>CM066997.1:49966133-50566133 GCA_033977485.1 Hydrangea macrophylla
AAAAATGTTTCAAACAGACCCTAGCCAAAATAAAACTCAGAATGGCACTCGGTTAGGTCTCAGCGGCACTCAATGATTGCCGCTGCGGCAGTCATTGAATGCCGCAACGGCATTCACGGACTACCGCGTGACACTTAGTTGAGTGCCATTTTGCTTTATCGACTGTCGCAGGTAGGTAGGCAGCTTTATTCCCTTATTTATACCCCTTTCTTCCGCCAATATTCCACGAAAACATTCTTCTCTCCTCTTCACTTCTTCTCCAATGGCCCCTATTGGTTCCCAAATACTCTTCCCATAGATGGATACCCTCTCTGGCATCGACATGCTCAACTTCGAGTGTTTTAGACTAAATGATCTCTTCTCTTTCCGTCGAATGATTTTGAATGAAGGCTTGCTTCGAGCTGCGATTCAGTGTTGGGATCCCTCTTTTCATGTCTTTCGCTTTGGTTCCCATGAGGTCTACCCTTTATTTGAGGAGTTTAGCGCTATCCTCCACATAGACCCCTTTGCGGATCTGATAGTTTAAGATTTGGCCATTCTACTCCACACATCTCGTAATGCTGCGATCTCTTTCATATGTGACCGGTAGATTGACTTGAGCGATTTTCTTCCATGTATGCCCCCATGGCTTATGTTGGTGGATATTAGATTATACGGTGTTGTGCATTATCGATTGCAATGCTTTCTTACTTCCTCTTCTAGCCATCTTTCAAAATTCTCATACTCATTGCCTGTGGTCTGCGAGAGATGAAGAGTGCTGTCATGCTAGTTCTCGGTGAAACCTTGATAGGTTTGGATCTGGCTCATGCCACCGGGGCCATGTTATCTGTGGGATCCCCCTTTGTCCTGCAACTTTGGCTCATGGAGCGCTTGGATCTCTTTGTGCATCCTTCACACCTTCGTGAGTCACTTCCCTACGATCGCATTGAGGTTCACCATTTGTTCCGCTCAGATGACGCATGGCTTAATTGGCTCAAACCCCTCTCCTGGTGATATTCTCTGGCTTTGCCCAGATTGATCTCATCGCTCTATTGCAGTGCAGCTTCCCAGGAAGCCTGCTATCTGGTTGTCTGGTTTGCACGCAACTACTTTCTACATTCCTGGTCGGGTGGTCCGCCAGTTTGGACTCTTGCAGGATATTACTGAGGCTGTTGCTGTTGATTTTACTAGAGGTTCGGTCATGTGTCCTTCCACTTGTGAAGGCTTTCATTGAAGCTTGGCATGACAGAGTGTCAACCCCTTTCCAGAGAATCCCTGCTTCAACTGCGCCTACTACTGAGTACCTTCTTTAAATCCAGACCTTGGTTCAGGGATGACCTTTATCGTCATTCATGGCTGAAAATAAACCAACAAGACAGAGCTTTATTTTTAAAATTTTAGACAAGTCCTGCCCATCTTTTTACGCTTTTGAATGTGATTTTCTTATTTCCTTTCTTGAAAAGTGCTTTCATGTTTTTAGGAACAGTTCCAACATGTTTAATCAAAGTGTTCACTCCTCCGATTAATCCTTTATGAAAATTTTTGCTCTTTTTCTCTCTTCTTTTTTTTTAATGTCTTTTCTTGGCTCTTTATCTTGCTTTGTATCTTGCTTGATGCTTTACTCATTCTATGCCATGAATTCACATTTGCTTCTTTATAGTACTCATTATGATAGTCAGGAGATCCAGAGATGGGTTCAAGGAAAAATATCTGGGTTCTTTGGAGAGCAAACGAAGTTTGCCCTTGGTTTTGGGGCTTCGAGGTGGTTCGGGGCAAACACTAGTTTACACCTAGTTTAGTATAGGGTTCTTCTTTTTGGGTTTTGGAGGACCAAAGCCTTTTGTGGAGCCCGCCTACTTATCCCTGAATGGGTATCAGGTCCGCAGTAGTTCAACTTTTTAAGGCTCGACGAAAAGCGCCTTTTAGGCAATTATTAATTACCGAACCGAGTAGGTTGCCTACATATCCCCTAGCGGGAATTAGGTCAAGCGTAGTTCATCTAAGTAGGAGGTTTTGAAAGAAGTGGCTTCAAGCAAAGTATTTCTTGAGGCGATCGAGGTTGATCGGTTGTTTGAACTCAACCCTGTTAGGGATATATACTAAAAGCCATGCTTTATGTAGTTGATTTATTATTCCTTTAATAAAATCAGTTAATCCATTTTTTATGAGAATCTGTGTGGGCAATGTTTGTATTATATTATTTATTTAATATTATGCATGTATGTCTCTCATTCTATATAGTAGGTGGTTTGGTGTGTAGAGTTCGGCTTACACACGGAAGATCAGGACATCATATATAATAGAATGTAAGATTTTGGTTTACAGTCTTAGATGGGATTGGACACACCATCGGTAGGACTGCAGCATGGTGTTGTAGTAGGTTTGTCTTGACTACGGAAAACGGTATAGTTTCAACTCACTATGCCGGTACACTTTGTGTATTAAATGGGACTGACTTGGGGTAATTATCTTTATACTGACTTATAAGATAATTAAAACCTCATGGCTATTATGAGTGCTTATGCTCTAAATCCTAAGTAAATTTGTAGACACGTACATTTGATATTTACACTTTAATCCCTAAAAGGGTGAGATCCTTAAATGGGTCAATATCTCATTGGATTGGGTGGCAATATTAATTGTGTGGTGGATATTAATTAATGATGGAATCCATGTCTCAATTTTGGGATTGATGATGTCTCCTTGAGAAAGCTTATAAGTTTTGATTATGTCAAACCCTGCAGGTGGATTTTGTATCCGACATATCAGATAAGTTATGCAGAGGATCTCAAGGAATTTTAAGAAATTAATTAAATATGATTGTCAGTAATTATATTTAATTAATGGATATCTGTAATCTTAACATGGGGAGATAATAAGCATTTAATAACATGGAGCTCGAAATATATTTTTGAGATAAGGGTAGGAGTGCAATTATAATTCTTTAGTGGTATGAACTATAATTTATGGAAATCGAAATCTGATTCAGTTCGAATTAGGGTTTCCTAATTCCATAAGGAAGCCTATTCCTTATTGACTTCTTATGGTCCCTATCGTAGCCTATATATATGCTGCTTTGGCTCTCTCTTCAGTTTATGTTTTTCCATCAAGAGTATTATAACTCGGAATAGAAAAGACAGCGTAAAAAGAGAGAGCAGAAACATAAAGGATTTCGAAGGAGCCCACACTCAGTTCGATATTCTGGCAGCAAAGGAATACGGTAGAAGATTGTGAGCTGTTATCGAGCCCGTGTTCTCGATTCGTCTACTACAACAATCTGTTTTAGCAGTTTAAGGTAACCCTAGTTCCGCCCTTGTAGGTTTATTGTAGTGGCGACATAGAGCTAATCGGGTCCAATGAAGATTTCTTCACAAGAGTTGCAGCTTGACCATAATAGTGGGATTCCTATTTTATTGTGGTTTCCTTATTTATGTGTGATTGAATGATTATTATTGTTTCATGTTTAATGAAAAGGACAACATGAATAATTGTTCCTAGACTTATTTCAGATGTCTAGCTGCATGTTTAATTTATATTAATTTAAAATGATGGACAACTACATGTGTATTTAGAAATAAAACTAATTCCATAATTTGAAAACATAAGTACTTATTTTCTAAAATCATGAGAATAGAATAATTTTATTATCTACACATGTGGGTTTCACAAGTAAGGATGAATTAATCCTTGTCAAGTATTCCATTATTTTTTATTAATTAAATTAAAAGTTTTTCTAAAAAATTATAACCCTCAATTTTTTTTAAAAATTCTAAGTGGGAGAGGGAATTTATCAAGTATAAATCCCATGGTCTCCATCACTGGTTTGTAGATGATATGATTAATTTTGTGTGATGGCTCTAGTGTCATCCTCCCTATTGGATGTAGTTGATCATGGAATCATCAGTACAAATTTCTTTAAAAGAATGTTTTGGGTGATTGTTGGTGTGGGTCACCTCTCCATCAGAGGTGTTCCTCATGGAACTCTTGACCTAGAGTTAAGTGATGGTATACACTTAGCTATAAATAATAATATCCTCTCCATATGAGTCACTGTTATTATTTATAGGACCAAAGCAAGTCAGCAGTTTAATTTTATTAGGCAAAGTATATCGCTTGGATAGTAAAATTAAAAGGCAATTGACTATCTGAACAAATGATGGATAGTATATGGCTTCCCATCGAGTCATACTATTCGCGGTGTATCAGGTTGCTAGCGGATTCCTTTCAAATATGGTAGAGGGAACCAATATTTTCAACTCGAATCCATAGTAATTTTTGCCCAAACGTAATTATTTATGTTATGTGATTCTCAGGCTTTTAAATGGGTACTTTCAATCCACTTGTTGTTATACTTAAAGAAAACAAACTTACTGGACCAAACTATATATACTGGAAAAAGAATTTGGATATTGTGTTAACTGTTGAAGAGTACAAGTTTGTGCTTACTCAAGAATGTCCTGAGCAACCTGGTGAGGGGGCAACCGCTGAGGAAACCCAGGCTCACAAGAAATGGGTCAAGGCTGATGAGATGGCGCGGTGTTACATTTTAGCATCCATGTCAAATGTGCTGCAACATCAACATCAGTCAATGGCCAGCGCCTATGACATGATGGAGAGCCTCCGAGAGATGTTCGGGGATCAAAGTCGTGCTGCTAGGCAGGTTGCCATGAAAGACTTGATGAACACAACCATGGCTGATGGGACGCCTGTAAGGGATCATGTTCTTAAGATGATATCTCTTCTTAATGAACTAAAGATCCTTGGAGCTACAATCGACGGGGAAACCCAGGTCGATATCGTACTCCAGTCACTGCCAGAGTCCTTTAAGCAATTCTGCCTCAATTACAACATAAATAAATTTAAATATACTTTGGCGGAGCTGCTTAAAGAACTCCAGGCATCTGAGGGTTCAACAGAAAGTTAGGGAGTGCTCTTGTGTTTGAGAAAGGTTCTGCTTCAAAGCCAAAAGGCAAGAAGAAAATGAAAAAGGCTCAAAAGAAGGTCGCGGGTCCTCCGCCAATCCAAAGGCCACGAGGACAACCGGGAAAGCCTAAAGGCAAATGTTTTGTTTGCAAGCAGCCAGGACACTGGAAGAAGCAATGTCCAGTTTATCTCGCCAGATAGAACAATCAAGGTAAATCTCATTTACTAGTTGTTGAATCGTGTTTAGCGGTCCGATCTACCGGTACCTGGTGTGTAGATATGGGAGCCACTGATCATATATGCAATTCTTTGCAGGGGTTCCAGGGAACCAGGCAGCTCAATGATGGAGAGATTTATCTATATATGGGAAATGCTACGAGAGTAGCAGCAGTTGCAGTAGGAGATCTACATCTTAGTTTTGGTAGAGATAGGATTTTAATATTAAGAAATTGCTTTTATGTACCTTCTATTAGAAAGAATTTAGTTTCAGTTTCAGTTTCTAGTTTAGTAAAGAATGGATATTCAGTTCATTTTAATAAAGTAGTAGTTATTAAAGAAAATAAACGTTTTATTTGTTCTGGTCAATTGGTGGATGATCTTTATATTATAAATCCTATCTCTCCTATACTGCAACTTAATGAATTGAATAACACAAATAGCTTGCCATTTAAGAGAAAAGAACCTTCGAGGATGAACCAAATGCATCTTTGGCACTTACGCCTTGGTCATATTAATTTGAAAAGGATTCAAAGACTGGTTCAAAATGGGCCATTAGGCTCATTGGAAGTGGAGGCACTTCCAGTTTGTGAATCCTGCTTGGAAGGTAAAATGACCAAGAGGCCATTCTCGGCCAAGGGCTATAGAGCAAAAGAGCCATTGGAACTGGTTCACTCTGATTTGTGTGGTCCTATGACTGTCCAAGCAAGAGGGGGATTTGAGTACTTTGTCACTTTCATCGATGATTACTCAAAGTATGGGTACATTTATTTGATGCGGCGTAAGTCTGAATGCTTTGAGAGATTCAAAGACTTCAAGGCTAAAACGGAGAAGCATCTAGGTAAATGTATCAAGACACTACGATCTGATTGTGGTGGAGAATACCTCTTGGGAGAGTTTAGGGAATACTTATTGGAGCAAGGGATCACATCCCAATTGTCTGCACCCTGTATGCCTCAGCAGAACGGTGTAGCAGAAAGAAGGAACAGGACTCTCATGGATATGGTAAGATCTATGATGAGTTACTCGGATTTATCAATTTTCTTTTGGGGACACGCATTAGAGATAGCTGCATACATTCTAAACTTGGTACCATCTAAGTCAGTGCCTACTACTCCCACGAAATTGTGGACTGGGCGAAAGCCTAGTCTGCGGCATGTTCGGATCTGGGGTAGTCCAGCACATGTGCTGAAAGGGAACGCAGAAAAGTTGGAATCAAGAACAGAAGTAGGTTTCTTTGTTGGGTATCCAAGAGGAACTAAAGGTGGTATGTTTTATAGTCCTAAGGATCAGAAGGCTATTGTTAGCACCAATGCCACATTCTTAGAAGAGGACTATGTTATGGACCACAAGCCCAGAAGCCATATTGTTCTAGAGGAAATGAGAGGAGAGACACCGACACATACTTCTTCGATACCATTGGTACGATAAGAAACATCACAAGACAGAGTTATCGATATTCCATTACCGCATCGTAGTGGGAGGATTATCGAAACTCGTGTAGACCCCGAACCAACCATTAACACGCAGGTTCATGAACCAGTACAGCGTGCAGATAATGGTGTATTAGGTTCAGAATCTTCACAACGAAATATCAGTGATACACAGACACGGGTTGTGCCTCGTCGTAGTGGGAGGGTTATTATTCAACCTGACCGGTATATGTTCTTGGGAGAGTCTTATGACCGGGTCCCTGATGAACAAGGTATCGATCCCTGTAACTACAATAAAGCTCTCCAAGATAAAGATGCAGATCTTTGACAAAAGGCTATGAAGTCTGAAATGGAGTCCATGTACTCCAATCAAGTCTGGGATCTTGTAGAACCACCCAATGAAATAAAACCCATTGGATGTAAGTGGATCTATAAGAAGAAGAGAGGAGCAGACGGTAAGGTGGAAACCTTTAAAGCAAGGCTTGTTGCGAAAGGGTTCACTCAAAAAGAGGGAATCGACTATGAGGAAACCTTTTCGCCGATGGCCATGCTAAAGTCTATTCGAATTCTCTTATCCATTACTGCACATTCTGATAATGAAATTTGGCAAATGGATGTCAAGACAGCATTTCTAAATGGGAATCTTGACGAGTACATCTATATGATGCAACCAGACAGGTTCATTGTGAAGGGCCAAGAACACATGTTGTGCAAGCTTAAGAAGTCCATTTATGGACTTAAGAAGGCATCTAGGTCTTAGAATATCCGCTTTAATCAAGCAATCAAGTCTTTTGGTTTTGATCAATGTGCGGATGAATCTTGTGTGTACAAGAAACATGATGGAAGAGTGGTGGTGTTCTTAGTACTATATGTGGATGATATCTTGCTAATCGGAAACGATGTGGGGGTATTATCTTCTATAAGGGTATGGTTGTCCAGTTAATTCGATATGAAGGACTTGGGAGAAGCCGGTCACATCTTAGGGATCAAGCTTATGCGAGATCGCAAGAATAGGATGTTGGGCTTGTCACAAGGCACTTATATTGACAATATTCTTGCAAGGTTTAGCATGCAAGATTCCAAGAAGGGATTCCTTCCCTTCAGACACAGAATTACTCTATCTAAGGATCAGTGTCCTAAGACACCTGATGAGATAGAGAAGATGAAAGTAGTTCCTTATGCCTCGGTAGTAGGAAGCCTAATGTATGCTATGCTATGTACTAGACCTGACATATGCTTTGCTGTTGGCATGGTTAGTAGATATCAATCTAATCCAGGGCAAGAACATTGGACTGCGGTGAAAAATATTCTCAAGTACCTGAAAAGGACTCAAGACTATATGTTAGTTTACCAAGCAGACAGTCTTGTACCCATTGGGTACACAAATTCTGATTTCATGTCAGATAGGGATTCCAGAAAGTCTACCTCAGGATATGTGTTTACCCTAGGAGGTGGAGCCATTACTTGGAGGAGTATCAAGCAGTCATGTATTGCTGATTCCACCATGGAAGCCGAGTATATGGCTGCTTCGGAAGCCGCTAAGGAGGCCGTTTGGCTCAGAAACTTCCTTATGGATCTAAGAGTAGTACTTGCGGTACAATCGGCTATTACCCTTTATTACGATAATAGCGGAGCGGTTTCTAACTCAAAGGAACCAAGGGCCCATAAGAAGGGAAAACACATTGAGCGTAAGTATCACCAGATACGAGAGATCGTGCAAAGAGGTGATGTTGAAGTGACCAAGATAGCATCAGCAAATAACCTGGCAGATCCTTTCACCAAGAGCTTACCGGCCAAGACTTTTAACAGTAATGTAGATGGGATAGGAGTGAGGTGTGTCGCATCATGGCTTTGAGTCTAAGTGGAAGATTGTTAGGGATATATACTAAAAGCCATGCTTTATGTAGTTGATTTATTATTCATTTAATAAAATCAGTTAATCCATTTTTTATGAGAATCTGTGTGGGCAATGTTTGTATTATATTATTTATTTAATATTATGCATGTGTGTCTCTCATTCTATATAGTAGGTGGTTTGGTGTGTAGAGTTCGGCTTACACACGGAAGATCAGGCCATCAGATATTATAGAATGTAAGATTTTGGTTTACAGTCTTAGATGGGATTGGACACACCATCGGTAGACTGCAGCATGGTGTTGTAGTAGGTTTGTCTTGACTACGGAAAACGGTATAGTTTTAACTCACTATGCTGGTACACTTTGTGTATTAAACGGGACTGACTTGGGGTAATTATCTTTATACTGACTTATAAGATAATTAATACCTCATGGCTATTATGAGTGCTTATGCTCTAAATCCTAAGTTAATTTGTAGACACGTACATTTGATATTTACACTTTAATCCCTAAAAGGGTGAGATCCTTAAATGGGTCAATATCTCATTGGATTGGGTGGCAATATTAACTGTGTGGTGGATATTAATTAATGATGGAATCCATGTCTCAATTTTGGGATTGATGATGTCCCCTTGAGAAAGCTTATAAGTTTTGATTATATCAAACCCTGCAGGTGGATTTTGTATCTGACATATCAGATAAGTTAAGCAGAGGATCTCAAGGAATTTTAAGAAATTAATTAAATATGATTGTCAGTAATTATATTTAATTAATGGATATCTGTAATCTTAACATGGGGAGATAATAAGCATTTAATAACATGGAGCTCGAAATATATTTTTGAGATAAGGGTAGGAGTGCAATTATAATTCTTTAGTGGTATGAATTATAATTTATGGAAATTGGAATCTGATTCAGTTTGAATTAGGGTTTCCTAATTCCATAAGGAAGCCTATTCCTTATTGACTTCTTATGGTCCCCATCGTAGCCTATATATATGCTGCTTTGGCTCTCTCTTCAGTTTGCGTTTTTCCATCAAGAGTATTATAACTCGGAATAGAAAAGAGAGCGTAAAAAGAGAGAGCAGAAACATAAAGGATTTCGAAGGAGCCCACACTCAGTTCGATATTCTGGCAGCAAAGGAATACGGTAGAAGATTGTGAGCTGTTATCGAGCTCGTGTTCTCGATTCGTCTACTACAGCAATCCGTTTTAGTAGTTTTAGGTAACCCTAGTTCCGCCCTTGTAGGGTTATTGTAGTTTTCACGTAATTGTTTTTTGCAGTACCAACTTATACGCGCTGTCAATGGATTCTGGGAACACAGTTTCCTAACAAACCCCATCTAGGTCCATGAGATAGGCCGCTCCTCCAAAGAGAAGAGTCTTAATGATGTACGACCCAACCCAGCTGGGTTTGAATTTTCCTCTGGGGTCATAAACGGGCACTTTAGTTCTTTGAGGACCAGGTCACCCTGAGCAAGCTTCCTTGGGCGGACCTTCTTGTTGAAAGCACGAGCTATCCTCTTTTGGTACCCCCGAGTGTGGTTTATTATAGGCAACCTTTTCTCATCAAGCAACATTAGGTCCTCATACATCCCTCGCATCCATTCCAACTTAATCACTTCACACTCTGCCAAGATTCTCAAAAAGGTATTTCTACTTCAATTGGGAGAACGGCTTCCATCACATAAACCAATGAGTACGGTGTAGCTCCTGTGGAAGTTCTCACGGAGGTGCGATATCCCCATAATGCAAATGGTAACTTCTCGTGCCAATCTTTGTATGTATTGGTCATTTTCCCTAAGATTGCTTTAACATTCTTATTTTTCGCTTCTACTACTCCGTTCGTTTGGGGCCTGTAGGGAGAAGACTGGTGGCGGGTGATCTTGTACTTTTCTAGGAGTGGGATAACTTCTCCTTGGAAATGGCTACCATGGTCTGAAATTAACTCATTCGGGACTCCATATCTGCAAATTATGTTCTTTTCTATGAAGCTCACCACATCCTTGGCCTTCAAAGTGGCGTATGACGCTGTCCATTTGGTGAATTAATCTATTGCCACGATTATGTATCGATGTCCGTTGGATGTCTTTGGAACTATCTCACCAATAATATCAATGCTCCAAATAGAGAAAGGCCACGGTGTGGTCATGCTATAGAGCTAGGAAGGTGGAGTATGCATTAGATTTGCATAGATCTGACACTTATGGCACCTTCTGACGTACTCACAGCAGTCTTTGTCCAAAGTTGTCCAGTAATACCCCTATCGAATTATCTTTTTGGCCAGCATATGTTCGTTCATGTGGGGCCCACAGACTCTTTCGTGTATCTCTTCCATCATCCTCCTAGCCTCTCTTCCATATAGACACTCCAGATTGAAATCGGTATACGATTTCTTTCACAACTTATCCGCATAGATCACAAATTGGGCGAAGAACCTTCGGATCGGCTTTCTGTCCTTCTCTGAGGCTCCCTCGGGGTATTCTCCTTTCTCAATGAAATTCCAAACATCCGTGTACCAAGGCAACTCACCTCCTTCCTCTACCGTTGCGATAATCTCGGATGAAGGTTGGTTCCTGATTTCTATGGATAACGATATCATGGTGACTCCCGAAGGGATTCATATCATTAAGGCCAAGGTAGCTAGGGAATCGGCTAACTGGTTCTCTTCATGGGGAAGGTAGTGGAATGATATTTCTTTGAACTGTACTTTTAGGCTTTCTAGGTAGTTATGGTAAGGCCTCAACTTCTCATGCTTTACCCTCCAATCACCTCGTACTTGGGATATGATCAGGTTATAGAGTCTTCGAAGACGTCGATCTTTCCTATATTTAGAGCTAAGGCTGCTTCCATCCCAATTATGCAAGCCTCGTATTCGGCCGTGTTGTTGGTTGAATTATACTTAAGCTTGACGGCTAACGGGGTAGGTGTTCCATCGGGTGCCACGAGGATGATTCCAACCCCATAACCTAATTGGTTGGCGGCTCCATCGAAATACATCTTCCATAGATCTTCCTTCAACTTCATTACCCCTTCGTCGGGAAACTTGAACTCCCCTTTTTCCTCAGATTCTACAACAAGGTCGGCTAGGTATTCGGCAACGGCTCTTCCTTTAACAGATTTGGATGTAACATATATGATATCAAATTCGGCCAGCATCATGGTCCAACGGGAAATTCTACTGGTCAAGACAGGCTTTTCGAATAGGTATTTGAGTGGGTCCATTCAGGAGATTAGGACAACAGGGAAGGCTAACATGTAGTGCCTAAGATGACAGGTTCACCAGACTAAGGCCTAACAGGATTTTTTTTTCTAAAGGTGAGTATTTTAGTTCATATCCGGTCATCCTCTTGCTTAAATAATAAATGGCCTTTTCTACATGCCCTTCTTCCCCTTCTTGGGCCAACATACACCCCATTGAATCTTTGGACATAGAAAGGTATAGCAATAAAGGCCTCCCGGGTGAGGGTGGTGATAGGACAAGTGGGTTTTGGAGGTAGGTCTTGATCTTATCAAAGGCTTGTTGACACAGGGTATCCCATTCAAACTTTTTTCCTTTTCTGAGTAACCTGAACAATGGGTCGCAGGTTAAGGTGAGTTTCGAGATGAAACGGCTTATGAACTGTATTCTACCCAGAAATCCCCTTAGCTCTTTTTCGTTCTTGGGCGGCTGCATTTTGACTATGGCCCTTATCTTGGTCGGGTCCACCTCTATCCCTCTCTGAGTGATGAGGAATCCTAGCAGCTTTCCGGTGGTGACCCCGAGGGTGCATTTCTGCGGGTTTAGACTCATTCTATATTCCCTCAACCTTGCGAAGAATTTCCTCAACACCTCTAAATGTCTTTTTTTCTCCTTAGATTTTACAATCATATCGTCCACGTACACCTCTACCTCTTTATGGATCATGTCATGCAACAACGTAGTAGCGGCCTGCTGATATGTCGCCCCTGCATTCTTAAGCCCAAATGGCATCACCCTATAGCAATAAGTCCCCCATGGTGTGATGAAAGTGGTTTTCTCCCTATCCTCGGGTGCCATTAGAATCTGGTTGTACGCTGAGAACCCATCCATGAAGGACAGAAGTTTATGCCCGGTAGTGTTATCAATGAGGATGTCGACATGCGGTAAAGGGAAATTGTCTTTAGGGCTGGCTTTGTTTTGGATCCCGGAAGTCGACACAGACCCTAACACGACCGTCATTTTTCAGGACAAGTACTATATTTGCAATCCATTTTGGATACTCAATGACCATTAAGAATCCGGCTCTTAACTGCTTTTCAACTTCCTCTTTGACTTTGAGTGCCCATTCAGGCCTCATTCGCCTCAATTTTTATTTTACAGGTTTGTAATTAGGGAAGATAGGGATGTGGTGTTGGACTATTTCAAGATCAATGCCTGGCATATCATTATAAGACCATGCAAAAACATCTTTGAATTCACTTAATAGTTTGATTAATTCTTCGCTTTCTTCCTTGCCAAGCGTAGAGCCGATAAAGACATTTTGAGGATTATTTTCATTTCCTAGATTAATTGTTAGAGTGCCCTTGATGATTTTACATGCAGATTCTTTCTCTTTTTTAATTAATTTTTGCAATTTAATGGGTATTTCATGATCATCACATTCATCACATTCATTAAGCGTATTCGAGTGGGCAGAATTAGTCATCCTTTCATTGATTTTCTTTGGAGTGATTACAACGGACATGGAAATTGAAAGATGCCTCATTTGGGCCATTACAGACTCTGGGTGTGGGGGATACCTATCACTAGACTCAAAAACCCACTCTTTCTTGCTTTCTTCTCCCAGATCGGTGATGAAGCATTCTTCCAGATCCTCTGTCTTAGTAATTTCCTCCATCTCTTCTTTCCCAGGTCCTCCTTTGTTGGTCTTCTCTTGATCTTCCCAATTTTTCTCACTTTTAGCTGTCTCCTAAACCAGACCCTCAACGTATTCTTCTTTTGACTTTTCATGACTCGCTTCCATGATTTCTTTACTTCTTTCGCCCAGCAGGTCCTTCATGACCGAGCCATCTAGCGCGCCAATCCAATCTTTGGCAGTAACTGACTTAACAGGCATCTGCAAGTATGGATCTTCATATGCAGAGAACTCATGGAGGAAGAAGATCTCAAACCCCGGCTTCAAACACTTATCTTTCTGATCCATCCATGGTTCTGGGAAGCCGCAAAAGGGGAAATCTTCTCCTTTCTTCACAAAGTATCCGTTGAGCGTTTTCAGATAAGGGTCCAACCGTGCATCAGTTGCTTTCTTCTTCTCTCTCAGCTCTTTCTTTGACGGTTGATACCCCAGACCATGAGTATGAGTGTGAGTGGCAACATTCAAAAATTCTGGCAGACCTTGATGATTCTTACCTAATCCCATGCCTGGAAAGAAACCCATCTTCTTCATGATCCCTGCGACCAACGGGCTTGCATACTGATCAGAGTAAAGTGGCAGGAACTCTCTTGGCTTCTCACCTTCCAACATATTAATGAATTCGAACCTTCCCAGGCCTGTCTCTTCTTATTGGAATTACACTTCCAAAACCGGCGCGCTTGATGAAGCTTTAGACGGACGAACCCAACTATCCCCGAGAATATCACAGACCTTGCTCTTCCAAACACACTTGACTTTCTGATGAACCGCAGATGGTATGGCGCCCAAACTGTCTAGCCACGACCTTCCCAGTAGTAAGTTGAAAGAAGCAGGTATGTCGAAGACTTGAAATTCGGATTCCTTTTCCACAGGCCCGACAGCTAAATGGAGGAGAATTATTCCCATGACCGTTCTCTGAGTGTTATCGTATGCCCTTACCTTTTGCTCGAATGGCATGAATGTTGTTTCATCCAAACCCATGCACTTGGCTATTCAAAATGGACACACATTTAGAGCGGATCCATTATCAACAAGACAGGCAGGTACAGTATTCCCTAGGCATTCAATAGTGACATACAATGGCATATTGTGAGCGGGCCCTCCCGGAGTTAGGTCGTCTGATGAGAAGGTAATAGCCAGAGTCGGAATCCTACTGGTCATTTCCACGAGGTCTTCTGGTGTTTCATCGATGGAAATGTCGGATTGATTCAAAGCATCCAAGACTGCCTGCTTGTGACGTTTTGAAGCGATCAGTAAGCCCCAAATAGTGATGTTAGCCTGAGTTTTCTTCAATTGCTTCAGGACCCTATCTTCCGCTGCTTCTTCATCTATTTTTTCCTTTCCCTTGTCTAGATCCCTCCCCGAGTGGTCTTCCTCCAGTTCATGCGGCTTGAAGTGTCTGCCTGATCGGGTCAGATGACTGACTTCTTCCCTCATCCATAGATTGTCAGCCTCCGAAACCCTTCCTGAATTCTCGTTTTCGATTCCCACCTCTTCATCACTCGTGTACCACAAATCATCCTCTATCTGATCTATATTGCCCGTTTCCTGAACCCACCAATCCATTTGTTATGCTTTTTCCTCTTTACATCCCTTCGGAACATCCTCCAAGGTACAGATTGTCGGATAATCCATCAGCTGATAAGGCCTCCTTGGTGTCCTAGCCCTAGTGATTAGCCTAGACAGATCGAAGATGGTTTCTTCTATCCCCAAGAAATAGAGACCTTACGATGGTGGTACAGCATGGTGATTTGGTAGCGAATTTCATGTGACATTTGGAGCTTTGACGGGCGGTTCTGATATCACCTTGTTAACAATTAGATCTTGGATTTCGTACCTTAACCTCATGCATCGATCTGTTGAGTGGCCTTTTTGTTGGTGAAATTTGCAAAAGAGATCCCCTTGAAAACTTGGCGGAAGCGGACCTGGTAGAGGTTGAGGTTCTAACAGACGGAGATGCCCTTTCGCTAACTGTCTATCGAGAGCGATTAAAAGTGATACTCCCAGATCTGAGAATTTTCTCGGTGCTTTATCCCCCCTTTCCTTGGTGTTATGTCAAATTTTCTCTCTGGCCCGTTCAGTGCGTTGACATCGGTGGGGCTAGAGTGACCCCCCGATTGTCCTCTATTGGACCCATAGTTCGACCTTCTATACCAATTTAGATGTTCCTCCTTTTCTATTACTCCCTCTTGGATTGCGTCTTCGATCCGAGTCACTACATCAAATACCTCAGCAAAAGTGTTGATCGACTGGAATCTCATTTTCTCTTCATAGATAGGTTGAAGGTTTTTCATCAGCATTCGGATCTGGTCTTTCTCAGACGGCCTCTGTACCATTTTAGTCGTCTTTCCCCCTCCAACGGCTCAAGTATTCAGCAAAAGACTCTCTATTTCCTTGCCTGGCAGTCTCCAAATCTCTGACGGTAACGTCCAGGTCCTGATTGTACTCATATTGCGCCACGAATGCTTTGATCACCTCTTTCCAAACTCGGGTCTTGCTTGGTTCGAGAGCGAGGCACCAGGATAAGGCAGCTCTAGTTAAAGTTTGTTGGAACAAGACATCCATCATGGTGGTGCTTAACCCGCTTGGTTGGAAAGCTCCGATACACATCCGTACATGACTGTGAGGGTTCCCCGTTCCGTCGAACTTATCAAAAACTGGCATCTTAAAATCGGCCGGCAATGTCTCATGGACTCCATCGTATAGTCCTTCCAACTCCATTAGATAAATGTCAACCCCTTAAGCCTTACGCATCAACTTTCCAACTTCTAGATCTTCTCGGTCAGTAGCCTCTCTTTCTCAGCTTTCTCCCTTTCCCTGTTGGCTTGCAGCGCATAAGTCCACTATGCCTCCTGATCATCAAACCAATCTCCTTCTCCCCCTAGAGGTGGGTCCACAACCGGCGGAACTGCAGGCGGTGGTCGGCAATTCAATGCTTCTATCATTCCCATCATACGATTCATGCTTTTGGCTTACCGCCTCATTTGTTCTGGTTGTTGTTCTACCAGTGTTCTCAACCCAGCTACTTCCTCGCTGTTCCTTTCTTCTGCCATTTTAGCGTCTTCTCTTTTTACCAGCCTCGTCGTGGGATCCCCAAACCAGGCTTGATTTGCTATTTTTGCCCCTATAACAAATTTTAAAAATTTTCTTTTAAAAACTTTTATCTGTTTCCTTTTGTCACACAAAGATATTTGGTAAAAACTTTCTTTTATATGTCACACAGATGCAATGCATGTGTGTGTGTGTGTGCCTATTCTATATGCCAAAGAAAAGAAAATTCTAATCTTAACACATAAACACATAAGCACATAAGATCCTTATTTATGTCAAACGCGCCAATTTCACCTCTCATTGTGATCCTCACTACCCTCTCAAAGGTTGGATATTCAAAATTTTTGAAATTCATTTGAAAAGCATTTCTTTAGTTGGTGAAACTTTTCAAAAACAAACACCCAAAAACTTTGGGTTCTTCCCTCGAAGATAAGAATGTGAAAATATACCTCAACAAGGGTTAACTTGGAATCAAAAAGTGAACTTCAAAGATTTTTTTTTTTTTTGAAAGAACAATTGAAATCTTTTGAATAAAGATGGTAAAAATCTGTTTGCTTTCAAAGATGGATTTAAAATTCTTTGAGTAGAAGGATCACATGATCGGATTATCACCGTACTTTTCTTGAATTCGGATACATACAAGATCAATGATGCTTAGCTAAACATGATATAAGAGATGTAAACTTATAATCAAAATCTAGCATATTCCCAAATGTCATGGGACATGAAGAGGAATTGCTCAAAAGTGATTAAGAGTTTACATGTCTCGTATCAAGTAAGTATCATCATCATCTCAAATAAACCCTTTCGGGCATACAAAATTCCCTAGCACATAATCCTAATCAAGAATTAATTTCCTAACTTTGAAAGGTTCTACAGAAGCTATCATGCAAAGGTCGAGTTTTGGTCAAATAAGGGACCCTTAACACACATCCGATAGGATGCTTCATATACCAACACATGGTATGAGATCAAGGGTGATTACACAGTCCCATGATAACTTGACCGACCGGGTTGCCCCGAGCCTCCAAGGTCATAGTTCCGTGCAATCGACTGGCTGGACATGCAAGTGAAATGCAACAGGCACACAAAGATTAATTAATTTGATTAAAAGGATGTTTTTCGAGTCTAATACTCAAATGAACCCAAAATCAGAATTTTGGTCTGCGAACCCAGAGATTTTGGGATCAATCCCCAGCAGAGTCGCCAGATTGTGGATATCGCAATTTTTATCCTTACCCACAGCTTTTCTTTTAAAATCTTTTTAAATTTCAAATTCAAAACAAATGAGTCGCCACTTAATTTTTTTTAAAAGGAAAATTAAGAAACCTATTTTAAAGCAACTGATCTTTTTGCAAAACCAAAGATTAAACTAGGTCCGGGGATTATGGAACGAGAAGGGAAGGAGCCCATCGGACTAAAACACCCCTTCTCGTCCTATCTCGCGATAGGCCTCTACTTAACATCCTTTTAATCAAAGTATTAATTTAAATGTGCCCTCAACTGATACATATGTATAAATATACATTACAAAAGCATGTCTAAAGGGTATAAGATTGCAAGTAATAAAATATCATTCAAAAACCACATAATTCAAGTAGCAAGCAATATGAAATACAATAGGGAACAAGAGAACTTACCCGGGACCCAACTGTGATATTAAACGTGCAATGCATACAAATGAAAGAAAATCCTAGAAAAGAGTCTCTAAGCACATTTATTCACATAAGCAAGATCCTAATTCTAATGTGTCGCCCATGAGGTCATAAAATCGATAAAATCAAAGAAAAGTTAAGCTAAGGGAGAGTCAAAAAGTCATACCTCATTAGCGCTACAAAACAAGGGTTAGCCCACATGATATACAGCATGCAAAATTGAATAATGATCCTAGGCCTCTAACCTAAATCTATCAAATGTAATTAACCTAAAGCGAACGAATCCTAATTATGAACGTCCAGTTACATGGATGAATGTAAATATAAACAAGAAGAAATCGTGAAGTACTTATTGATTTAGGTCATTTAAACTTTAAATTCAAGCTTAACTAGTCATTATTGAAACATGGTTTGAACCTTAACTCATGAAAATATCATCTAAGCCATTATTTATAAGATTGATCAAAATTGTTACAGAATTTTAAAAATTGCTGAGAGCAGGTCAGAACTTCAAAGAAATAAAGAGTATGGTTCCCGTGTTTGATCTTGATGAATTTTGGACACAAGATGCCTCTTTGTGTCTAGTTTTTAACCCAAAAAGAAAATCAAAGTTTCAAAGGTTAGATCTCCGGGAATTGGACAAAAACCAGACATCACTTAGGATTCTACAACCCTCTGTCCAGAGTTCTTGCACGATTTTCTTAAAAAAATAAAAAAAAAATTAGAAATGCTTTGTTCTTTTTAGGGTAGCTTCCTAACACATTAACCTACTTAGAAAAATTTATTTTGGGTCAAAAGTGCTTGATTAAGGTTCTGATTTGCTTATTTCAAAAGAGTGTTACTGTTCTGAAACTCTGGACAGATTATGGTTGTTCCACAAAACCCTTGATCAAACCACTCAAAACATGAAACTACCTTAAAACAAAAATTACAATGGTAGAACTTTGAGTTATAAACACTTTCCAGTTGGTTTCACTCCATTCCAACGGTTCGATGTTCAACTAAAAATCTACAATCAAAAACAGATTATAAACTCACTACACTTTTGGGTGAGTTCATCTTATTCTTGTCAACTTAGAAAAATAAGCCATGGAGTTGGGCTTGTCTAAAGCTAGCTCTCCTACCATTTGATGGTCATTGGAGACTAAAGATGTTCATGTCTTGTAAGTCTCAAAGAAATATGGATAGACTCCATGAGACTTACACATAACAAACCTAAACCACGGAAATAGGTTTAGATTTATTAATCAAGTGTACTAACATCAACCTCAAACTTCTTGTACACCATGAACTTACAAAAGAATCAAAGGATTTTTAGGTCTAAGGATTCAAGTAAGACATTGAGGGTCTTATGAATCTCAAAGATTAGAAAGAAAAGAAGAAGAAAATTCAAAGACTCTAAGCATTTTTGGTGATTAGAATGTAATCAAGACTAATTGATTTAAAGCTTTACCTCCATAGTTTTCTCAACTTGGTGATTTTTGGAGAACTTACAAAGACTAATCAAGCTCTTCCACTCTAATTCTACTTAAATGCTCCCCTTAACCTTCTCAAAACCTACTTCTAATTGTGTTTAAGAAAGTTTTTCAAGACTAAGTGGTAGTATATCCTCTAGGATTAAGCTAGATTTTTCAACCACATGCAAGAGGATATTCATCCTCTATTTATAGGCAAGTTTAAAGGGGGTATTTCAGTCATTTCAAGGGCATAAACCCTAATTCAAGCGTCCTTTTGATAGTATAAAACGTGTTGTATGCCAGCTGTCTGTTGTAAAAATGTGGCACTCACTGGAGATGGAAGCGGCACTCAGTAAATGTCGTTGCGGCATTCAGTGAATGCCGGCGAGGCATTCACTAAATGCCGAAATGGCATTCATTGAATGCCGCAGACAACTTCAGGGACTGCCATTTTTCAGTAAAAATTCATTTTTTATGGCACTTGATGAATTTTGCGGCAGTTACAGAATGCCATCCAACAGTCTAGAGACTGCCGCAATGGAAGCACGTGACTGCCGCAAAAGGGCTCGAGTGCCGTTCTGCCTCCATCTTCTTCTTTTTTTTTCCCTTTTTGCTTTTTGTTTAGGTTAGAGAGTCTTTCGAAGAGCTTGAATCATCTTTGGAAGTCTTAGGTTTGTTCGAACGTTGTCATCATCGAATTTAGAGGTAACACTCACCTTAATTCGACGTTTGGTCAAAATCGGGGTGTCTACACCCTTTTAGATTAGGAAAACTTGATTACTTAATATGTGATTAGACAATTTTTCCTAAGATTGTTTTGTGTGATCTTTTTCTTTGCATTGTATGATATTGGCTTAGATCTTATGAATGATATCTTATCTTTTGATCTTCCCTTTCAAGATTCTTGGGTAATGTAATATACTTATCATAATATTAACTGTTGAACCAAACGTAGTATAAGATGATTATTTGGATGCTAATTGAGGCCCGTCAAGAGACGCGGCGAGTTGAGGGTGTTTTAGTCATGATAAAGGCTCCTTGCTCTCTCGTACCAAAACCCTGAGCCAAGTGCCCTTTACCCGTTTGGGTGAGTCAAAATTGGGTTTCTTGGTTCCCTAAAGACCAAGTGGCGACTCTATATTTGTTTTCACAAACTTTGTTTTTTCAAATATATTAAAGGAAAATCAATTCTGAAACACGAAAGGGGGTGGACCCTACAGGTCGCGTGTCCATAATCTGATGACTCTGCTGGGGATATTTTATTTCAAAAACAAAATAATACAAAGGTTTGACTCATAAAAAGCATCCTTAAAATCATCTTTTTATTGTGTCTGGTTCACCGCATTGCACTCCTACATTTCCCCTTCGACTGTGTCTGAAACGCGGTGCTGACATTGTTCAAGTCTTGCTGTGCCAAGGCACAAGTAACCGTTGGTACTGTACCTTCCAAGGTATAACAAAAGGAGTAAAAACTTCTATACTATCTTTCTTACGATATATTGGAACTCTTGTCAATGGACCCTCATTGACTAAACTCAACCTTTGCATATAGATTCATGTAGAACCTTTCATATGACTGTTGATTTATCTTTTCAGATAGAATAATGTGATATAACTATTGTATGCCTTGACGGGATTACCTGCGTGGTGTAGACGCTTATGTGGCATAAGAAAGAACCTCTTCTTATAATTCCCAAGGCAATCACTCACATGTGATCACATTGAGTTGACCTACCTAGGCACCATGATAAGGATGTATGCCTTGTGTTCACAAAGATATACGTCGTCAACCTTGTTTGTCGGTCGAATGACATAGGAGTATAAAAACCTACTAGATAGAATGATCACCATTGCCATCTACTTTTATCCAAATCATCCAGAAATACCTGCTTCTCCCAAAAATTTTGTCTAGATATACCTGTTTCTCCCAGAAACTCTGTCCGAATCATCCATATATACATGTTTCTCCTAAAAACTTTGTCTGAATCATCCAGATTTCCCAGAAATCCTTGTCTCTCACAGAAACTCCACCCAACTCATTTAAATTTTCCAAAAATCCCTGTTTCTTAGAAACTCTGCTAGGATCCATCCAGATTTCCCAAAAATCCCTATTTCCAAGAAACTCTGTTTGAATATCACAGAAATTTCTTATTTCTTTTCTAATTTTCTCCTGCTAGTGATTCTAAAAAGGAAAGTTAGCACACTTTGTATGGATAGAAACTCACTTTCTGAACTGCTATATATTAGAAGTAAGGGCATCATATAGATTAGGACTTGTATCTGCATGCTTGTTTCATCAGTCTACATATACTGTCTCAGTCATTCTGTACACGAGTTAGTCCTCACTTGTCACTATCACTATCATTGTCTGACATAGAGTCTTTTCACATTGATACGTTAGTATAGGTTCCAAGCACCCAAGATTTGCATTGTGAGTCAGAGGATTAGGGAGCCACCTTGTCAGAATCACTCTGTCGAAAGTCAGCTTTATGGATCCAAAAGCTTTGGAAATAAGAATCACATAAATGATCAACCAACAGTCTGACGATTGGCCCAGGTTTTAGCCTTTTTGGAAGAGTTGAGACAACAGCAGCCACAATATCCACCAGGATTTCTAACACAAACTCCAGGGTTCATTCCACTACCACCTCCTGGACTTGTACCACCACCTGGACTTGTACCACCGCCTACCGCCGTACCTAAAAATGTAGAAGACGACTAGTTCAATAGGGCCCCACTGCCTGTACTTAACAAGAAAATTCAAGAAAAATTGGATAAGTTTGACAACCTTGAGAACATACTGAAAAAGAGTAAGGGGGTCGATGATTACATGTTAGATCTTGAAGGATTGTTTGAGCCCAACAAATTAAGGCTGTCTTAGAACTTCGAGATGCCTGAAATTGACCGTTTTGATGGAATTGGGAATCCGAAGAGCCACGTAAAGTTGTGTATGAGTGTTTTCCAGTTGATGGGCTGCACCCTTGAACACATCGCAATGCTGTTTCCTCAGGCCCTTAGTAAGGCTGCTCTATCAAAATTTCTGACCTTGGAGGTTTCTAAGACACGGGCTTGGGAAGATATAGTCTAGGTCTTCGTCGATCATTACTCCTACAACCAAGTACTCGATGTCACCATCCGAGATCTGGAGATTACCCGACAGAACTTCAATGAGTCTTTCGCTGCATTCTTGAGCAAATGGAGGAATCAAGAAGGTCAAGTCGAAAAGGAGCAAGTTCAGATGTTGATCAAGAATCTACAACAACTATACCATGAGAATTTATACTACCAGTCCATCTCAACATTTGAGGAGCTGATTGAGATTGGGATAAGAATTGAGGATGCAATCAGGGAAGGGAAAATCAAGAATGAAGAATCTCAAAGCCAGTCCAAGAGGCCCGATTACTCCCAAAACCCTCTGGATGTCAACACCCTTAGTAACCAACCCATGGCCTAATCCCCCCAACCATACCAGCTCATAAACCAAACCATCTTGCTTGGCCGCCCTTACCAAAATAGGTTACCCCATGAATTTTCCAAGCTAGATATCTCCCTCTCTATAGCCTTAGGCCACCATCTCAAAAAGGGACCTCCAACTCCTTCAGCCTCGTGCCGATACCACACTGCCTAACTGTGACCTATCCAAACACTTTGCCTACCACCAAGCCCAGGCCATGACATTGATCGGTGCATACATCTCTGCCATGATATTGAAGACCTCATTAATCAAAATCATCGAGCTACCACTCATCCAACCCCATGTCACCCAAAATGTCAGATTCATTGAACCTAAGCCCCTGACCTATCTGTTCAAATGATCCCCTTCGCTAAGGCCTGTGAATGTTGAACCTGTGCAAGTGAAGTGATGGTGTTTGGGACTTTTTCTAAAAAAACAAACAAGGATACTCTTTCAAAAAATGAAAAAAAAAATAAATAAGCAAGTCACCGTGACACTCCATTTGAGATCATGTCGAGTCAAGTCGAGTATGTTCTATATTTTGAGTTTATTTCAAGTTATCAAGTCTGTCTATTATTGAGTTGTTTTGAGTCTGTGTCAGGTAATGTAATCACTCACTTATGCTAATCGAATGAAATCTCATTTTGCTTAATTTGATGTGTCTAGTTATGATTGTATGGATCACTAAGATAATAACGTCACTCCTCAAAATGTTTTAAAAGCTACTCTGCCAGTAAATTTTTGCATAAAAAAGAATCCTGAAAATGTCAAAGTTGATTTCGCGCTGACACCGATGAAGAGACAAGAATTGATTAGTCTTACTTTAAGAATTTAAAGATGCTTTTGCTCAAATCTCGAAAAGACATACTTGGAACTGACTTGGAGCTTGCCCAACACCCTTTTTCCACCATTTCAAATCCTTGGGCCCAACTCAATTAAGAACCATGCAGATCTATCCGATTGAAAGCAATGCAGACTTAGTCCTTGATGGTAGCCAAACATTTTCAATGAGTTTTTTCTCTCCTTCAAAAAAAACAAAAGAAAAAGAAAAGAAAAGAAAAGCTCGCTAGGTTGAAAACTCAAAAAGGGCACCTAGGTAAAATTTAGAGTTGAAAAGGTGTTGATTTATAAAATTTGACCCTAACCAATCAAATGATAAAGAAAAAGAAAGAGACAGAAAAAGAAAATTTGGATGAGACAAATGAGAGAATTGTACACTTCAAGGTACATCATAAGGACGTGCCTAGATCATATTTCAAAAGGCTCAGAACGACCACGAACGAATTCTGGGAGCTAGCTGACACATACATTGTGAAATTTTGAGATTGTGATCAAAACATCTCACATGAATCAACTACGTGAAAAGCAAAATTGATTAGCTAGGTGAAAGTGAAAAGGATCAATACTCAAATAAAAAAGGAGAGATCAAAACTGAATCTTCTTATTTAAGGCTACCACAAGTGACCCAAGTTTGAAATTCTTTGATGATTAGTTTGAAAAACCCTCATACCTCAACCGTTCAAAGATCTTGGCCTTGAACTATGCTCGACCTAATTCCTACTCGGGGATACGTAGGCAACTGCATCGGTTTGGTCGACACCATCATAATCAACCCTCCTTCTTTCAAGGCCTTGGCCCGAACTACATTGGACCTGATTCCAGCTCGGGGGTACGTAGGCAGACTTTCAAAAACAAAAGAAGGATGGATCACTAGGTCGAAAACCCAAAAGGGCACCTAGGCAAAAATTAGAGCTAAATCCAAAGTAAGCAATAACAAAAGAAAGAAAAAATCTCTCTAGGTCACTTCAACAGTGCCTAGGAAAAAGTTATTAGCATCTGAGAGATTAAAAGTCGCAGTCCTTGTCCTAAGCCAGAAGTCACCTTCCACAATAGGGACAAACTTCGACTACCTCGTTTGCCTAAATTTGACTATCTACCCTTCATACAAGGGGCAAACTTCAGTCAACTACCTTGTTTGCCTATGAATTCCACTTCTTACACTTCAAACTAGGGGTAAATTTCATTTGCCTAACAATCCCTTCACACCAAGGCCAAGTTTTTAAGTCACCGACCAAGTTGTTTTAAAAAATTTTGAAACAGAGGATCTTTTATTCTCAAAGCTAGGGCACTAATTTGAAGCACACTTTGGATAAGCAAATAATTGGATAGAATTTAGGGAGAAGCTTTCAAAGCTTAGATTTAACAGCAGAGTACTACCATGGACAGACGAGAAGTGAACATATCAGTAAAGCGGTACATCAATTATGACGAAGGCACATTAGATCATGGTAATTTGAGAATTTCATGTCTGAGTCAATCCTTTTTTGTTTGAGTTAGTAGTAATCTGATCAATAGTGTGTCAGAGATCGAGGTTTCATACAAACTAACCCAACTTTCCTTGTCATCGTCATTCCTGTCAAGTCCATTCATCTTGATGGTCTCAAATGTGAGGGTTTAAGGTGATTCCCAATTATAAAAACTGTGGATACAAGCAGAAGTACCAAACATCATTATTGCACCAGTCAAGGGTGCAACATGAAAAGTGTCCCAAGTATGAGTACTAATCATCCTTGTGGCATAAACTTGTAAGTGGTTGTAAACTACAAATTGATAGCTGTCTCTCAAGGCGGCTAATCGGAGGAAATATTGCCAACACTAAGAAATTGTTGCTGATCAAATCAGAGTGTAGATATGTCAATGAGATGTGTTGTTGAGGTGTTTTAGGGCCTATAGTCCATATGTGTTGATGATGAGTGTTGATAAGATATGTTTTTGAGGTGTTTTAGGGCTCAGAGTCTAGGTTTACTAATGAGATGTTTTGTTACGGTGTTTTAGGGCCTAGAGATCAGAAGAGTTAAGAAATATCATTGAAGAGTAGAAGAGCATCGAGGAATATCAGAAGAGTTAAGAAGCATCATTGAAGAGTAAATGAGCATCGAGGAACATCAGAAGAGTTGAGAAACATCGTTGAAGAGTGGAGGAGCATCGAGGAACATCAAAAGAGTTGAGAAGCATTGTTGAAGCATCGAGGAACATCAGAAGAGTTAAGAAGCATCGTTGAATATTGGAGGAGCATCAAGAAACATCAGAAGAGTTGAGAAACATCACTGAAGAGTGGAGGAACATCAAGGAACATTAGAAGAGTTCAGAAGCATTGTTGAAGAGTCGAGGAGCATCAGATGTATTGAGGAGCATCATTGAAGAGTGGAGTAGCATCGAGGAACATCAGAAGAGTTGAGAAGCATCATTGAAGAGTTGAGGAGTATCGTCGAAGATTGGAGAAACACCTTTGAGAATTAAAGAGCACTGTTGAGAATCAAGAAGCATTGAGAAGCACCAATGAAGATTTATGGAACAACGTAAGCGTCGTGGAGAATTGAAGATCATCATTTTTCAGAAGCACTATTGGTAATCTGAGAGTCACCAAGTCCATAGTATCACAATTAAGAGGAGCATGAGTCAAGTCTAGAGGGTCACTTCACTCACCAAACACAACAAATTGGGCATAACATGACACATAGCCCATCGGTTACGACACACATAAATCACAAAGCCTACTGGGGGTGGCAAATACACCACAAGCACTCTTTTGAGCATCGTAATATCACTTTAAGCACCACGCTTTTCTTTAGGTAAGACCTTCGGGTCGAGATCCCTCATAAGTCTATTAGTCGTAGCGAAGAACACGTGTACTAGAACCACAAGCACTTTAGAACAAAAAATCAGACATGACACGAATTATTTTAGCTCATCATAACATAGCATCATCCCCGCATAGCATCCGCCTGATTGTTGTGTATTTGTATGTGTTTTTTTTGTGCCCCGAACTACATCCTAGTCTGATTCCCCTTGGGATATGTAGGCAGCTCACACAGAGTGTGACCAGCACTAGCCTCAGCATCAGTTTCTTTTTCTTGTATTTTCGCAACGCACTTGTTTTTATCATAAATCTTTAGCCTCCAAAAGACCTGTCTCTTAAAGGCTTTGGCACTCGCTTGTGACACGCGTTGCCTCGCAAGTTCATGCCAAAGAGGGGCAAACTATAGATACCCCATTTTGTCAACTAACAGATTTAGGAGGCCACAAACATTTCAAATGCAATGATTAGAAAGATCGGATTTTCAGAGATTGCCTCTAACTCTGAAGAAGTCAAAGAATTTGTAGAAATGGCCAAAATACCCCTGAAAGCCCAGAACTCTCTGAATTGGCCCAAAAGCTCAGAAATCATTTCAATGTCATTCTAAATCATGTGAAAATTCTTAAAATATGTTTTAAAAGAAAATCGGATGGAAACGTTACCCTCCGAAGGCTCCCAAAACTTCTTCAAATTTCTCAGAAATGTACTATTTGACTGATTTGACTATAAGTTTGACCAAAAGTCAAAGTTACCTTTTTTGATGTTGAAATATTTTTATCAAATGCTATAGGTCAATAGCTTTCCAACGGTATATCACACATAATTTCTGGACTTAAAACGAATTTGTTATGAATTTCTGAATGTGAAAAAGGAGATCAAATTGACTTATATCACGAATACTGCAAAACTTTCCAAAATAACCCAACTTTAAACTATTTTTTTTATAGAAATTATACCTCAATACCTTTCCAATGGTATATCACAAGCTCGATTTGGATTTCATATGAATTTTTTGTGAATTTTGGGCCGTTTTGCGAATTCAAAAAGTTTCGAGGGCCTAAACGCAAAATTTGGTGAACTGGGGGGTTGACTGCCACGGCGGCACTGGCTGAGTGCAACGGCAGCACTCTAAGTGATTTTTTATTTATTTTTTTTTGGTAATTTTTGGTTAATTTTTTGGGTTTCAATTCATATTTTCAATAAACAAAACGACATTGTTTTGATATTCTGAACATTTTGGACCAATTAGAGACTTTTTAAAACCCAAAATAGCTCCCCATGTTGGCCTATAAAAGAGACCCTTTGACTTCCATTTTAAGGGGACTTGAGGTATTTAGCAGAACCTTAGGGAAAGAAATAGAGAAGAAGAGAGGAAAAGAAAGAAAAAGAGAGAAGAAAAGAGAGGTTTTTTCATACTTCCAACCAAAAAAAATGTGAGTTTTATTTTATTTCTACAATTACTTCAATCCATTTCACCATTACAATGGGTTCTTAGAAGTTAGAGAGCAATCTACACCCACATGCACACATGTATCAGAGGTTGAATGCTTGTGGCTCCACCATTGATAATCATTGATTGTATATTTGTTCTTCCCTCCTTATCCGATTTCTATTTTTATTTTTCTTTATCCTACTTGCATTTCCCCTTCTCAACCCCATATATATATATATATATATATTCATTCTAGCATAATCTCTTCTCAACCATTTCTATTTTGGTTCATTTTCATTTGAATAATCTATCCCTCATCTAATTTCCATTTTGATTTCTTTGTCATTTGCATCATCTATACCTCAACCTCATTTCTATTTTTTGATTTCATCTTCTTCCAAGTTCTTGAGGTTTCAAGTGTTAAGAGGTTATTCTAGATGGTTACTTCATCTACTCAAGTGTTTAAGTTCATGATTTGAGCATCCATTTCAAGCCCCCACTCAAAATCCCAAATTCTTTTCCAAAAACTAAATGGATTTTCTTAACAGTGATGCAAATAGTGAGTTACTGAAGTTCAAATATTTATCTTGAATTAAGTACTTGAGGTATGATAATGAAACCACTTGGAAAACCTTCTTAATACATCATAGTTCACCTTGATTTTTCCTCGTCAATTTTAGAAATGGGAAAATGTGTTTATTGGATTTTGGAAGTTCATGTTAATAATCTATCTTTTCTCTCACAGATTGCAGTCTGACTTCTTACGTTTATTTTAGATGTTTTTCATCATATACCGTGGACTTTTATATATATATATATATATATGTATTATATTTTAACTTCAATGTGTTATAAAACTTTCTGTATCTTTCGAGCATCATAAGAGTTGGTTTGACATTTAAAATATTCATACAAAATTAGTCAACAGTGTAGTCCCTGTTTCTGAGTCATGTGTATATTCTGATTTGTTTCTCTTAATCTGTGATATACATTGTAGTTTGGCTTTTTACATGGTTTAATAGACACATTAAGGGTTATCCATTAGTTTCCCTACTTTTACTAGAGCTTTTTAATTATTTTGGGTGGATTTTACAAAATTAGTTCATTGTTCTAGACACTATTCACAGATTCTTTTATTTGATACATATGTCTTGATATGATACTTCCATCCATCTTAATTTGTCATACATACAAAGAACTTAATTTTTCCATGTTTAGTAACATTGCATGCCCTCATATGTACCATGTGCATCATCCATGTATCATATTCTCATGGATTCTTGAGTTTGATTTCTAAACAAAAACCTTGATTTTGTCAATACTTTGTGGAGTTCTTGAAGTAAGTTGGAAGATGACAACCTAAGTGGTTATAATCTCCATTTGAGTGCTGAAAATATACCTCAAAACACTCCTTTTAAAATCCTTCTGGAACTCCAAAGCTTGGTTTGCAAAGATTGAAAAGCTTGTTTTCCCAAAACCCCAAAACAGTGAGTTGTTCAACATGAAAATACTGTTTTGAGTACAATACTCAATGGATGATCTTGATACTACTTGGAAAGCCTTCCTAACTCATTAGGAAATGTCCAAGAATTTTGGTTGAATTTTGAAACACTTGGAAGGGTTCCATTTTGACCCAAACATTTTTCTAAGACATTATGTTTTTTTGTCACAGCATCTTCGGTTGACTTTCAACTTGTTTTCCAGTAAACCTTTCCAATAAGAGTGGTCCAAACTCATTTTTTCCTGCTATGTGTTCTAGATACAGTAGGATGAATTCCATAAAAGTTCATGAATTTAAAACATTCCTAACCTCACATTTCCATTTTCACAGCATCAGTTCACTGTTATGTCCACTATTCACAACAAGCATGTTTTATTTTCATTCTTTGATTAGATGTTTACATGCAATCCAAATTAGCCCATATCTTAGGAAGTTGTTCATACCAATTTTGTACATATTCTACAATAACATTCTTCATGCATTCATGCATATTCTAGACTTCTAAGTCACTTTAGAAAAATTTATGAACACAAGCACACTACTACTTTGCACATTCTTAGGAACATACATTGCATCCATGCAAGATTTTGGAGTTTTTGTGACTCCTAATCCAAGAAGATCATAAGGAATGATGTTGGTCACACGTTCATGCTCCCCTCAATCAACTCTTCCTTTCTTATCCATTTCGGGGATTGACAGATTTTCTTTTCTCAAGAATCAACATGCATACATTCTAATTTGCTAAGCATATTTTGTTTTCTTTGATTATTTGTTTCAAGAACAATCCATGTCCCCCTTTTAGATTAGGAAAACTTGATTACTTGATATGTGATTAGACGATTTTTTCTAAGATTGTTTTGTGTGATCTTTTACTTTGCATTGTGTGATATTTGGCTTAGACCTTATGAGTGATATTTATCTTTTGATCTTCCATTTCAAGATTCTTGTGCAATGTAATATACTTATCACAATATTAACTGTTGGACCAAACATACTATAAGATGATTATATGGATGATAATTGAGGCCTGTCGAGAAACGGGGCTAGTTGAGGGTGTTTTAGTCATGACAAAGGCTCCTTCCTCTCTCGTACCAAAACCCCGAGCCAAGTTCTTTGGTTATGAAGGGTTAGTGCCCTTTATCCGTTTGGGTGAATCAAAATTGGGTTTCTTGGTTCCTTAAAGACCAAGTGGCGACTCTGTATCTATTTTCACAGACTTTTTTTTTTTCAAATATTTCAAAGGAAAATTAATTCTGAAACTCGAAAGGTGGACCCCGGAGGCCGCGTGTCCACACCCCCAGCCTGCGGTCCTAGTTGATGATGCCCCCCACCTTGCCCTATTGGTTGATAGAATTCCCCCCCCCCCCAGTATGATACACCTACGAGTGAGGCAAGTATTCCATATGAACAACTGACTGAGCAGTTTGCCCTACATTTGGCACCATTGGTTGAGCAGATGGCCCCCAAGTTGGTAATGTAGACATTATAGGCTGAGTACCCTCATGATATCCAGTTTGATAGATTGGGTCCACTATTTGTCCCACTTAGAAACTGGTATGGGGACCCATATTAGGACCAGTTATTCCTCGTTGACTCTCAAGGGGTTCTTATACCTTGACCAACCTGGTTTGAAGCTGGTTGGTTACTGGAACTTGATGCATTGTCAAACATGCCAGAACCAGGGTAGTTAAGGAAACCAGGAGCTGTAGGACAGTTAAGGAGATTAACATTCCCATAACTCAACTGTGGAGCCTGATTAGTGGGGACCTGTATAGATTCCTTCTGGGCACTAGTCTTCATGGATGATGTTAGGCCTACTTTTTCTATCATGTATGAAATTTGACGGTCTGTCACCTATCCTTTGCATCATATCCGTTAATGGTTTCACAATTGTGGAAGTTTGCTGCAAGTTGGCTTGGTGCCAATCGTGCAGTGCACTATCCAGACTTACACGCATTACTGCTGCATAATCCTTCAAAGCCTATTGATCTGGGCCAACAACAGTGGCTCTATCCTCTTCAGGCTGCTGTTGGAGTGATTCATGGCTGCTAGTATAAGAATTATCACTGGTGCTACCATGAATCCATCCTTCAGCATTTTCTTCCATAGTTGGTGCATCCATCTCTGGTTGCACTACTATTCCCTTATCCTTTGTCAAATTCTTTCTTGGTGGCATGATGAATTACCAAATTTCTCACACTTATCCCTCCAGGCATGCCAAAAATTGTATGGCTAGAAATCTGTAAAATACGATAGTGCAGCCGTGCCAGACAAATGTTCTCTTGAACTATGAACAATTTAAAAAATCAGACGACTGAAGAGACAGAGGAACATAATCTCTTCCAATAGGCACAAATTGCTTTAACCAAAGATTAAAGACTTAAAATGCGAGAAACACCAAGACTAGCAAAAGAAATAATAGATCTTGATTTCCATTAAATCTCTTACAGATAGGGTTCAATCAGAAGTGGTAATCAGGCCTTCTAATTGGAATTTAAATACGAATCTACTCCTAAAATAGGTAGATAAAATGGAATTTAAAGACAAAGGAAAGGTACAATGCATAATATAAAAAAAGCTAGAGTTCTTGTTGATCGGGGATCCCTTCTTCCTTCCAATCTATTTCCTTATATAGATCGTAGTGGCCATTGTTGGGTTTGTGCCCTCAAACCATTACTTTATGTATGAGACATTAGCATTATAATATATGGATATCAGCTTTACATTTCATTGTGTATGTTTCTTTCATGAGATGATTGTTTTGTCCTTAAGTATCATAGTAAGCAATTTGTGTGTGTATGAGATACACACAAGTGAGATACGAATTACTATTCTTTGATACTTAGAATATGTCACAGTGGATGATGAGACTGGATACCTCATCAGGTCTACACTGTAGCATAATTAACTACCATTGGATGGAGTGATTAATCTCAATCACTAGAGTGTAGCTCTTAGTTGATATGCTAGTGCTTATAGTGCATTGACGGACCTGAGCTTTCCTATTGACGCTTAAGGCTGTCAACAGTTAATAGGAACTCATAACTTGTATAAGGTACGTGTTCTCAATCTTGAGATGATTATGAACACAGACTATGGATATGGCTGCTTTGACTTACCAATCAGTGAGGTCTATAGAAGATCAACACCTGGGTATCTTGGGTATGTCATGTCCATAGGGTTGTGAACATATATTGTCAAGATAGAATCTACCCTCTGATTCAGAGTAAGCATTCCCTTGAGAATGTCACCAAGTTGATTGCTGAGTACTGCAGTCTTGTTGATAAGAGTTATCAACATGTTTGGTAATCATGAGTAGTGAATGAGACTCAAGGAATACAAGAAGTAATCACGATTCAGGTTGACAGTAACAGTTATCCGACTACCTGTCTATGATTACGAATGCTGACGGTAGAGGGACATTAGTACACCATACAAGTCTAGTTATCGCTTCGGATATGTTCTTTTGCGTTGGAGTTCAGTTATCGTTTTATAGTGGAATAAACGTTAACTGACCAGTTAGTTAGTTTGCTGATCAAAGAGTTTGGTCATGGTAATTAACAAACTGGTCTGAGCCAACAATAAAGAGCCTAGGAGGTCCCACTCTTAGCTCCGCTAGGATGCTTGGAAAGACACTTGAGGAAGCTGTTAAGACAAGTTCGATCGATTGAAGTATGTTCGATCGATTGAAGTCAGCAGGTTCGATCGATCGAGAATGGTTCGATCGATCGAAGTCACTTCGATCGATCGAAGTCTAGGTCGGTTCTGGAAATCTATAAATAGGGCAGCTGCGTTCTGGAAGTAGAAGATCGTCGTTTTTATACGCAGAAGCTGCAGAAACTATCATAGTCTTCCCAAAACCTTCCTATCCTCTCTATTAGGGTTCCCACCAAGCCTAGTCTTTCCGGCAGGCATCCGCAGGAGTCATAAGGGTGAAGATCATCTAGTGGAGGCTGCTGGAAGTTAAAGTTTCAGAATTGGGTTCAAGACACTAAGGTATAATTCTTGCACCCCCTAGTACGCATCTATGGAATTGACGAGTAGTAGATCCTGGAATACCAAAAGTTTTATAACTTAACCTATTTCCGCTGCGCGTTTAAACTCTAACTTTAAACCACTTTTTCCTTCAATTGGTATCAGAGCCACGCTCGTTTGGATCTATATATGCGTTCTTGGAACCCTAGTTTTGATTTGCATGTTGATTTTAGAACTGTTTTCGAAACTGCATCGTCACAGATCTGTTTCTGCAGTGTTATCGCAGCAGAATACAAAACTATGATTGCATAGGATGCAAGGTGGGTTCGATCGATCGAATTTGTTTCGATCGATCGAACATTCTGTTCTCAATCGATCGAACAGTCTTCGATCGATCGAACCTTCTGGTATTCGATCGATCGAATGAAGGTCGATCGATCGAGATAGATACTTTGTCAGGTTCTCTGTTTCACAGTTTTAAAGTGTTTTGAAATTAAAAACTTTAATTTTAAAATATTCTGTAAAATTTTCAAATCATTCTGTGAAACAGAATGTTCAAGCGATTGAACAGTGTTCAATCGATCGAAGGTTCGAGCGATCGAACGGTCTTCGATCGATCGAACTGTGATAGAGAAGTAAGATGATGTTTTAAGTTCTAATTCAGTATGTAAAGTGTTTATATACTGTGTGAATCAATTAAGTGTTCCAATAGTTACATATATTTGTTATGTATGTGTGGATGCGTGTACGACTAACCCTTTTGCAGCAAAATAAGTCGCTATCTCCCATGGCACCAAGTCGTTTAAATATTTATATTTAAATTGTTTGAGATTGGTGCATGTTGTAATTTATTAATGGTTTGGTTTTAAGGCGTATGTAAAGGGCGCTGCGGCTTCAATCCTACGAAAAGGAAAGTCGCACCGGTTTCCCTAGCCTTTTATTTCTTTTTTGCTATTTCCTTTTTCTAGATAAATTGTAAGCTTCAAAAGAAGCATAGGTCCAATGTAATAGAATTAGAAATTTCATGAAGATGGAGCAAGGAGCCGTTGTCCATAAAGATGGAGCCGGAGGCGACCAAACCAAGAAGGTGGTTCTATGGAAATAGAGCCATGGGAGATAGAGGCATTGTTTGAATGCCTATATTTCATTTTAGTTTTTTGTTTTATGTGCTTGTTTTGTGATTGGCGTATAATACATTGTTGCATGCACTTAAAACAAGTTTTCTAAAACAAAATTCAAAAACCGTTTTCAACACATTAGTAAACATTGGATGTTTATGGGTAGTGTGTGGAAACTTTTTTCAAAAGCAAAATCCTTAATTTACTAAATCTAGTGGGAGAGGGTCTTATCAAATAACACCCACGATCTTCCATTAGCGGTTCATTGTAAGATGAGTAGTGTATTCTGTGTCACCTCGCCAGGGGTGATCATTCCATACAGAGGGTACACTGCTCATTGGTTACTAGATGTGAACTTCCTATGGATAGGATCAATCAGACGTGTTAGAGGGTGACCACCACACGGAGGCGCTACTTGAGACGGTTGTGATTGGATCCTAGTTAATGGTACACACTAGCTAAGCTATGGATAAGGGATCCCACACGGGGCATTATTCAGAAACTTAGAGATCAAATAGGTTCGGGAGTCATGGCTATTTTGCAAGAGTTGCATAGCGGATAAGTCATGATAAATCGAAAGATCGAACATTGACCACCACACGGAGGCTTTATCCTTTCGTTTCGATATTCCGGCGACTTTGTTTTTAAATAAGAGTTTTAAGGATTCTTTTATTTCAAACTGTCAATTTTGATATCCATATTTATTTTGTTTGTTTGATTTTCAGTAATCATAATGTCTGGATCTGCATTTAGTCCACTTGCCACCATACTCACTCAAAACAAGTTAACTGGAAATAACTACACTGAATGGAAACGTAACCTTGACATCGTTTTAACTGCGGAGGATCACATATATGTCCTCACCACCCCAAGCCCTGAAGAAACCGCGGCAAATGCTTCGGCAGCTGCCAGACGCGAGTTCGACAAATGGAAGAAGTCGAATGGAATGGCCCGTTGTTACATTCTGGCCTCAATGGCTGGTGTGTTACAACACCAATTCCAATCGAACGATTCTGCCAGTGACATTATCACATCCCTGAAAAAGATGTTTGGGGAGCATGGCAGGCCTGCCAGACAGGTAGCCATGCAAAAGATAATGAGTGCAAAGATGTCGGAAGGTACTCCAGTCAAAGAACATGTTTTAAAAATGATTGGTTATTTAAACGAACTGGAGACCTTGGGAGCCAACATCGATGCACAGACCCAAGTTGATATGATCCTCAACTCGCTGTCGCCATCATTCGCTCAATTCAAACTTAACTATAATATGAATCAAATGGATTTTTCAATGAGCGAATTAATGAGTTCTTTACTGGCAGCAGAAGGGGTGATCAAACCTGGGGGCAGCGTTTTAAACGTTGAGAAAAGCGCTTCTTCTTCCCGATCTACACCGAAAGGTAAGAAAGGAAAGAAGAAGGCTGGCACTGGTGGTTCAAGTGTTGGACCGGTCCCTAAGATTACAAAATCTAAGGGAAAAGGTAAGGGCAAAGGGAAGGTGGGTGGCCAAGGCAAAGGAAAGTGTTTCCAATGCGGTGAGAAGGGCCACTGGAAGAGGAACTGTCCAGAATTCTTAGCTACAAGAGTTCAAGGTATGATTGAATCACATGTGATTGAAGTAAGTTTTATTACGGATACTTCAAACACTTGGTGCATTGATTCTGGTGCGACTAACCATATCTGTAATTCGTTGCAGGGGTTCAGATCAACCAGGAAATGCAGTGATGGGGAGATCGTGCTTACTCTAGGTTCTAGCGCAACCGTATCTGCGGTTGCTATAGGAGTCGTAGTTTTAGAATTTTCAGACAATAAAGTTTTGATTTTATCAGATGTACTTTACGTCCCTTTAATGAGACGTAATTTAATTTCAGTTTCTAATTTAACGAATAATGGTTATTCCTTTCATTTTGGAACTGAAGTTGTCATTAAAAGAAGTAGTTCTTTTATATGTTCTGGTGTTAAATCAAATGGTTTGTATGTGATTACTCCCAATATTTCAAAAGATTCTTGTTTGGAACTTAATAACTCAGTGGTAACTTTACCATCTAAAAGAAAGGAACCTTCCACTAATCCAACAAAGCTTTGGCATATGAGGCTTGGCCATATCAATCTGAATAGGATTGGCAGACTAGTCAAAGAAGGGGTCTTAGGCGATTTGGTTCTCGAACCAATGGAAGTCTGCGAGTCTTGTTTGGAGGGTAAGATGACCAAAAGGCCCTTTCCTGCAAAGGGCAATAGGACCAATGCATTGTTGGAATTAGTTCATACTGATGTGTGTGGACCAATAAATATTAGAGCAAGGGGTGGTTATGAGTATTTCATAACATTTACCGATGACCACTCTAGGTATGGATATGTATACCTAATGCAGCACAAGTCTGAAGCCTTTGAAAAGTTCAAAGAGTTTAGGGCTGAAGTGGAGAAGCAATCGGGCACACATATCAAGGCCATTCGATCTGATCGAGGTGGCGAGTACCTCTCTAATGAGTTTATTGATCACCTCGTACAGAATGGGATTCTGTCACAGTTGACTGCACCTGGTACGCCTCAGCAGAACGGTGTAGCGGAGAGAAGGAATCGGACTCTTTTAGACATGACTAGGTCGATGATGAGTTATTCAGAGTTGCCATTATTCCTTTGGGGTTATGCTTTGGAAACCGCTGCATACATACTAAATCTAGTACCAAGCAAATCTGTTCCCAGGACACCACGAGAGATGTGGATTGGGCGCAAGCCTTCTTTGCAACATCTCCGGATATGGGGGTGTCCGGCACATGTGCTCAAAGGAAAGATGAGCAAGTTGGATTCTAGATCGGAAGTATGTTACTTTGTAGGGTATCCAAAGGGTACTTATGGATGGTATTTTTATGATCCAAGAGAACAGAAAGTGTTTGTTAGTACAAATGCTGTTTTCTTGGAGGATGATTATATCATGAACCATAAACCTAAGGGAAGGATAGATCTTAGAGAGATAGAAGGAGAGCCCTCAGTCCATACCGCAGTTGATAACGATGAAAATCAAGAAAATACCCCTTCTTCACCCATTTCCGCACCGGTACCTCGTCGTAGTGGGAGGATTATCAGCCAGCCTGATAGATACATGTTCTTAGGAGAAGTTTTTGAAGCTGTCTCCATAGAATCTAAATCTGATCCTACCACTTACGAAGAGGCAATGGCTGATGTTGATTAAGCTCATTGGATTAAAGCTATGAAGGCTGAATTGGAATCTATGGATTCCAATCAGGTCTGGGATCTTGTAGAACTTCCAGCCAATATTAAACCCATTGGCTGCAAGTGGGTCTATAAGAGGAAAAGAGGATCTGATGGAAAGGTTGAGACCTTTAAGGCAAGGCTTGTGGCGAAAGGCTACACTCAGAGGGAGGGCATTAACTATGAGGAAACCTTCTCGCCGGTAGCCATGCTCAAGTCCATCAGAATACTCTTATCCATTGCTGCATGCCTAGATTATGAAATCTGGCAGATGGACGTCAAGACTGCATTCTTGAATGGCAATCTTGAGGAGAACATCTATATGCAACAACCAGAAGGGTTCATAGCTGGTCGGAAAGGTAACTTGGTATGCAAGTTGCAAAAGTCCATTTATGGGCTTAAGCAGGCATCCAGAAGTTGGAACATCCGATTTGACCAAGCGGTCAAGTCGTTTGGTTTCATACAGAATCTGGATGAGCCTTGTGTATACAAGAAATGTGAAGGGAAAGTAGTGGCTTTTCTTGTGCTTTACGTTGACGACATTCTACTCATTGGGAATGATGTAGCGGCGCTATCAACGGTCAAGGTTTGGCTAGCTAGTACTTTCGATATGAAGGATCTAGGAGAGGCGAGCTATATTCTTGGGATAAAGCTCTTTCGGGATCGCAAGCGAAAGATAATGGGATTATCTCAAGCTGGTTATATCGAGAAAGTGCTAACTAGGTTTTCAATGGATAATTCGAAGAAAGGTTTGTTACCTTTCAGGCATGGTTTAGCGTTCTCCAAGGACCAGTGTCCAAAGACACAAGAAGAGAGGAATCGCATGGCAGGAATTCCCTATGCCTCGGCAGTGGGAAGTCTTATGTATGCGATGTTATGCACTAGACCAGATATCTGCTTTGCCGTTGGCATGGTTAGCAGGTATCAATCGAATCCTGGTCTAGAGCACTGGACAGCCGTTAAGCACATTCTTAAGTACTTAAGAAGAACTAAAGGTTACATGCTTATGTACGGCGGTAGTGAGTTAATTCCAGTAGGATACACTGACTCGGACTTTATGTCAGATAAAGATTCGAGAAAGTCGACATCCGGACATCTCTTTACCTTGGGAGGTGGTGCTGTTAGTTGGAGGAGCATTAAGCAGAAATGCATTGCAGACTCAACTACAGAAGCTGAGTATGTGGCTGCTTGTGAAGCTGCAAAGGAAGCTGTTTGGCTCAAGAAGTTCCTCATGGAACTCGAGGTGGTACCAGCGTCGCTGTCGCCTATTACGCTTTATTGTTATAATAATGGGGCAGTGGCTCAGTCCAAGGAGCCAAGGAACCACGGAAAGGGAAAGCACGTAGAGCGGAAATATCATCTTATCCGAGATATTGTTCAACGTGGAGATGTGACTGTCACCAAGATTGCCACCGCTGACAATCTTGCTGATCCGTTTACAAAGGCCTTACCACAGAAGGTCTTTGATCGTCATCTAGATAGTCTAGGTCTTAGATGTAGTTCTGAATGGTTGTGAGTGCAAGTGGGAGTTTGTTGGGTTTGTGCCCTCAAACCATTACTTTATGTATGAGACATTAGCATTATAATATATGGATATCAGCTTTACATTTCATTGTGTATGTTTCTTTCATGAGATGATTGTTTTGTCCTTAAGTATCATAGTAAGCAATTCGTGTGTGTATGAGATACACACAAGTGAGATACGAATTACTATTCTTTGATACTTAGAATATGTCACAGTGGATGATGAGACTGGATACCTCATCAGGTCTACACTGTAGCATAATTAACTACCATTGGATAGAGTGATTAATCTCAATCACTAGAGTGTAGCTCTTAGTTGATATGCTAGTGCTTATAGTGCATTGACGGACCTGAGCTTTCCTATTGACGCTTAAGGCTGTCAACAGTCAATAGGAACTCATAACTTGTATAAGGTACGTGTTCTCAATCTTGAGATGATTATGAACACAGACTATGGATATGGCTGCTTTGACTTACCAATCAGTGAGGTCTATAGAAGATCAACACCTGGGTATCTTGGGTATGTCATGTCCATAGGGTTGTGAACATATATTGTCAAGATAGAATCTACCCTCTGATTCAGAGTAAGCATTCCCTTGAGAATGTCACCAAGTTGATTACTGAGTACTGCAGTCTTGTTGATAAGAGTTATCAACATGTTTGGTAATCATGAGTAGTGAATGAGACTCAAGGAATACAAGAAGTAATCATGATTCAGGTTGACAGTAACAGTTATCCGACTACCTGTCTATGATTACGAATGCTGACGGTAGAGGGACATTAGTACACCATACAAGTCTAGTTATCGCTTCGGATATGTTCTTTTGCGTTGGAGTTCAGTTATCGTTTTATAGTGGAATAAACGTTAACTGACCAGTTAGTTAGTTTGCTGATCAAAGAGTTTGGTCATGGTAATTAACAAACTGGTCTGAGCCAACAATAAAGAGCCTAGGAGGTCCCACTCTTAGCTCCGCTAGGATGCTTGGAAAGACACTTGAGGAAGCTGTTAAGACAAGTTCGATCGATTGAAGTATGTTCGATCGATTGAAGTCAGCAGGTTCGATCGATCGAGAATGGTTCGATCGATCGAAGGTTCGATCGATCGAAGTCACTTCGATCGATCGAAGTCTAGGTCGGTTCTGGAAATCTATAAATAGGGCAGCTGCGTTCTGGAAGTAGGAGATCGTCGTTTTTATACGCAGAAGCTGCAGAAACTATCATAGTCTTCCCAAAACCTTCCTATCCTCTCTATTAGGGTTCCCACCAAGCCTAGTCTTTCCGGCAGGCATCCGCAGGAGTCATAAGGGTGAAGATCATCTAGTGGAGGCTGCTGGAAGTTAAAGTTTCAGAATTGGGTTCAAGACACTAAGGTATAATTCTTGCACCCCCTAGTACGCATCTATGGAATTGACGAGTAGTAGATCCTGGAATACCAAAAGTTTTATAACTTAACCTATTTCCGCTGCGCGTTTAAACTCTAACTTTAAACCACTTTTTCCTTCAGCCATAACCACTGCTGAACAGTTTGAGAAACCACCCACTATCTCCATGATTTGGGAATAGAGGGTATCGTTCATAATCGCATATGCCATGATCTTGTAGTTACACGTGTTACTCCTCTGACTCAACATAATTGTCAATAACCATCCTGCCAATGACATGGCGTACACTGGGTTATGGTATTTGTTATATCGCATCAGCCTACTTTTCCATCAGTCTGCTTTCACGCATATTCCACTTGTAATTCCCCCGTTGGATTTAGTGGGCCTACTTCAAATTTTATTTTATGGTACAAACACTTTCTCAATCATAGAATCCCACATATCACACACATGGTGAAGGCAAGGTTTATCGATTTTTGCAACTCTCAACATCTCATAAATAGGATCAGTGAATGAGATGATGTAGATAATTTTATCCCACCACATATCATTAAGGATTTTTTCTTTCACAAACTGTGCTTTCTCCACATCATCCTTCTGTACAATGACCATTGCTCACTAATGATCATTTTTTGAGGCCTTTTGTAATAAGCTTGAATCTTTTAAGCATTACAATTACTGAGGCAAAGCGAGTATCTGCAATTCCAATGGCACTCCTCAAATGCTATCTCATTTGCCTTCGTATGCTTTGTAGCACAAACATTTTTAAGAGCACGATTGAGGGTGTGAATAACACATGGTATCCAAAACATTTGGGGGTATTAGGCTTCAACAAGTAAACTGACTGCTCGACAAACAGGAGAATTATCGGTAATAACTTAAATGACATTTAAGGGTCCAACCTCTACAATAGTCTTCACGATCAAATCTACAATAAAATGTTTATCCTTATATTCCTCTTCGTAATTAACCGCCTTTAAGAACATTTGCCCACCTTCTGACATTGCTATACAATTTATAAGCAGCCTCCTTCTGGCATCCGTCCATCCATTCGTGACAACACTTATCCCTTTGGTCTTCCATGTGTTTCTAACCGGTTCCAAAAACCTGTCAACATTTACCCTTCCTTCTCTAGCAAAGTTGTCCTCAACAAGTTATATCCTGGAGGCATAAAACTTTCCATCTTGATTTTGCAAGCACTAGTAAATGCCTTCACATAATAAGGAATTCTTACCAAGTGAAATGGAAGGCCACCTTTGTAAAAACAACCTAGAAAATTCCATTGCAACTCTTCTCAATCCACAACACTAAAAGCCATCTCAATTACCGAATTGCCTATGGCCTTCCTTTTGTTAGTCTCAAAGCCCTCTTGCCTGAAGGATCCAACCAAAGAACTTGTACCCAAAGTGGGTTGTGAGTTGTTTCAGGTAGTTGGCAAAGGGACTTCCTTGGGTATAGATCATTTCATCCTTAACTCCACTTCATCCTGTAATCTTTTCATGTCTTGGAATTGTTGATCGGTGATTTTAGTACATTTACCAATTCGTTGATGCAGTATTTTTAGCAAATGGGACTTTACTCTAGAATAGGACCCTTTAAATTTTCTCCCACAATAATTACACTCGAATGTGATATTCCTCCCACCCCCAATGGCCTTAGCAATTTTTACTACATACTTCCAAAGAGTTCTATTTGGATCATCATCACCTTGGTTATCACCACGATTAATTGTAGCACCTGTAATTTCCTAAAAAATCCACGTAGGAATTTCCTTCTATTAATCCAGATTAATGATGTCACCTAAGGGTTAGCCCAGTTATGGTAGTCCCGTTAGGATAGTCTTTAGTTAGAATCAGTGAATAAGACCCTATGGTTGTCATCCCGACAACCATGTCAACATATAACTTAGCTTAATAATAGTAATAATAGTCGCAGCCTCAACGTTTAATTTCCAATCAAGGATTCATAGACAGCTCACACTTAGACTCGTACATTAGCCCCGTAAATAGACATAATTTCATTCGTGCACGTACTTTGAGACTAGTACATGCGAACCAAGACGTGGCCCCACACATGGCCATGTGGCAGTCATGCAGCCACTACCTCACCCATTTGTTACCCATGCATGCAACCCCCTCCACTTGGCAAGCATGCACAAACACACACCACACTTGGCACACATGCCATTACATGTGCGACACTTGTCCAAACTCTCCCTGTAATAACCCAGAATTTAAAAAAAGGGTAAATTGGTAATTTTGGACCAATGTGGGTTTTGATTTGGGACAGTGTATTTTATTTTGGTACAAGTTGGTATCACTAGTGGTTGTTTGGTCACATATGTGTTATACTCTCGTGTGTGTGTGTGTATGTGTTATACCCAAACACATTCCTACCTAACACCATCCCATCTATCATTTTTTGGAGACAACTTTCCAAAGGTTGTCAAAACACTCTCTCTCCTCCCCTCCCTCATTTGGCCAAACATACCCTTCTCTCCCACTCATTTTTCTTTTTTCATTCTCTCTCTATATCTTTCTCTCTCTTATCTCTTTGGTTAGGAGCTAAAACCTCTATGAAAGCTCCCTCTTTTAAGCTTCCATTGAAGACCTCTCAAGCATATTTGGGTCAAGACCATTAGAGATCTATTTATTCCCCTCATCAAGAGCTTCCTTTGGGTACTCACCTTTTCCATTTTGGCCTCCTATTTTATTGAGTTTCTTGGTCTAGAACTCAAGAGGTAGTTTGCATTATTTTGTTTCACCACATTTATAATTCCTAAATGTGTTTTATTTAACTAGGTGTTGATAGCTTGGGGGATATGCTAATGTACATAATTTCTCCTTTGGATCTATTTGGTGTGGGTATTTACTCAAATACTCAACAGCTAGATTTTCTATGTATTGATACATTTTAATTCCTATTTCTAAGTATGATAATGTGTATTGGATTATTTGGGTAAATTTCTAGGGTTATGCGGTGTTTCATTAACTTAGTTCCTAGATTCTATGAAAATACATGATTATGTTTCCATTGATGCATTTAATTTCCTCCTTCTAAGTGTGAATTGCAAAGCTTGCTTAATTGGATAAAACCTTTGAATTAGATGAACTTTCCCTAACCTAGTTCTCTACAATTTCTTAACTTAGAAATGGAACTATGTGGTTTACATGCTTAAGTTAATATCAATATGCCTACTTGTCTACTTGCTAGTTGAAATCCATGTTAGAATTCATGTTGGAAATGCTAGCTTTGGTTATTGAGATTGCATGTGTCGAGATCATGATTTACTATCCAAACTACTTTATTTGTGATTCAATGTGTGCAAAGTGTGCTTAAATTCTACCTTAGTTCTATTTTTGGAACATGATGTGCTAATGTTATATTTGAGCTCATAACATGAATTTGATTATGGCTCCTTTTATTTCTTGACAATAATGCATAAGACATTATACAATGATTAGTGGACATGAAACTACATAAGCACTTGACATTGGTTGAGTGAATCAAAGGGATTCATTTCATCAGGTGCCATTTCGACAAAGATATTGCATACACATTGATGTTGTCAATATCAAGATATAAAAAGTGTTCTTTACTTTTCAAAAGATTTGTAGTGTGAAAGCAAAGGTCGAACCCACAGGGATTGGTTAACTACAGCGACTTAATTTTAAAACCTAACTTTAGTTAATTATGAAAACAGATTTTGATTTGATTTTAATTAAACTAATAACAATAAAACTAAATCTAAACTATAAAAGCAATTAAAAGTGTTTTTATAAATATATTAATGGAACCTAGGATTGCAAATCCACCACTAGCTTCATAATAGGAATATTTATGAATTACTTTAGCCTATTATGTTGGATGAATATGGAGAATTGTGGCTACAAGCCCAATTCCTCCGTCAAGAGAATAATCATGGTTCAAGCACCAACATATTCCATCTTCGGTTAGCACGAATTATCCCACACTAAACTAGGGTTGTAACATAATTCGTCTAATCTAGGCATGGATTATTCGGATACTTGATAGCACAAATCAATAAAGCACCATCACATGTAAATAATCTAAACAAGCACAGCGAGCATAGATCATTGAGCACATCACAGTCAAAACAGATCTAAGACAAGAATAAATTCTGAAAGCAATGATTTAATCAATAGAAGTACGATTTATTTATAAAAATCCTCGGAACATGTGAATGTCATCCATACATAATAAAACTAAAATAAAAACATAAAATACTCCCTATTACTCGACTAGGGCTTCATTGAAACCCTAGATCTTTGTCTAGGCTGCCATGGAAGTGGAGATCGGCAAGTAGTTGATGGAGGAGGCCATGGAAATCCTTGGTCTTCTTCTTCTTCTCCTTGCTTTTTCCTCTTCAAGGGCTGGAATCTCAGTCTATATGGCTGTATGTGTATGTATGTATGGGTGTGTAACAATTGTCCAACCCCTAAATTTGAAGTAAAATAGAGTATAAATAGAGTTTACAACAAGCTTTGGAAGCTTTCCTAACCCGAAACGAACTGAAACTGATATATTTTACAGTCTGGACGTCATTCAGCAGTTTCGTTTGCACAGGAGTCTTCAGTATACTGAAATACGCATAATTGATTTTTACACATATCGCGTGAGCGCGACATTTGGTACCTCGCGCGATGTGTCTTTTTCTGCTTCTTTCCTTCTGTTTTTTCACCCTGTTTAGTCTGATATACTTGATTTCTTCCAAAACCTGTCAGAAAATAGAAAACAAAGTAAAAATATACAAAAACAGGATAAAAAGGTACTAACAAACGCTCGTTAAGGCGTATGAATAGGATTTGTTCTCTCCCGATCACACCCCCAAACCTACATTTTGCTAGTCCTCGAGCAAAACTAAAATAAAAACTAAACTACTCATAAAAATCTACTCCATTTTCGCATGGATCACGATTGCATTTAGCATATGCAACAAGCCTTTTAAACCTCTAGGTGTCCCTAGTCGGACAAGTAAAGTCTCGTGAGGGTTCTCATCAACAAGTTACCCACAACCATCTTTATTAACTTATAAATTTAAAAAGTTTTATTAAAATGAAAAACAAAGCAATCAATACTCCTTATCATATAACGATGATTTGAAATAGAATAATGAACAAGAAGAAACAGAATCAAACGTTCACCTACATCATGAAAAGCAATCCCAAGCGCATGCATCGTATAAATCAATAGAGTTTCTCATAAAATTGCACGTGTGTGATATGGTAGTCAAATGAACACGCGTATGTTATGAACATGGAATATAACTCGGATAACCAATTAACTATGTCTCGACTACGAATCTCACAATATCAATTACACTCTAAAATGAAATACTCAGAAACATGTGTAATTTATCTAGTATATGCGAGCAGAGAAAATATGTTTTCAAAACGAGTAACGCTCACATATGACTCGAAAAAGACGCATGACACGAAAGAACAGTAGTCTCATGGATAGGATGCCAACAATCAAGAAAAATTATTCATTACCATGTCTTAATCCCCCTCCCATCGTTTACATATCAAAACCATGTTTCCTAGGATCAATTAGGACTTTTCAAAGGTTGTAACATGGCTCAGGTAATGAGAAAGGATAGAATGGATATATCAAGTAGTTTCAGAATGGCATTGTAAGGCATATTCGATTTCTTTCATTCTTTTTCTACAAACTTTCATCTTTTCTTTCTCTTCATTCCTTTTCATTCATTTTTCTTCTTTTCTTTCATTTTTTTCAACCTTCCTCTTCTTTATTTTGTTTCTTTTCCTTTTTCTTTTCTCGCTTCTCAAATGACTATGCATTGAATACCAAGCAATTACCCCAATAGCATCTTATTTTCTTCTTCTCAATCAACACATCGCCTTAATACTACTAAAAGTTGATCACTCTTCCAGTGGTGAACTCCAAGTCGATCAAGTTGGAGCTTTTAAAGAGGATAATGGTGAACAAAGAAAAAGAGGCATTGTAACGGCTCAAAGGGCGAACTAAGGAAATTTTATCTTTTATCGGTCGACAGTAAACAAAGAGGGCCTAAAATCATTTCCTAGGGTAATACGGTTCTTCAATGTTTATAACGGAAGATTATTTAGCATGGTAACAAATATTTTAACTTGACTATCAACCAAAACAAGAATAATGAGACTAAACAACAAGTTAATGCGCTATTTCAATGAAATTTGACAAACACAAGATGTATTTATAACCCTCTAAAAAGAAAAGATAGGCTCAAAAGCTCACCGGGTTTAGTCTCCACCTTGTGTTATCTAGAAATCCGAATCATATTATAGTTCACATCAGACATGTATTCAAGCGACTACGTGCAGTGCATAGGTTTATGTGCAAATCTATGATATAAAACTACGATTCGAACGATACATAACTTAAAACGTCACATCATAACTTCAGCAAATGTTTAACTACATCTTCTCTTGTTTACCATTCTATAACAATCAAAGTTCTCTAACCAAAAAGTATCAACTTGATATTGCAAAAACGTCGGTAACATCGTTTATTTAAACACATTTATTGAAAAAAAAATTAAAATTTCGCATAAAATAATGTGCAAGTGTGAGTGCATACCCCCAAACCTAAACCTTTCATTGTCCCTAATGAAACAATAAAACGAAAGAAAGGGAAGTACGTAAAGAAGGAACGATAATACCTTGATCTTGACAAGCATAGAACAGGTGAACACATAAGAATATGGCAATAAAGTTCAATGTTACCTGTTAATTCTTAACAAAAGGAAACAAACAAAAAGAATAATAAAAGCAGCTAAAAGAATTATAATTAACGAAACTAAATAACCTATAAAACTGGACAAAACTACGAAAACAGAAAAATAATAAACTAGAAACGAAAATAAAACAGAAATAGAACTATGAAAATAACAATTGACTCGATCTAAAAGTATGTAAGAAACAAAAACAGAAAAGTAAAAACTACTACAACAGGTGTGGAGGACTGATAGAGAAAATAAAAGAAAATATCAGAAAATTGGGGTATCGCGCGAGCGGTCCGCGCGAGCGGCCGTCGTGCGCGCGAATTCCCAATTTTTTTTTTTTATCAATATCTCGCGCGAGCGATCTACCTCGCGCCCGCGAAACCAGGCGCAAGAAGATACTGAGAGCACGTATAATAAAAAGTTGGAAAATTTTTTGCTAAGGGGGAATATCGCGCGAGCGGGCCGCGCGAGCGACCTGTCGCGCGAGCGGATCGCGCGCGCGACTTTGGTCTTTTCCTCTTTTTCAATATAAAAATGTATATAAGTTCAAAATAAATTATTCCCGACCCCCAAACCTGTCCAGAATGTCCAAAACAGACTCAAAAATAGACCAAAACGACCCAAAAACATGCAAAAATCAAAGAAATGGATGAAATAAAGCTTGGGTTGCCTCCCAAGAAGCGCTAACTTTTACGTCTTCAGCTAGACCGTTCTAGCTCAAGATTCATGGAGGCTGTAAATCGGAGTTTATACCCCTTAAGATGTCAAGAAGAGCCCGATGATAAGCAGAAATAGCGTCGCTTTGAATCAGTTCAATTGACGGTTCTCCCTCATTATGTTCAAATCGATTTCTTACCTTTCGAGTAAATTCATCATTCGGGTCCAGATTAGTCAAATTCGTCCGCTCACTACTCACCAAATTATTTTCCTCACCCACAGGTTATACGTTATTTGGTTCAATTGTTCGTCTAACCTCAATCTCCGCCTCATATAGGTAATCATCGTCTTTAGGAGGTTGATCAATAGCGTTAAAAACGTTTAATTTGAGATTCATGTTCCCAAATGACACCTTCATTATCCCCGTCCAGCAGTTAACACGTGCGTTAGCGGTCGCTAAGAATGGACGGCCTAAGATGACAGGAATGTGTTTCCTAGCATCTAACGCGGGTTCAGTGTCAAGGACCATGAAGTCTACAGGATAATAGCATTTATCAACTTTAACCAAAACGTCCTCGACGATTCCTCTAGGTATTTTAATTGAACGATCCGCTAATTGAATAGTAGCGGCCGTAGGTTTAAGTTCACCTAGTCCTAATTGTTTGTAGACATGATAAGGTAAGAGGTTAACACTAGCTCCTAAGTCAAGGAGAGCCCGATGAATAATAGTGTCACCTATGACACATGAAATCGTAGGCGTACCGGGATCCTTATACTTCGGAGGAGCGTGTTGAAAAACTGAACTTACTTTTTCCGTGAGGAAGACCTTTTTAGGAGTATGACTACGTATTTTGCGCTTTTGCGTACATAGGTCTTTAAGACATTTAGCATAAGCGGGAATTTGTTTAATAGCATCGAGGAATGGAATATTTATTTTAACTTGTTTAAATACCTCGAGTATATCTTCAGCTTTTGACTTTTTCTTTGTAAGATTAGACGGTTCCTCAACGTTTGGTGGATATGGCATTCTTGGAATATAATTCGTTGGGACCGGTTCATTCTCTTTCCTAACTCTATCCACGTCTTCACCTTTTTCTTTAGTCAAATTTAAATTTTTATTTTTCTCACCCCCATCCGGAATTACAACAACTTCCTCATCTCGAGTAGTCGTCCTAGTCGAAACAGCGTTCACGCTCTCACTCGTACTACCCACTGCGTATTGCCCCTTAGGTTGCTGAGTAGGTTGACTCGGCAACTTACTCTCAGTTAAACGGTTTAATGTAGTAACTACTTGTCCCATTTGGGACTCTAGCTTTGCGATGGACTGAGTATGAGAGTGCACTAACTGAATTACCGACCCAAAATTTTCCAGTGAGGCCAGCACCTTCTCCTCAAATGCATTATTGTGTGGAGGTGGAGGAGGTAGTTGGTATTGACTTTGTTGATATTGGGGTCGGTACGTATTATGAAAATTAGTCGACCTAGGATTAGAATTATTTTGTGGGAATTGTTGCATAGAATTAACGTGTTGCTCAACAAATTCTGGATATTGAGATGCAGAAGGACATGCAAAGATATTATGAGACAGTTCAGAACATAATGCACATACTTCTGAAGAGGGTGGATTGGACCTATTCCCCATCCTCATAAGTTGGTCAAGTTTTCTATTTAATTCTTGGATTTCGATTGACTGACTCGACTCAACTTTCACCTCTCGCTTAGGTTGAAGATGATATCCCTCGAAATGCACCGACACAGCCTGATGCATCGAGTTCTCGCTTAAAGTTTCAAAAATTTTCCAAGCCTCGTCGGCGCTTTTATGTAGGAAAGTTCCCGCACAAACGGCATCGACGGTATTACGGACAGAGGGAATTAGTCCCTCGTAGAAGACTTGAACAAGTTGCCACTTAGGAACCTAATGATGTGGGCAAGAGCGTAATAATTCTTTAAATTTTTCCCACGTATCGTAAAGCGTCTCCCCATCTTGCATTACAAAATTTGTTATGGATTTCCTTATCTGATTTGTACGCATAATAGGAAAAAACTTTTTGTAAAAATGCGGTGTGCAAGGCTTCCCATGTTTTAATTGTGTTTGGCTCAAGTGATTGAAGCCAATGCTTCACTTTGTCTCGTAAAGAGAATGGAAAGAGCCGCAATTTTAACTCATTATCAGTTAGATTTTGGATTTTTAAAGTAGAGCATATATCCTGAAAATCTCCTAAGTGTTGATATGGATCTTCATTTAGACGGCCATGGAAAGAAGGAAGTAGCGAGATGGTAGACGAATTTATCTCAAAGTGAGATGCTATCGCCTCCGGTAATTCGATACCGGCTTGTGGCATGTAAGTAGTAGGAATAAAATAATTTATAAGTGGAGGAGGTGGCGGTATATTAAGATTATTCATATTCGCACCGTCGTTTTGATTGTTATTGTTATTTTCACCGTCAGCCATTTTAATCGGTTCGATTTTAAAAGTTCGAGTTTTCCTTAACCGTTCACGGGTACTTTGAATTTCGGCCTCAAACAACGATGACGGAATCGGAGTTGATTCGTCGTCTTGCAATCCAGCTCTAGAAGCTTGGGTTGTGGACTTACTAGTTCTTATGGTACGTTCAAGTTCAAGATCGAAAGATTTTAATTCTGGTTTATTTGAACGTGTACCTAACAAAAACTAAAATAAAGAAAAAGAAACTAAAAACAAAGACTGACTAAACAAAAGAAACAAATAGCAATCACGCAAATAAGACGACAAAGCAAGCACATAGTACTACTATGATGCATGAATATTATCCTGTAATGCAATAACCGCGTCAAGCCCAGCGCCCCGGGTTTCCTAGCTAATGCAGTGTTCACTCCACAACTAACCTGATGCAAGTAATTGCGTCTCAGAGCCCTAACTTACAGTGATTCGATGCGAAGTTAAGCGAGCAATTTACTTAATTTTTATTTATTTTATTTGCGAAAGCTCCTTTGATGCGCTAAGCGAATCCTCCCGGAAACGTTAGAATTTGATGACTCGAGAAACTACAAAATAAAAAGAAAAGTTAGTAACTCAAAATAAAACGAAAAATAAGAAAAGAAAACCTAATCTAATATTTACAAATTAACTAAACTAAGATTCTAAAACTAAAGGTAGTAATGCAATCCCCGGCAACGGCGCCAAAAATTGATGTTGTCAATATCAAGATATAAAAAGTGTTCTTTACTTTTCAAAAGATTTGTAGTGTGAAAGCAAAGGTCGAACCCACAGGGATTGGTTAACTACAGCGACTTAATTTTAAAACCTAACTTTAGTTAATTATGAAAACAGATTTTGATTTGATTTTAATTAAACTAATAACAATAAAACTAAATCTAAACTATAAAAGCAATTAAAAGTGTTTTTATAAATATGTTAATGGAACCTAGGATTGCAAATCCACCACTAGCTTCATAATAGGAATATTTATGAATTACTTTAGCCTATTACGTTGGATGAATATGGGGAATTGTGGCTACAAGCCCAATTCCTCCGTCAAGAGAATAATCATGGTTCAAGCACCAACATATTCCATTTTCGGTTAGCACGAATCATCCCACACTAAACTAGGGTTGTAACATAATTCGTCTAATCTAGGCATGGATTATTTGGATACTTGATAGCACAAATCAATAAAGCACCATTACATGTAAATAATCTAAACAAGCACAGCGAGCATAGATCATTGAGCACATCACAGTCAAAATAGATCTAAGACAAGAATAAATTCTGAAAGCAATGATTTAATCAATAGAAGTACGATTTATTTATAAAAATCCTCAGAACATGTGACTGTCATCCATACATAATAAAACTATAATAAAAACATAAAATACTCCCTATTACTCGACTAGGGCTTCATTGAAACCCTAGATCTTTGTCTAGGCTGCCATGGAAGTGGAGATCGGCAAGTAGTTGATGGAGGAGGCCATGGAAATCCTTGGTCTTCTTCTTCTTCTCCTTGCTTTTTCCTCTTTAAGGGCTGGAATCTCAGTCTATATGGTTGTATGTGTATGTATGTATAGGTGTGTAACAATTGTCCAACCCCTAAATTTGAAGTAAAATAGAGTATAAATAGAGTTTACAACAAGCTTTGGAAGCTTTCCTAACCCGAAACGAATTGAAACTGATATATTTTACAGTCTGGACGTCATTCAGCAGTTTCGTTTGCACAGGAGTCTTCAGTATACTGAAATACGCATAATCAATTTCTACACATATCGCGCGAGCGTGACATTTGGTACCTCGCGCGCGCGGATCGCACGAGCGATTCTGGGATTTTCGCGCCCGCGGATCGCGCGCGCGATGTGTCTTTTTCTGCTTCTTTCCTTCTGCTTTTTCACCCTGTTTAGTCTGATATACTTGATTTCTTCCAAAACCTGTCAGAAAATAGAAAACGAAGTAAAAATATACAAAAACAGGATAAACAGGTACTAACAAACGCTCGTTAAGGCGTATAAATAGGATTTGTTCTCTCCCGATCACACATGATATGCGTTGAAAAGATCCCTCACGAGGAAGGGCATAAAATGAGATGACATAGAAATTCGGATACGGGTTGTGATGTGAGACAGGGTGGACGTACCTAAGAACGTGCCAAACGCTAACTTATAGCCGACTAGCTATCGAAAGGTTAGTATGCTACACTCCCAGTTGGGGGTGGCTCACAGTCCGGTAACGAGGGGAGTGAAGGATTACATGCATGGCTAAGAAGCCTTACATTTGCATTGCCACGGTGGCAACCTTACTGCATCGCATTTCATTTTTAGTCATAGAAATTACTCTGTGTCTTTACATACATTATCTACTTAGCCGTCACGCTAAGGGACTACGATTCCAAATCATTTTGTAGGTAATTTTGACAAGGGAAAAGACCCCAAGTCCTTGTAAGGAGTAGGATCAAAGGTATCCATTTTTGAAGTCTCTTGTTGGAGGACTTTGTTTTGAGAGCTAGCTCGTGGATTGTTAGAGCGACATGTAATTTACATGATCCATTGCCGGAGAATATGCCTAGATCAATAGAATTGCATGTATTAACTCATATGAACATTGTATATGAAATCTGTAATAGCTAGACTCACCTTCTTTTGGGACCAGCACTTAATAGCCGCGTCGTTGTGTTGTGTACATATTCGAAACTTCATGTATGATGTAAAGAACTTCTTCTTTTTTTTTTATCTTTATCTTTAAGTATATACGCATGTAGTATAATCTCCTTTTGAGCTATCAATCCTAGTCGGATTTGTTAAATTCCACTTATTAAACTTCTTTTCGTCGACTTACCGTCAATATTGTTTTTGTTAGAAACTCCTTTTGAATAATGTATAGAGTTCATTTGAAAATTTTCTCAATCAAACTTTTCTCTGCTTAATCCAACTTTTGTGGAGTGAACTCTCTGCCCATAGTTAGCTCAATCAAACTTTTCTCTGCTTAATCCAACTTTTGTGGAGTGAACTCTTTGTCCGAGTTCGCTCAATCGAACTTTTCTCTGCTTAATCCAACTTCTGTAGAGTTAACTCTCTGCCCAGAGTTTGCTCAATCGAACTTTCTTTGCTTGATCCAACTCTCAGTAGAATACATAGATTAAGAGCATAAGTCTCCTATATGATGTCAATGTTTTAATGAGCATTCCTTCTTATATTATAATACCTCATTCCAAAGTACTTACTTCACAAAACTCCTCGTTATACCCCTTGAACTCGTTCTTGTTCGGATAGTCATTTAATTAAACTTTCAAAAGCTTTTGCCTTCGTTTGACTCGTTGACATGTAAGTCCATTTTGGATTTATGTCTTAGTAAGTCATCTTTGTAGGAATTCCCGTGGAATTCCAAAGTCACTTCCGCATTTGTGATTGGGCTTTTATTCTTTTCTCTCTATCATTTCTCTTTCCTCGTGCTTCGGTTTTTGGGGCATTACACTCCCCCTCCCTCTCATACACATATCAAGTGCACATATTTTACATTACATACATACACAAAGAGAGAGATTAATCATAGAGAGAGAGAGAGAGAAAAGAAAAGGGCTTACACTCATAAACACATAACACACTTTCACTACACACCCTCTTTGTCTCACTGTACACACACAAAAGAAGGGATGCAGAAGATGAGGAAGACACCGGAGATGAAAGAGAGAGACCTAAGAAGAGGTAAGCTTCCCCCAACCTCCCTTTGCATTTTTTTACACTCTCTGGACCCTCACATGAACATATGCAGACACCCAAACAAAGCCTGAAGCCCACTGTCCAGCCCTAGACACCATTAGAGCTCTAATGGAGCTTGGTTTTTCAACCTCAGCCAAACAGCCCCTAAGCTATGCCAAACAGACCCCCTTGGACCCCTATATACCCCTAAAGAACAGCTTTTGGTTTAAACCACGTTTGGATGGCTATGCAAGCCATTATTCTCACAAAACCTGAAAAGGATAATGGGTTCGTTGGAACCCAAATCGAATGAACCACTATCCCAGCACCTAGTATGTTGTAGAGGAGAGAGAATCAATTATTTTGGAATTGGAATGGAGTATTTTCTTGGAGGGATAAGTGAGATATGAGGAGAGAGATTTTTCGGCAAAATCGCGAGCTGCTGGCAGCAAGGGGCTCACTAGGGAAGAAGAAGGAGGCATCGGGTTTTTGGGTTATATCATTTTAGGTTTGGACGGGTCGGATAAGGATATGGGTGAGATAGGATGTGTGTATAAGTGGGTAGCGGTTCGGGTTACGAAAACCCATGGGCTTCATTTAATGGAACAACACCGTTTTGCATTGGATCCGACCATATCCGACGAGCCAGGTTGGGTCGGGTTGTGTTTGGTTTAGGGTTTATGTCAGGTTCGGTTCAGATATGGGTTAACCCATGGGTTAAATGGGTCGAATTATTTTATTAGTGTATATGGGTGACCCGTAAGCGTTCGGGTCTGGTTCGGGTTGACTCGCGAGTAATTGGGTTTGAACTTCTTTAAATCTGTAAGTGGGTAACTCGCTTGTATTCGAGCCGGGTCAGTTTAACTCGTGAGTTGTTTTTGTTATATTCTTAATTAATTTTTTAATTTGTTTCAATATACTTTAAAAATGATTAGTAATTTAATTAATATTATTATATATTAATTATTCTGTTAATTATTCTAAGTGAATAATTAACCATTTTGCTAATTCAAAATTATTATTACTAATAATAATTAAGTATTATTTTAATACATAAACTATGTTTATGTATATAATTAGTACTTCCAATTTTTTAAAAATATTTTGCTAATTACTATTAGCCATTTATTTATTATTCTTAATAATAAATAAATAAATATATTTCATATATATAGTATTTTATAAATACTAAATGAGTACTTTCCTTGATTTTAAAATAGATAATAAATATACATTTAGTATTTTAAATTCTGGAAAAATTATTATTATTATCTACATGGTTTATATTTATAGTTTTATAATTTATCAAGTTATAAAACTATGTGTGAATAGTTTTAATAATTCTCTAGGAGACGTTTATTTATTATTTTTAATTTTTTTAAATACCAAACGGCCTTCGAAAATTATGAGATAAACTAGTCGAAAACCCGTGCTATGCACGGGTTATACGTTACATAAATCAATTGTGACATAGTCTGAATAATTATAACTATTTAAATGAAAATTTTAAGAAAAAGAACATAATTCTAGATTCTCATTGAAGCAAAGAGATCAAACCCAACCATGTAAAATTTAGAGATGGGAACAGATCAATTATATATATGTAACTCAAGGCCAAATTCTTCTCCACATGCTGTCACGTGAATCCTTTGTGGCCACCTCCACTATCAAGTTCTAAAAGTCTATATGGCAAATACATCTCAGCCTCCTTACATTCTTACTCTCGGTCCAAAAAAAGAGGGAAAAAAAACCCCCAAACCATTCGTCCCTCACAATTCTCTCCTTTCACCTACCAGCAGTAAAGCCATCAGCCGTTGCACTCCTCTCCACCAAACGGCTGCCCCTCCCCTTCTCTCCAAAATGGCCATGTAACACCCGTACCCGGGAAAGGGGTTAATTATAATTTTTAATATGCATTAATTAATATAATTAGTGTGTAAAATGGATTAAGGGGAGGCTTGGACTCGCCCGTGGAAAAAGTGTTCAAAGAAGGACACTAGTTGGAAAAAAAAAGTCCCCAGTGAGGTGGGACAGGTTTGGAAGTGGGACCCAGTGAAGGGCCTGAATGAAAATATTCGCATTTTATGTGATTAAATGCATTTATGTGATTACATGAATATTTGTTTAATATTTGCATATTATATGATGATATCTGCGTTAACTATTGGTATTAGTTTGGACACCCAAATAAGGGTATAACTGAAAAAAGTTCATAATCAGTAGGTACGATAGCAATTTCAGAAAATAAATGGGACCCATGTTGGGACCCATACGAAACTTAGACAAACACCCATTAGATAATTGGGTAGTTAATGGAATGTTTGGGGGATTTCATAATAGGATAAATTTTGGGGGTGTAAATGCAAAGTGAGAAAATTGAGGCTTAGACACCTCATGTAAAGTTGCATGGGTGTGTGTTGTGTCAAGAAAGAGAGTTTAGACTCTCATGGCTGAAAATTAAAACAAGAAGAGAAGAAGAGAGCTCGGGAGAGAAGACAGAACCGTCACCGACGCCGTAATTCCGCCGTTCCGTCGCCGCCGTTCGCCGGATTTACGATCCGAGACCACTTTTGGACTCGTGGAGGTGAGACGATCGTTCCTATGCCTTTAATTTATGTTTTAATTTTTAGAGTTTGGTAGCTCACACTAATCGGGGAGACACCATCTACCGAAATCTTGTAGGACTCACCTTGGAGAGAAATTGGGATAGGAATTGGTAAATTCAACACTTCTCTAGCTTGAATTTGGGTAGATCTTGCTAAGGCGAGTTTTCTACACTAAAGAATGGTTGTGTTTAGCTATGTTCAAGGCATCAATGATGTTACAGATGATAATTTATGCTTATTAGCCAAGAGAATGTTCTTGTTGTTTTGATTATTCATGCTTAGAAGACATGTAGATGTTAAAATGTGAATTGCATGTCAATTTAGGAATTTATATGTGCCTACATGTTTATGTGTTTATATGTCTATGTGGTATTCAATGGGCACCGGGAAAGTGATTCATTGTTGGGAGTAATAAGGGTGGTGAAGAGGAAGAATCCGAGAAATACAGAAGTCCAAGGAATAGCAGTGGCCACGGAACCAAGGGAGGTCTTTGGGTCTGAATGAATCATTGAACCGGTGACTCGGCGACTACAAATATGATTTATATGTTGATTATTGCATTGCACATGTTAAACATACAATCATGTTAGATTTCTCACTAAGCGTTAATGCTTAAGAAACCGTTTTCTATTTCTGTTGTGGTAAATAACAACCACCGCAGGTACAGAGCAATATCCGGAGAGGAAGAGATGTGCTCGGGGAAAAGGGGAAAAGGGTTTTGAAACTTGTAATTATGTTTTTAACCTATATTACAGTGTAACTAGTGGCTTGAAGTCCTTGACTTGAGGCTTGAAGTCTTGACTTATGGATGGGAGAGATGGGAGAGATGGGAGAGATTTGGGACTCATGCTTATGAACTTCCTTTGAACTTGCAAAATGATGTAAAATGTAGTTTCTTTAGTAACAATGTAGGTAATGTAAAGTATTTATGGAGCTTAAATCCTTAAACTTGTATTTTGATAGTTTGGAGTTGAATTGGGAAAACCTATGTAAAATTTCTATGTTTTGGTTGTCTGTGCAGAAGTGGCTAACTTGGACCTTTTCGGCAAGCCTGGATGTGTCGCAAGTGTTGTAGGCAAGTCTTATTTGTGGATATGATGCTAGTTATGATTTTGAGTACAAGTCCAACTAGTTTCATGATCTTTTCCTAAGAATTGAGTTTCAAAGCTTCAAAGCTTGTTTTGATTCAAAAAGAGTTGAGTTCATGAATGATTTTGATCAAATTTTAGTTGTGGATATGTGATACATGTTTGGGTAATGCTTAAACATGTTTATGAATGTGTTTGAAATGTTTTCTTAATGTCCCAAGAAGTTTGGTTTGGTTTGGGTATGAGTTGGGTAAGTTTTAGCAGTGATTTTAGCAGCAAAAACAAGTTTTGGGAAACCCGGATCGCTTCGGGTTAATGAAGGGATCGATCCGACCTTTTAAAGGGACATTCTGCACAAGAATCAAGAAAATGGATCGATCCGTGATTATGAAGGGATCGATCCGCTTGTATTTTTCACAACACGTCCACTTTTACGGAAACGTGCATAACCCTTTCTAGAAAATTTGGATTTGCACGCCGTTTTTTGCATTGGAACCAGGACTCAAAGACCTATCTTTTGGTATAAAAATTGGATATACTTATTTAATGACATTTTTGCCCTTGGGGGCTGTTTTGTCAACCTAAAGTTCTTTAAAGTGGTTTAATTTTTGTTTTTCTCCCGAGGTTGTGTATTTTGGATACGTATAAGCTTGTTGCACGTGTCCTAATCCACCGGGGGTAGGTTGGGGTGTGACAATTTTTGGTATCAGAGCAGTAGGTTAGAGCCTTTGGGGATGAGAGACGTACGACGCGTAGTGTGCACACGACGACACGTAGTTGCACGAACATGCATACACGTTTTTTTAGCATGCTTAAAAAGTTGTTTAGCATGCATAGTATATTATTTATAGTAGTATGCATGGGAATGATCCTGTGGATGCTAGGCATCATTGTCTAGTAATGGATCCGGGAAAGAGATGAACATCTCCGGTAAGAGTGGACCAAGTGGAACGAGTTGTTAAAATAGTAGTGAGGGCAGTAGAAATCAGAGCATCCTTAGTCGAGGAAGAACATAAAAACCTAAACCCTGAGGTAAGACCGGAGCAACCGACCGCAGAGGAGTTTCTAACAAGCTCCCGGCAACATCAAGAAGGTAAGAAATCAAAAAAAAAAAAAAAAGAAAATGTAAGTGAAAGTCTAGGAAAATATAAAAGAGCAAATGTAGAAAGTTCATCAACAAGTAGTACACCGAGGGAGAGAAAGTCCCGTCGTTCAATGTGTAATAAGCAGTATTGGGGTGAATGTCACTGCATTATAGTCTATTATGTTTGTAGATGGGTCGAGTATATCGCAAGGAATTATCCAAGCGTGAGTACAAAGTTTAAGGGTAGGTGCTATAAATGTGGTTAATCGGGTCACTGGGCACATAACTGTCCTAATAGATGACAAGAAGGTTCAAGTTCTTTGCTACCTAAGACTACTCCAGGATTTGTTCAACCGTCAAAAGGCAAAGAACAACAAGAGGACAGAAGCTCCTAACTTATGTTCGAGCTGCCAAGTACTTCGAGCAACCGGTAAAATTATTACTCATTGTCTTATGAGTAATTCTATTATCACAAGGGATACAGATTTATTATATCATAGTAATTCTTGAGTAATCAAGGATAATATTGGGGATCTCTAGATCTCAGATTTGGCTTTGGTATGCCAAGGGTAAGAGAGGTAGAATTGGAATGGTGCTTGAGTAGTATTGGTTATAAGGGCATTATTACGGGGTGGAGACTTGAGTCGAGTATTCCGTATGGTGTGGGTGTGGGTACAGACTTCTTTCCATATATGATGTATCATCGGGTATTATACTGAAGAAGATTCTTTCCGTATAAATTTAGGTGTGTTATTTCAAAGGGTCTTCTATTATTAATAGAATTATGGAATTCTTACAGTGTTGGTACGTGATATCTAAGATTTTGGTATTCTGGAATTCTTATAGTATCGATATTATGGTTATTTGGTTGTACTCGGGCATTCTATTTCTATATTTTGGGAACATCTATCACATTACTGATATTTCTCTTCTATTGTGTATATGGTGATGTACTGATTATCGTTAATGGAGAGTGTTATTCTTCGGTTCGAAAACATGCTATAGTTTGTATGAACCGTCTGAAAGTATTGGAGAGTATCAAAAATTTGTAAACAGAGGAAAGGAAATATGATGTATTATGGGAGATATATGTATATTCTTCGATTGGAGTGGTAATTCACACATCTACGAATTTACGATTTATTGGAAAGATATTCAGAGGTTACATGGGTGCGCATATATAGGGTGTTGAGGAATCTCTCAACTCGATATGTTACGCTTCTATTAGGGTATTCTTATTATCTTTCTCTAGCGGCTTTCTTCAAGAGGAGACATGAATGAGTATAAGTTCGGTAAGAGATTCCCATATGGTGCATGTTCATGGTGTATATGGAGCATAGCCACAGTTCACGTATGATGGAATCATTTGTAGCCATAGAACCATGTTCAAAGAGATAAGTGTGGTTGTAATCGAAGTAAAATTTTGTATCATAACTTTGTGTATTAAACTTTGGAGTCGACGAATCGTTTTCACTTAGACTAGATAGTGTTGCGTAATAGACTTGGCTTCTACCTTGGATGATTTTACATAAGTACTAGTGGTGGAGTTTAATTCTAGCAATTTTAAATTACAAAAGGAAGTGTTATAGCTTGATTTGTGAATGTGTGGGATGTTTTGTTTTAAACAAAAAGTGTGTTTAAATGGTTTTGAAAAGGGTTGAGAATATCTCCAACTGAGTTAGAATGACCTGAAAATGTTTGGAGTTTACCCCATTTGAGAAGGGAAGTTTGAAATCATTTTATTAAAAAAAAAAAAAAGGGGAAGGTATGATCCAAAATTCCTCTGACTTGGTGACAATTTTGCAAATATATATAAATATATATAGTAAAAAAAATATTTCAAGTTTTTAATTTAACCATGGCATGGTTTAGGAAGTTCGTTTCCACCCATCACTTTCACCGTTAGGTTTCTAATTTGAAAAGCTATGTTTTGACACAGTTTGAGTCAAATGTAAAATGATTATTTACTTTGGAGTTATTGAGCAAAAAAAAAAAAAAACAAATTTAAAGGAGAATGTTATTATTTCATATGTGGTTTAATGGTACCGAGGAAATTGAATTGTTGCATTGGTAATAAAGAAATCGTCATCAAAGGTTTTAACCAAATAGCGTCGGTGAAGTTAAAAGAATTGGAAATCCGTTGGTAAGAAGCATTTAGTGAGGAAATGCGTGCAATCAACCATGTCACTGGGGGAGCGCTGTTGTGAGTACATACAATGCATATAAATAAACTATGGTGGGTAACTTCTTTATGAATAGATAATGGGTTTAGTGGGTGACAGGTAGCACCAATAATTTCCCCCTCGGAATGAGTTGAAATCTATTAGTTGAAAATATGGGACCAGCAGAAAGATGGAGCTTAACATTCAATAGGGTGAGTATGAACTTCTTGAGATATGTATAAGGGTAGGTTAAGATTATATTCAGGTATGTATGGGATCACAATCTCTAACAATGTATTGGGATGAGTATCGTGTTCTCGAAAATACTACGTGGGAGAATGGAGTTTCTATGTGTATCAATAAGAATTAAAATGATGACTCCACTAGTAGTATGGGCACCGAAGAATTTGTCGGTATGAAGTTCATTATGGAAAATTGGGTATATACTGAAGCGATAATTACTTATACTTGCAGGAGATTGGAATTCTATGAAGAGAATTATCGGACACATCATTTAATATTTCTGGCATATATTAGTGCTTGGAGTTTGACAACGTTCTTCTTATGAACAAGAAATTGGTATGGCATGTGAATAGGTTACTATTTGGGAATTTGATAACGCGAAGTTAAAAGTTGTGGTAAATAGAGATCAATGGGGTTTGGTATATGCATTTCATGTTTTAATGCTTTGACATTATGTAACGGATTCTAGTCATGTTGTTGTTATAGAACCCTTGATAGTTTGGGAAGATCTAGTATATGTGGAACAACCGGTGGAAATCCTTGATATGAAGGATCAGATTATAGCGAACCAAGGTGATACCACTTGTGATAGTGCAATGGCGAAGTCATTCAATTGAGGAAGCTACTTGGGAGCGGGAGGATGAAATCCGAGCAAAGTACCCACATCTCTTTAATTCTTGAGGTAAGAATAAGTTTGGGGACCAAACTTCCTTTTAGGGAGGGAAAAATGTAACACCCGTACCCAGGAAAGGGGTTATTATAATTTTTAATATGCATTAATTAATATAATTGGTGTGTAAAATGGATTAAGGGGAGGCTTTGACTCGCCCGTGGAAAAAGTGTTCAAAGAAGGACACTAGTTGGAAAAAAAAAGTCCCCAGTGAGGTGGGACAGGTTTGGAAGTGGGATCCAGTGAAGGGCCTGAATGAAAATATTCTCATTTTATGTGATTAAATGCATTTATGTGATTACATAAATATTTGTTTAAATATTTGCATAGTATATGATGATATCTGCGTTAACTATTGGTATTAGTTTGGACACCCAAATAAGGGTATAACTGAAAAAGTTCATAAACAGTAGGTATGATAGCAATTTTAGAAAATAAATGGGACCCATGTTGGGACCCATACGAAACTTAGGCAAACACCCATTCGATAATTGGGTAGTTAATGGAATGTTTGGGGGATTTCATAATAGGAACTTAATAAATTTTGGGGGTGTAAATGCAAAGTGAGAAAATTGAGGCTTAGACACCTCATGTGAAGTTGCACGGGTGTGTGTTGTGTCAAGGAAGAGAGTTTAGACTCTCATGGCTGAAAATTAAAACAAGAAGAGAAGAAGAGAGCTCGGGAGAGAAGACAGAACCGTCACCGACGCCGTAATTCCGCCGTTCCGTCGCCGCCGTTCGCCGGATTTATGATCCGAGACCACTTTTGGACTCGTGGAGATGAGACGATCGTTCCTATGCCTTTAATTTATGTTTTAATTGTCAAGTTTTGGTAACTCACACTAATCGGTGAGAAGCCGTCTACCAAAATCTTGTAGGATTCACCTTGGAGAGAAATTGGGATAGGAATTGGTAAATTCAGCACTTCACTAGCTTGAATTTGGGTAGATCTTGCTAAGGTGAGTTTTCTACACTAAAGAATGGTTATGTTTAGCTATGTTCAAGGCATCAATGATGTTAGAGATGTTAATTTATGATTATTAACCAAGAGAATGTTCTTGTTGTTTTGATTCTTCATGCTTAGAAGACATGTAGGTGTTAAAATGTGAATTGTATGTCAATTTAGGAATTTATATGTACCTACATGTTTATGTGTTTATATGTCTATGTGGTATTCAATGGGCACCGGGAAAGTGATTCATTGTTGGGAGTAATAAGGGTGGTGAAGAGGAAGAATCCGAGAAATACAGAAGTCCAAGGAATAGAAGTGGCCACAAGACCAAGGGAGGTCTTTGGGTCTAAATGAATCATTGAACCGGTGACTCGGCGACTACAAATATGATTTATATGTTGATTATTGCATTGCACATGTTAAACATACAATCATGTTAGATTTCTCACTAAGCGTTAATGCTTAAGAAACCGTTTTCTATTTCTGTTGTGGTAAATAACAACCACCGCAGGTACAGAGCAATATCCGGAGAGGAAGAGATGTGCTCGGGGAAAAGGGGAAAAGGGTTTTGAAACTTGTAATTATGTTTTTAACCTATATTACAGTGTAACTAGTGGCTTGAAGTCCTTGACTTGAGGCTTGAAGTCTTGACTTATGGATGGGAGAGATGGGAGAGATGGGAAAGATTTGGGACTCATGCTTATGAACTTCCTTTGAACTTGCAAAATGATGTAAAATGTAGTTTCTTTAGTAACAATGTAGATAATGTAAAGTATTTATGGAGCTTAAATCCTTAAACTTGTATTTTGATAGTTTGGAGTTGAATAGGGAAAACCTATGTAAAATTTCTATGTTTTGGTTGTCTGTGCAGAAGTGGCTAACTTGGACCTTTTCGGCAAGCCTGGATGTGTCGCAAGTGTTGTAGGCAAGTCTTATTTGTGGATATGATGCTAGTTATGATTTTGAGTAAAAGTCCAACTAGTTTCATGATCTTTTCCTAAGAATTGAGTTTCAAGGCTTCAAAGCTTGTTTTGATTCAAAAAGAGTTGAGTTCATGAATGATTTTGATCAAATTTTAGTTGTGGTTATGTGATACTGTTTGGGTAATGCTTAAACATGTTTATGAATGTGTTTAAAATGTTTTCTTAATGTCCCAAGAAGTTTGGTTTGGTTTGGGTATGAGTTGGGTAAGTTTTAGCAGTGATTTTAGCAGCAAAAACAAGTTCTGGGAAACCCGGATCGATCCGGGTTAATGAAGGGATCGATCCGACCTTTTAAAGGGACATTCTGCACAAGAATCAGGAAAATGGATCGATCCGCGATTATCAAGGGACGCGATTATGAAGGGATCTATCCGCGTTTATGAAGGGATCGATCCGCTTGTATTTTTCACAGCACGTCCACTTTTACGGAAACGTGCAGAACTCTTTCTAGAAAATTCATATTCGCGCGCCGTTTTTTGCATTGGAACCGGGACTCAAAGACCTATCTTTTGGCATAAACATTGGGGGCTGTTTTGCCAACCTAAAGTTCTTTAAAGTGGTTTAATTTATGTTTTTCTCCCTAGGTTGTGTATTTTGGTTACGTATAAGCTTGTTGCACGTATCCTAATCCACCGGGGGTGGGTTGGGGTGTGACAGGCCATTACTCTCTCCAGATTGGGCATTAAAAAACCCTAAATGTATGTCTCTTAGCACCGTATTTTGCCATGTTTTACTGATCAATTATCAAATTCAGGTAATTCTATCATCACTCTCCCTAATCTTCCTAACTGTAGCTTAATGTTTTTCCCCCATACGCTGATTTTGATCAATTTCTATTTATTCATCCAATTTCCTGTATATGCTTTCATCTAGTGTTTATTTGTATAGATATACTACATATGTATATTGCCGCCGTTGTCACTTGCCCTCCTCGGGTAATAATTTCTTTAGTTTTTTCTCAATCATTTCTGTGTGCTTCTTAAAATATTAGATTCAAGACTCTTTTTTCTTGGATTTTGATTAGGTTTTTCTTTGTCAACAAACAAAAACATTTTCCCTTTGGTACAATATTGGAGGAGCTCCTACGAAATTTTGACACTCCTATCATCATTGTTCATAATGTCGCCTAGCCAATCTTCGTTTATCAAAATGTTATTTTCTTTTTTCCGGGCCTTCTTCATGCAATTTAATACATAAGCAGTGAATAAGAGAGAATTTTGTCACATATCTATTTCGTTGGTTTATAATTTTGTGACAAACAGCAATCATAACGAGTAATTGGAGGTTGATTAGATCAAAGATGTGCTACAGAATATCTATGGCTCATGTGCTTGAACTTCACAAAAACTAAATAAAAGAAGAAAGATCTCATTTTGAAGTGTTTGTCTATTCCTTTTTTAATTTTTATTTGTGTCTATTCATTTTATTTTTTTTTTTTTTATGATTTGTGTCTATAGCAGTAGGTTGATAGACATGTCGCTAAGACTGAGTGTGAAGACTGAGGTTCGCCGGAAGTGACCACTTTATTGTTATAATGGTTATCTCTGTGTTATTTTGTAATGACTACAGTATTTTGCTTTTGTTTCTGTTTGTGTAAGTATTTTAAATCTGAATATAGAACCTCTTTTCAGGGATGTCGTTTGCGTATTTGGAGCTTTTAAAATCTCCTCTTCAAATCATGAAAAGTTTTTTTTTTTTAACCATCTTTTCTCAATTTTTCCAAACTGGAAATCCTCAGTGTTGAAACCATGAGATTTTAGTTATTCAAAATTTAAGAGAATAAAATGAAGGTGGACTGGAGACATAATAGACACACTATTTTAAAATGAACATCAGCTTTTCATTGAATTTGCTATTCTTAATGGCTAGGGGGAAAAATCAAGATTGTTCTAACCTTTTTCTACGTTATTTTGCTGCTAGACATGGTGGAGGTAAAAGAAAACAATCTATGGATGTGCCCTCATTGGATAGAAGATAAATGAATCAGTCCACATTGGATAGGTAATTATGCACAACATCGATTCTTTTAATTTGAGGTTGTCTTTGTTTCTTACAAAATGATTATATGGAGTTGTATTATTTCTAATGCCCTCATGTACTTCCCTAAAATCTTATCTATTCATTTGTGTTTCTTTTTGGGATAGTTCATTGAGCCTAAAGAAATTGAGGATTTATAAAAATTCCCGTTTAATGTACTTCATGAGTTCACGGGAACCAAGAAGTCATTGAGGCTGGGATAGGCTAAATCTTTTTGGGAAGTACTTGCCACTGAAATTCATTTTTCTAAAGGTTATCTGCATTTTCTTCTATCAATTCTATGAAAGTCACCTATATGAGCTGTCTTTTCCTGAAGAATATGGAGCTTCTCCAGGAGGTTGGAGTTTGTAGTTTTAGATTGTTTTGGCTAAAATTTTCCATACTGATCATATCTCATTTTATTTTTATAGCAAAGGTGGAGGCTTTAAGAAATGAACACACATATATTGTTAGAAATGCAATGCATTCACACCGGAGTTCTTTTGTTCGACTACATGATTGACTTTTTTTTTTCTTCTTCTGCCCTTTAGTATAATTTTCCAAAATCAAGCTAATTATGATGAAATGAAAACATAGTATCAGCACATTGATATTTTTGTCAAGATGCTTAGACTCATCAAAATTGGAGTCTTCCTTATTCACTTCAACATGTTTATTTATTATTTAGGTTGCCAAAAAAAGCACAACTTTATGCAGAATTTCAAGTCCTAATTACACACTCGCACTATCAAAATTGGAGACTTTTCTATTCATTCGAGTTTGGGATGATATTACTCTCATTACTCTATTGTGTCGTTACACCCATAACTGAGACTTTTCTATAACTGGAGATACGATCTTTTGGTTCTCCTTGAAACTAAATTGGTGGTAAATCTATTTATATTTCAGAATTATTTTAAACTTGCATTTAATTTGTTGATTTTTCTCTAGGAATATAAGTAGCAGTAGAAAATTTTATTTTTAGTCAAGAGTTGTTCTATTTGGTGAAGGTTCATGTAGCGTATAGCCCGTGCTATGCACGGGTTATCAAGTAGTATCTAAAAGAAAACAAAGAATAGATAAAAACATGTTCATCAGAGGCCTAGCCAAAGGATGTCAAAGTAATTAAATTAAGTATAACTAATTTAAATATCTTTCACTGAACTCCCATAAGAATGTCAATCATAATTAAATTGGCATTTACTCAAAAATCTGTATAATATATTTCCAATGAAATTATGGTTTGAAACACTATATCTACGTAACTAAATGCAATTGAAAGGAAAATTCGATATACTAATAATAAAAAAATTGGTAGAATGCTAAGCAAAAAAAAAAAAAACAAATTAAAAATAAGACAGCAAATTCAAAGGAAAAAAATACAAAAAGTATGTCTCTAGTATCTCAGATTCTTGTGTTGACAGAGATCACACCTTAAAACCTAAAACCAACGAAGAACAAAAACTACCTTTACTACCAATTCAACTCAATTACAATGGTAGCATCAAGTAGAAGAACATGCAACCTGAATGTGCCTTGTTTCCAAGACATGTACCAATTGATCAAAGAACTAGTGTACATAAGAAACAACATATTTAAGAGATAAGAGAGTGGGGGGGGGGGGGGAAAGGAAGAAGAAGAAGAACCAATTGAGGTAACAGTACATGGTATATAAAGAAATTGAATGCGCTATGGATACTACCCAAAAAAACCAAACATAATCATGTTCTAGATAACACTTTTTTATTGGGTAGTGCTCATAGGCACCAGAAAACTGTACATCCATGAGCCAACACAGGCAATTCTAGTCAAAAGTTATTAAAAAAAATTAATTCTACCACACAATAGCAGGTAATAATAACATGACCTATTTCTTAAGCTCTCTAACCCTAGCCTCTACTTCCTCACAAGTCACAACCCTCTTTTGCAACTCTGTCAAAGTTTGTATCCACATGTATTCAAGTAACATGCTAAAGAACGACATATTTGAATTTGCAAATTCTAGAATAAAAATTAAGCAGTATACTCTTCCATATCCTTTCAGACACTATTATTGCATAGTGACCTAGACACCATAAAAAGACTTTAACAAAAATAGTCCCAATATTGAGAGTTCACAAAAAACACTTGAAGGGACAGAAAAAACTTGAATACGTGCAAATGGGTACCTATAACCTTAAATTGTCGTTCTCTTCTAAGAGCATCATGGCAAATGTAACCAATAAACATAAACTACGTGAGGAGGAGGGTTAATTTTTATTTAAAATTTAAAAAATATATAAAAAAAAATACAAAGGAAGCTATGTATAGTGATCAAAAGCACCCTATTAAGTTCAGATATTATTTTATATAATAAATTTGCAATCTTGCAAGATTAGAAGATTCAAAACTCCATAACCAAGATAAATTATAGCATATACTATGTCAGTGGGATCTTCCATGGCGTCAACGCTTCATGGCCTTTGCCAACGCTTAAGGCATTGTGCATTTTCGAATTGGACCCAAATCACCTCTAGTCCATGTACACTAACCTTGTTAAATAAGCAACATAGAAAATTAGGACTCTAATTAATGGCGTAAAGTACTAGGCACGACTGCATTAGCCAATGGGAGAGGAGGGTGGAGCTAATGGTGATCAATTTTGGGGTGAGCAAAAGTGCATTCAATTTATTAAGTGATTTCTACAATCAACATGATAAATCTGATCATTAAACCCAAACTACGTTGGGGAGGAGGGTTAGTTTTTCTTTAAATTAGAAAAATACATAGGAGAAGATATCATATATGTATGATGATCAAAAGATCTCTATTAATTTAATCAGCAACATCCCAAGTTACCCAATACTCTTGTCTATAAACTATAATGTTACAAATATTTTTTTTAAACAAAAGTTGATGAATATAAATCCATGATTACAATAAGTTAGAGCAATTCCTAGTACCCAAACCCCAAAACAGACACACCCCATAATAGCCCTTGAGGTAACACATCATGTAGACCTCATTTAGAACTTTCTTCAAACACTCAGCCTACATCACCCCAAAACACAAAATATTATGCTTCATTTGTGTTTACTCCAAGTGACATATAAACAAAACTCCCAAGAGCCCTTCCAAACTATAGTTGTAAAAACCAATAAACAAATCCATACCCCATAAGAACTAATCACACAACCAATGATAACCCATCAGTAAATAGAACAATCAAAAGCATGGAGATTGAAGATAGAAAAGGATAACCTCATCCAACCCCAGATGAAATCCATACCTCGAGTCCAAAAAATATCTTGAGAAAAATTGGGACCTTGGTGTGAAAATTTTGAGATTGAATTTATTTTCATATACAGTACTACTGAAAGAAAAAAAAAACACACAAATTGTACTTGTTTTCAGCTGAATCAAGGAGAATGCAGAGGAATTTCCCCAGCTATTAGTACTACCCACATATAGGAAACTTAACCCTAAAATCAATTCAACAACCTATAAAGTCAAAAGCTTATATGCATAAACTGAAACCCAACACAAATATATATATATATATGATATATATATATGTATTATGAACAGGCATTGATGCACAAACAACTAAAATGTAATACCAATACATCTATATATCTATGTACATGTAATGCATTCGGATACTACGAATTTCATTGGTTGGAGGTTCACAAAACTCGTCTCCGATTTATCTGCAATCACATCAAAAAAGCCAAGTGAGAGAAATAGAGGGAGAGAGGAGGCCAATTTTTGCTATAGATGTGAAAGGGTAAAGAAACTTTATTTTGTGAGGGAAAAGGGCGTAGCTTTTCAAAGGTGGAGAGGTTCATTTGAGTAAAGCATGAAATCTAAAAGTGAAGGATGCCAAGTAGGATCTATGTGGGAAAAAAGAAAAATAGTGAAAAAGCCAAGTGGCTTAATGAGAGAAGGCTTTTGGCCTTGAGTTTTATATAGATATAATAGATATTGGTAGAGTATTTTAATGTTTAGTATGTAATCAAAATATTTCCAAGATCCATTTCTTATGTATGGATATACTTATGTATTTAAGAGCCAATACGGTTGTACTTTATATATTGTTTTATCTTCATTAATTCATAATAAATATTCCATGAGTCCAAAAATTACACAGTCTGTTCCTAGAGTCTTAGAATAATGTCTAGAATGTTCACCTTAAGTTTGGAGATGATTCGACATGGTTGAAAATAGAGCTTGTTCGTAGGGCCCATGTTTGTATAGAAAGATCTGGCTTTTACCTTAAAAACTGTGACGGACTCCGATTTGAGTCTAGTCAATGGCATTGGACTTAGAATGACACAAGAATCACCACCTTGAGATTTAGGTTCACATATGATAAACTACCATTATGCCCTCAATTTAGGAGTTCACGTTTAACCGTTATTCTATCACATGCTTTGTAGGAACCTCATTCTAATCATCATTTGAGGATGCGTAAGGATATCAATGTGAGTATTTATAACCTCACTCCTAATATACATAGGGGCTAGGGGTGGGCATTCGGGGTTAAGTCAAACCAAATTTTGAATTTCAGTTTGGGTTAATCGGGTTCGAGTTGGAAAATTCCATACCGATATCCGAACTGTAATAAATTTAAAATTCAGTTCAATTTCCAAATTAGAAATTCGATTCGGTTAAGTATTTCAGATTGAAAGTCACCTGAATTCCTGACAATTTAAAATAACATAAAAAGAAAGAAAATCTTAAGAAATAAAATAAAGAAAAGCTCAAAAGGAAAGCTGTAATGATTGACTTAAAGTCTTAAATAATGAAATAAAACTGCAAGAACTTTAAATTAAATAAATAAAATAAAACAAAGCTATAAAAAGCCAGAGAGGAGAGGGAGACACTATCACACTAAGATGCAAATCACTTTGAATATTGCATCAAAATAATCTAAAGTAATCATTAAATCTTCATCTCTCTCTATAGTTTGTATATATATATATATAAATGCATATATCTATAGGAATGAATAAATTCACAGCCTTAGCCAAAAAAATATAGAACAAACTCACAGACCTACTGAGCAGATGCCAAACTGTGGTCATCGACTCGCCATGAGGTGAGGTTAGAGCTTGAAGTGTCATTCAGAGATTTAGAGTCACGATTCAGGAGTGAGAGAGATTTGGAGTTAGAGTAGTCTCTGAGAAGGGTGTGGCCGACACTGTCCAGAGAGAAAGAGAGAGAGAGAGAGAAAGAGAGAGAGATAAAAAATTTGGGAAAAAAGCCCTAGATCTAACTTAAAGGTCTAAGAGACTAATTGTCTCTCTTCTCTCTATTAAATGTTATATATATATATATATATATTATAATTATTTATAGTTTGGATATTCAGGTCGATTCGGGTTTGAAATCCCTATCGACAACTGAACTGTAATATATTTTTAGGGTTGGGTTGTAACTGATATGAAGTTTTAACCCGATAAAACTTATTCAAATTAGCTTTTACAAATTGATTCGGTTCAAAATTTCGGGTCAACCCGAATTGTGGCCACCACTAATAGGGGCTGCTAGAGTATTTGTATGTGGCATGTATATATATTTGTTGTAATGTATGAATCTCATGCTATACTTCTGCATTATGTTTTATGAAGTTCTAATGCTAGTCTTGGTATAATTAGTTGTGTTTGAATTGTACTGCCATGGAAATAAGCATGTAAATGGTTTTATTTATATGTAGTTATTAGATTCAATCCATGCTTCAAAGACCCTTGATTATATATTTTACATTTTCTTTGCTAAGTCATGAAATGACTAAAGTACGATAACCGTATATCATAATGTGGAAATACAACATGTTAATAATGTTAATGTATAACTTTGTTGTAATACGTACACTTTGTGACATTGTGTTAGCCGAGGTTTTCTGGTATTCAAGCTTTATTTGTCCAAACAGAGTTGAACGTAGTAGTCTTTGGACTAGGAGTGATACGCTGGAAGTATTTGGACTTGGATGGATAAGTTGGTAGTCTTTGAACTAGGAGAGACACACTAGAAGTCTTCGGACTTGGCTGGATAAGCTGGTAGTCTAAGGACATACTCTAGAAGCCTTCGAACTTGGCTGGATAAGCTAGTAGTCTTCGAACTAGGCAGGATATGCTAGTAGTCTTCAGACTTAGCAGGATACATTGTTAGTCTTCGGACTAGGCTGGATAAGCTGGAGTATTTATATATTGGAGATGTCGATGGTGAAATGTATTATTATTACTATACGTCGAGGAAGGGCATGTTACATCGGAATGATTCAAAGACGTGGAATGAAATGAGATGTCATTATTATGCAAATTTCTTATTGTATTTCAGAAGTGAAGAGTTAATCTGGGAAGTCGCATACTCAGTATCCTAACATGAGGTAAAATGCATTAAACATGCACGAACACAATAAGAACGATACGATATGGGTTAAAATGACAATGAAAACATATAGATCTAATCATGAATTGTTAATGTGAGATAATATGACCGCAAGATCTATATGCACATGTTATTGGTTACATTAATGATGTTAGTTTTAAATGATTCGTTTAATGATTTGCTTTGATACCTTTGTTGTGCTCGTAGAAGGTACGTCTTTTGATAAGAGACTAATCGTATATTAAGATAATGAACATTAACGCGAGTGGATAGTTGCTTTATGCATATAGGTAGTATGTTGTGAATGCTCACTCAACTTGTATTCAAATTGACAGTATATTATGCCCTGGACAATCTAATGTCCAGCTTTCTTGCAGGAATACTAAGATAAGAGCAAGGATGAGGTGTTAAGGAGTGCAAAAAGGATAGAGGCAAGAAGAAGACCAGAGATAGCTACTTATTATTGTATTAGTTATGTTTAGAGCTTTTGTAATATTTATGTATTCTGTATTAAACTAGTTCATAGAGTTGTAGCATCATGCATGATGTTAGTAGAGATGGAGGTACTTTTCCACTTATTTTTGGTATTGATGACCAGGATGGACCGTAGGCAGTGATAGTACCCCCTATGAACCTAGCCACCCTTGTAGAGAGCCCAGATGTCGATGATGAGATTCACCTAGCCGAGAAAGACCTGATAGAGCATGGGACATAGTATGATCTTGATTGGCCACTGTTGGGATTGTGCCCTCAAACCATTACTGTATGCATAAGACATTGACATTTAATATATGGATATCAATTTACATTTCATTATATATGTTTCATGAGATGATTGTTTATAATCCTTAAGTGTTATAGTAGGCAATTCATGTATGTATAAGATATATACATGTGAGATACGAATTATTATTCTTTGATACTTAGAATTTGTCACAATGGATGATGAGATTGGATATCTCATTAGGTATACACTATAGCATGATTAACTACCATTGGATAGAGTGATGAATCTCAATCACAGTACATCTCTTAGTTAAACATGCTAGTGCTTATAGTGCATTGACGGACCATAAGTTCCTATTGACATCTAAAGTTGTCATCAGTCGATAGGAACTCATAACTTGTATAAGGTACGTGTTCTTAATCTTGAGATGATTATAAACAGACTATGGATATGACTGCTTTGACTTACCAATCAGTGAGGTCTTCAAGGTCAACACCTGGGTATCTTGGGTAAGCCATGTTCATAGGGTTGTGAACATATATTGTCAAGATAGAATCTACCCTCTGATAAGCATTCCCTTCAAAATGTTACCAAGTTGATTACTGAGAACTGCAGTCTTGTTGATAAGTAGTTATAAACATGTTTGATAATCATGAAAGGTGAATGAAACTCAAGGAATGGAAGATGTAATCATCATTCAGGTTGACAGTAACAGTTATCCAACTACAGGAATATGATTATGAATGCTGATGATAGAGGGGCATTAGTACACCATACAAGTCTAGTTATCACTTCAGATATGTTCTTTTGTGTTGGAGTGCAGTTATCGTTATATAATGGAGTTAACGATAACTAAATAGTCAGTTAATTCGATGATCAAAGAGTTTGATCATGGGAATTAATAGCTGGTTTGAGCCAACAATAAAGAACCTAGGAGGTCCCACTTTTAGCTCCGCAAGAATACTTGGAAAGACAGAAGGAGGTGATTCAATCGATTGAAAATGATTCAATTGATTGGTGACTTGTGTCAATCAATCAATTGAAAGTGTTTTAATCGATTGAAAGGGGATCAATCAATTGAAAGTAAGTTCAATTGATTGAAAGTGTTTTAATCGATTGAAACCTAAATTTGGTTTAGAAACTTATAAATAAGAGGACTTGCAAGACATAATGTTAACTCATTGTTTTAGAGCTCTCACAGCATCCAAACTATTTTAGGGTTTTTCCAAATCTTCCTTACCTCTCTAATAGGGTTCCCACAAACCCTAGCCTCTCTTGGAAGCATTTAAGAAGACATAAGTGTGAAGACATTCTGGAGGTAGTTGCTGCACATTGAAGGGAGAAGATAAAGTATGAATTGGGTTCAAGACTAATCGGTATACCCTCTTCCTTACGCATCTAAGGATCAATAAGCAGTAGATCTGGCCTACCAATCAAAGTTTTGAACTTTGTTTTTCCGCTGTGCATATTATTTAAGTTTTCGAAACCTAAATCCATCAATTGGTATCCGAGCCATGCTTATTTGAATCTCTAGATGCGTTTTGGAACCCTAGTTTGATTGACATGTTTATGTTTTAGTACTTTTTCTGAAACTACATCATCACAGATCTATTTCTGTAGCAGTTTCACTATAAAAAAGAGATATGTGATTGTATTAGATACAAAGGAGTTTCAAGCAATTGAAAGTGTGTCAATCGATTGAAACTAGACTGGGTTCAATCATTTAAATCGATTGAACATGCTTCAATTGATTGATTTGGTCTTCTATGTCCTGAAGTTGTCACAGTTTTAAAAGTTTGTAAAATTACTTATTTAAACATTTTATGCCATTTTGGAAATTTTTAAATCTTTATATGAACTTTCTACTTCAATCGATTGAAATTGTTTCAATTGATTGGACTATGATAGAGAACAAAGATGTTGTTTCAAAGTACTAATCTCTCCATATCGTGTTTATGGAATATGTGAATTAGTTAGGAGTTCCAATTTATATATTTTGTTATATATATGCATGGTTGGTTGTTTATTTGACCTTTTAAAGCAAGGACTAGACCGCTATCTCCCATGGCACTGATGGTTTCAAATTTTGTATTTAAATTTGTGGTTGATGCTTATTATATTCTGGTTTGGTTTTAAGGCACAAAGGACGCTGCAACTTCATTCTTGTAAAAAGGAAAGTCACACCAGTTTTCCTAACCTATTTTATTTATTGCTATTTTCTATTTCTAGATAAATTGTAAGCTTCGAAAGAAGCATAGGACAATGTAATAGAATAGAATAGTCCATGAAGATGGAGAAGCAAGCCAAAGTCCATGAAGTTGGATTCGGAGGTAATCAAACCAAGAGATGGATCTATGAAGATAGAGCTATGCGAGATAGAGGCATCTTGAATGCCTTTACTTCTATTTTAGTTTTTTGTTTTATATGCTTGTTTGTGATTGGAATTTTATTATATTGTCACTACATGCATACAAAACAAGTTTTCTAAAATAAAATTCAAAAAGTGTTTTAACACATTAGTAAATATTGGATGTTTATGGGCAATGTGATAAAACATCTTTTTCAAAAGCAAAATCCTTAATTATCAAATCTAGTGGGAGAGGGACTTATTAATAAAATCCCACGATCTTCCAGTAACAGTTCACTATAAGATGAGTAAAGTACAATGTGTCACCCAGCCATAGGTGATCATTCCAAATGGAGGGTACATTACTTATTGGTTACTAGATGTGAACTTCCTATGGATAGGATCAATGAGACATATTAGAGGTTGACCACCATACGGAGGTGCTACATGAGGCAATTGTCATTAGATCCTAGTTAATGGTACACACTAGCTAAGCTATGAATAAAGGATTCCACACGTGGTATTATTCAGAAACTTAGAGATTAAAATGGTTCAGGAGTCATGATCTATTTTTGCAAGAGTTGCATAGCAGACAAGTTATGATTAATCGAAAGATCGAATAATGACCACCACAAGGAGGCTTTATTATTTCGTTTTGATATTTTGGCGACTTTGTCAATAAATAAAAGTTTTCAGGATTAATTCTTTTATTTTATATTGTTTAAAATTTTGATATCCATATTTATTGTCTGTTATTTTTTTTTAAATTCATCATGTCTGGATTTGCATTTAGTCCACTTGCCACCATACTCACACAAAATAAGTTAACTAGAACCAACTACATCGAATGGAAATGTAACTTAGATATTGTTTTAACTGCAGAGGATCATATTTATGTTGTCAACTGCTAGATGCAAGTTCGATAAATAGAAGAAATTGAATGGGATGGCCCGTTGTTATATACTGGCCTTTATGGCTGGCGTGCTACAACACCATTCCAGTCGAATAATTTTGCTGGTGCCATTATCACAAACCTAAAAGAAATGTTTGGGAAACATGGCAGACCTACTAGGCTGATTGCCATGTAAAAGATAATGAGTGCTAAGATGTCGGAAGTAAGTCCAGTTTGAGAACATGTTTTATAAATGATTGGCAGTTTAAATGAACTGGAAACTCTAGGTGCCAACATTGATACACAGACCCATGTTGATATGATCCTCAACTCCTTGTCATCATCATTAGCTCAATTAAAACTTAACTATAATATGAATCAAATGAATTTTTCCATGAAAATTTATGAGTTCTCTTCAGGCAACGGAAGGAGTGATCAAACCTAGGGGCAACGTTTTGAATTTTGAGAAAATTGCTTCTTCTTCTTGATCTACACCAAAAGGCAAGAAAGGAAAGAAAAAGGCTTGCACTTGTGGTCCAAGTATTGGACCGGTCCCAAAGATTGCAAAATCTAAGGGAAAAGGAAAGGGCAAGGTGAAGGCGGGTGGTCAAGGCAAAGGAAAATATTTCCAATGCAAAGAGAAAAGCCACTAGAAGAGGAATTGTCCAGAATTCTTAGCTACAAGAGTTCAAGGTATGATCAAATCACATGTGATTGAAGTAAATTTTATAACAAATACTTTGAGTACTTGGAGCATTGATTCTGGTGCGACTTACCATATCTGTAATTCATTGCAGGGGTTCAGATCATCCAGGAGTTGCAGTGATAGGGAGATCGTGCTAACTCTAAGTTCTAGTGCAACTATTTACGCAGTTGTTATAGGAGTGGTAGTTTTAGAATTTTTAGACAATAAGGCAATAATCTATTAGATGTACTTTATGTCCCTTTAATGAGATGTAATTTAATTCTATTTTAGAATTATCAAATAATAGTTATTCTTTTTATTTTGGAACTGAAGTTGTCATTCAAAGAAATGGTTCTTTTATATGTTCTGGTGTTAAAACTAATGGCTTGTATCTGATCACTCCAAATATTTCTAAAGATTTTAACATGGAACTTAATAACTCAGTGGTAATTATACCATCTAAAAGAAATGAACCTTCTTCTAATCCAACAAGGCTTTGGCACATGATGATAATCTAAACAGGATTAAAAGACTAGTCAAAGAAGGTAGCTTAGGCGATTTGGTTCTAGAACCAATGGAATTCTGTGAATCGTGTTTAGAGGGTAAAATGACCAAAAGGCCCTTTCCATCAAAGGATAACAGAACCAATGCATTATTGGAAATAGTTCACAATGATGTCTGTAGTCTAATAAATGTTCAAGCTAGAGATGGTTATGAGTATTTCATTACATTTACTGATGACCACTCTAGGTATGGATATGTGTACCTAATGCAGCACAAGTCTCAAGCCTTTGAAAAGTTCAAAGGGTTTAGGGCTGAGGTGGATAAGCAATTAGATACGCATATCAAAGCCATTTGATCTGATCAAGGTGGCGAATGCCTCTCTAATGAGTGTATTGATCACCTAATACAGAATGGGATTCTATCATAGTTGGTTATGCTGGTACACCTCAATAGAATGGTGTAGTAGAAAGGAAGAACAAGACGCTTTTAGATATAACTAGGTCAATGATGAATTATTCAGAGTTGTCATTATTTCTTTGGGGTTATGCTTTGGAAATTGCTATGTACATAATAAATCTTATTCCAAGCAAATCTGTTCCTAAGACACCATGGGAGAAGTGGATTGGACGCAAGTCCTCTTTGCAACATCTCTGGATATAGGGGTGTCCAGCACATGTGCTGAAAGGAAAGATGAGCAAATTGGAATCACGATCGGAAGTGTGTTACTTCATAAGGTATCCAAAGGGTACATATGGTTAGTATTTTTATGATCCAAGAGAACAAAAGGTGTTTGTTAGTATCAATGTTGTTTTCTTGGCGGATGATTATATCATGAACCATAAACCTAGAAGAAGGATAGATCTTAGAGAAATAGATGGGGAGCCCTCTAATCCTCCAATAGATAAAAACAATTAAGGACAAGAAAATGCCACATCTTCACCCAATTTTGCCCCAGTACCTTGTCGTAGTGGGAGGATAATCAGCCAGCCTGACAGATATATGTTCTGAGGAGAAGTTTTTGAAGCTGTCTCCATAGAATCTAAATTTGATCCTACTATGTATAGGAGGCAATGGCTGATGGTGATTCAAACCATTGGGTCAAAGCTATGAAAGCTGAATTGGAATCTATAGATTCTAATCAGATCTGAGATCTTGTAGAAACACCTGCCAATATCAAACCCATTGGCTGTAAGTGGGTCTACAAGAGGAAAAGAGGATCTGATGGAAAGGTTGAAACCTTTAAGGCGAGGCTTATAGAGATAGTTTATACTCAGAGGGAGGGCATAGACTTTGAGGAAACCTTCTTGTCAGTAGCCATGCTCAAGTCCATCAGAATACTCTTATCCATTGTCGCATGCCTAGATTTTGAGATATTGCAGATGGACGTCAAGACTGCATTCTTGAATGGCAATCTTGAGGAGGACATCTGTATGCAGCAACCAGAAGGGTACATAGCTGGCAAAAAAGGTAACTTAGTATGCAAGCTGTAAAAGTCGATTTATGGGGTTACGTAGGCATCCAGGAGTTAGAACATTCGTTTTGACCAAGTGGTCAAATCGTTTAGTTTTATTCAGAATCTAGATGAACCTTGTGTATATAAGATATGTGAAGGAAAGATGGTGGCTTTTTTTGTACTTTATGTTGATTCCATTATACTCATGGGGAATGATGCAGTGGCATTATCATCAATCAAGATTTGGCTAGCTAGTATTTTTTATATGAAAGATCTAGGAGAGGCAAGCTATATCCTTGGGATAAAGCCCTTTCGAGATCACAAGCGAAAGATAATGGGATTATCTCAAGCTGGTTATATTGATGAAGTACTAACTAGGTTTTCTATGGATAACTCGACGAAAGGTTTGTCACTTTTTAGGCATGGTTCAGCATTCTCCAAGGATCAGTGTCCTAAGACACAACAGGAGAGGAATCGCATGGCAAGAATTCCCTATGCTTCTGTAGTGGGAAGTCTTATGTATGCGATGTTATGCCCTAGACCAGATATCTGCTTTGCCATTAGCATGGTTAGTAGATATCAGTCAAATCCTGGTCCTGAGCACTAGACAACCGTTAAGCACATTCATAAGTGCTTGAGAAGAACTAAAGATTAAATGCTTATGTATGGCAGGGATGAGTTGATTCCAGTAGGATATACTGACTCAGACTTTATGTCAGATAAAGATTCGAGAAAGTCTACATTCGGACATCTCTTTATCCTAGGTGGTGGTGCTGTTAGTTGGAGGAGGATTAACCAGAAATGCATTGCAGACCCAACTACAGAGGCTGAGTATGTAGCTGCTTGAAATCGTAAAGGAAGTTGTTTGGCTCAAGAAGTTCCTCATAGAACTTGAAGTGGTACCGACGTCATTGTCACCTATTACACTATACTGTGATAATAGTGGGGCAGTGGCTCAGTCCAAAGTGTCAAGGAACCAAGGAAAGGGTAAGCATATAGAAAGAAAGTATCTTCACATTCAAGATATAGTCCAACGTGGACATGTGACTGTCACCAAGATTGCCACCGCTGACAATCTTGCAGATCCATTTTACTAAGGCTTTGCCTAACAAGGTCTTTTATCATCATTCAGATAGTTTAGGTCTTAGATATAGTTCTAATGGTTTATGAGAGCAAGTGGAAGTTTGTTGTGATTGTGCTCTCAAACCATTACTATATGCATGAGACATTGACGTTTTATATATGGATATCAGTTTACATTTCATTATGTATGCTTCATAAGATGATTGTTCATAATCTATGTATGAGATATATAAATATGAGATACGAATTACTGTTCTTTAACACTTAACATTTATCACAAGGGATGATGAGACTGGATATCTCATCAGGTATACATTGTAGCATGATTAATTATCATTGGATGAAATGATGAATCTTAATCACTGGAGTATGAGTCTCTTAGTTAAACATGCTAGTGCTTCTAGTGCATTGACGAACTATAAGTTCCTATTGACATCTAAAACTGTCATCAGTCAACAGAAACTCATAACTTGTATAAGGTACGTGTTCTTAATCTTGAGATGATTATGTACACAAACTATGGATATGACTGCTTTGACTTACCAATCAGTGAGGTCTTCAAGGTCAACACTTGGGTACCTTAGATAAGTCATGTTCATAGGATTGTGAACATATATTGTCAAGATAGAATCTACCCTCTGATAAAGAGTAAGCATTCCCTTTAAAATGTTACCAAGTTGATTACTGAGAACTGGAGTCTTGTTGATAAATAGTTATCAACATGTTTGGTATCATGAGAGGTGAATGAAACTCAAGGAATGAAAGATGTAATCATCATTCAGGTTAACAGTAACAGTTATCCGACTATCTGAATATGATTATGAATGCTAATAGTAGAGGGACATTAGTACACCATACAAGTCTAGTTATCGCTTCAGATATATTCTTTTGCATTGAAGTGCAGTTATCGTTATATAGTGGAGTTAACGTTAACTGAACAGATGGTTAATTCGATGATCAAAGAGTTTGATCATGGGAATTAATGACTTGTCTGAGCCAACAATAAAGAACCTAGGAGGTCCCACTCTTAGCTCCGCAAGAATACTTGGAAAGGTAGAAAGAATTCTACTTATATGTACCTTTGTCTAACAACTAACTCTACATGTCTTCGGTACTTCCTGATAATACAATTCCTAAGGGGAAAAAATCCTTGAGCCAAAACCAAAATCCATTAAGCCAATTTAAAGTTAATATAATATACTCTATTACTCAATTTTACAAATTTTGCATTTGAGACAATTCTATAGACACAATCTCTACACAACTTTTTATGCACAACTTTAAAAAATGTGTCTATCTCTCTTGTGTCACTCTGGTGTCACTGTGGGATCCACTGACATCACAGGAGAGACAGACACATTTTTTGAGTAATGCTACACCCACAATCTTTTTCATAACATTTTCCACAACCATACACCCTTGATTTTGGTAAACCCCATAAAGATCTCACATGGGTCCCACATGGGACCCACTAAAATCGAGGGTCGGGATGAGTTGGTTATGGAAAAGGTTGTGAAAAAATTCTGGGTATAGCATTTTTGACATTTTTTTGAGTTGTGCACAAGGTTATGCACCAAGTTTTATCCATTTGCACAATTCACAACTTGTCTATATGAGATCAGAGATTGTCTGTCCTAAAAAATGGGAAAATTTTTGGGTATGACGGTGACAGAGATGATGTGGTATCTAAATCCAATTAAATTCCTTTATTGAAACATTTAGCCCCCTATTTTTAGGAGAATCTCTTCCCACATTAGCCCAAACTCTATCCACACATAAGCCTACAATCCCTCTTCTACTAGAGATGTTACAAAATCCCACCTGATATCATCGTGATACCCAATATTTACTCTAAAAGATTAGAGGAGGGCTTAAAGAGACTCGAGTAGGTCAATTCCAAAACAAGAAAAGAGATTATTTCAGTGAACGATAATTGATGGTGCAGTACGAAATAAAGCTAGTAGAGAACCATTAAACATTATCAAGTTTATGTCCCTGCAACATATATAACTAGTACATTTTCACAATCAAAAATGCTATGCACACAACATGTAACAACTTGCATTTCGTGTAATTTTAAATTGCATTTGCCATATTTAAATTCGCTTTGTATTTCCATATTTAATCTGTATTGCTGATTTCATTTTAATTTACAATTCTCATGTGTTAATTCTTATATATTACTAGTTTTATTTCATAATTAAATTCTTGTTGGAGTCAAACTGCAATTTCATAAAATTAGTAATACCTGAGTTGAATTTCAAATCTGTACTTTCAAAACGGTGAAAATATTACTTTTGTCTCAATCAGTATTTTTTATAAAACTAGGAAAGTATTTCTTATGTTAAAATGAATTTTCTGTATTTTTGTGGTGATCACGGCACCGCGAAATTACCAGTATATGTTCAAAACTATCCGCGCCGCGTTAAACTTGCACAGATTTTGGATTGACGTAAAGCAAGACATGACTAATGCCTTATATCCATTAATACTTCTAATGATTGATTGAGTTTTGTTTGGGAATGCTTACTTATGGAGTTTTAACTTTGTGCCTTAAGCCTTTTTCCCAAACACTTTTGAGATTGACCCCTATACAACTACTTTACCCTTAGTATGTCTATATTGTTCATATCTCCTGCTTATACGTATTATTATATGCTGAAATTATGAATAATTACAGAATTGATAAACCAAATTGATTTGTTGAGTATATGTCAAAATACTTGGAGCCCAAGTTCTCCCAGTTGTCTTTCTATTTATACAACACTCTCATTCACACACTCCACAGATTTTGTAAAATGATTTTAGAGGATATAGAGAGAAATACAGAGAGTCACAAAATCTTTAGAGAGAGTGAAGCTTCAATCTCCATAGCCAAGTTTACAATTGGAGTCCTTATTGGTGATTCTTTCTCAACTAATACTTCAATCTCTTAATCTCAGTGAGTATTACTAACTCACTATGAAAGTAATTCATATTTTAATTTCTATTTATAGGTAAGGAATTGCGATCCAACATTGTTGATTTTAACTTAGGAACTCAAAGCTTGAAATCATAATTTTTCAACCATAACCAAAATATGTTTTTACAGATAATTATGAAAGCTTTCATGATGTATATGCTATGTTTGAAGTATTAAAGCTTAATTTATCCATGGGAGAAAGTATATTAAAAATGAAGTTTTCGTCACCCCTCGATTTTTTGTAAAATTCGAGAGCTACGTTTCAATTTATGTTAAATTGATTGTGAATTCTTAATCCCTATAGAAAAATGAAGAGATTCATATATTACTTGTCCTATATACTCTTGGATTTCAAAATGGGTCAAAAGACCCTTAAATTCTGAAATAGGGGACTTTTCTACGAAGAAGATGAAGACAGTGCATGAACTCGCGCGCGCGTTCGCGCGAGCGAGGGTCACACGAGAAGCCCGCGCGCACGAGCTGTGTGTTTTTTGACAGACAGAAAATTTTATAAAAAAAAATTTGAAAAATAGGAATATCGTGTAAGCGGCCCGCGCGAGCGGCCCGCAAGCGCGATCTGGCAGTTTTTTAGTTTTTGTCTGTTTTCTTATCAGGGACTGTTTAGGCTAAGTTTTATGAGTTTTTAAGGTACTATTTTGGAGTTATATTAAATTAGAATACTGTTCATTATGTTTGGATTATAAAAGCGATAAACTACGACTTAATACACACGTTGTTCCTATTTTTAGTTGTTTACACATTTTGTATAAAGTTGCATGTCATATATGTGGAGTCAGTTGTACATGCATGGTGAGTATTGGTCAGTGTGGAAGAGAGTATGTGGTTGAGATTGTTTTGTGGACACTCCCTGGTAATTGTGTACCAAAGTGTGAGGTTTGAGATTGTGGCGAGAGTATCTTTATAGTGCAACGGTGACAAAACTAGACATTCCCTGGAACCCATGGTAGCGTTAAAGTGTGTGACACCGAACTTGGACATTCCCTGGACCCCATGGTAGTGCTAAAGTGTGGCCTACGGACACTCCCTAGTACCCGAGTCTGGATACTGCGTGAGGTTTCTCGGGTATTTACGAGGCAGATTAGGTACTAAAGTGTGAGGCACTGGACACTCCCTGGTACCCCGTACTAAAGTGTGAGGCAAACTGGACACTCCCTGGTACCCCGTTACTAAAGTGTGGTCATCTTAGTGTTTCAAAGATACTAGAGTAAGAGAGTGGGCTTGTGTGGTCGTCGAGAGAAAAGAGTCGGTAAGATGAGTTGGTGCATTGTTTTCATACACGGTCACATATATGCGAATTACAGTTTACAAATGATATTTTTGTTATTTTCTATTATGAACTCTTTACTCTAATATCAACTTGTTGAATAATGAAATTGGGAATTGGGAAATAGTAAATAAGTATATGTTACATTAGCATCTATTTTTAATACTCACCAGCTTCAATAAGCTGACGGCGTTGATGCGCCCTGGACATTCGTGTCTAGCCTTTTCAGGTTATGATCAAGTGGAACAATATGATTATGCTAATTGAGAATGACTGCTTGGAAGAAGAAATAACTATTGTAACTACTGCCTTAGTTGATAAACTGAACTTTTGTAATAAGGATGAATGTAACAGATAATAGAAATTATTTTGTTTTCAAGGCGATTTATGCCTTTAGGTGACCGCGTGCTGTAAAAGTTATTAAGTTGGAAAATTTTTAAGTCTTGATTGCTCTACTCTGATTCATATTATTATGTGTTCGACGTTTGGGATGGAGTCGATCCTTCAAACTGTCATGACCTACGGGTCCATAAAGGAAATTAAATGCTTTCTATATTTATGCTACGTTAGGGCATGACAGGATTTAGTGGTATCAGAGCCAGGTTATCTCAAAATATTTTAGCCAGGTTAGGGTTTACCAGTATAGGCCCGATTCCACATTCTATTAGCTTAAGATTTGCACACCCGATGATTATGATAGGAGGACAAACCCGAAACCCATACGCCTAAGATTATCTCTATCCTGATTTAAGTTAGTACCTTTTTAGCAAGTCTATGTGCCAGATGGGTTTGGAGGACATTTTGTGACCCCGGGGGCAGTATTCCCAGCTTTCCTTGATTTATATCACACCGCTATTGAGCAGCTGGCCACGACGACTGTAGTATCGGATCTGTGGCACCAGGTCCATGTTGTGGGTATTGTTGACTTGACCGTATTCGTCTTGAGCTTCGTTACTTTGTAGAGGCTCAGCGATTAGTGTTAGTCGAGATTTTGAGGCTGGTTAATAGTGATGCTTTCTATCTTCCTCTTGAGATCCAGGCCGAGCACGCTCACCTCGCATAGTTGGAGATGCCACCATCGGTAGTTCCCATGGTTAAGGATTATGATGACGACGATGTCATGGTTATTCCTATTGATGGGGAGGTTGTAGGGGAGGATGGCATAGGTCTAGATGATTTTGCTGTTCAGCTCGAGGAAGAGCTAGCACTTAAGCTAGCTCTACCCGAGGAGGTGTCAATTTAGGCAGATGCCCCAGGACCTGCTCTATCACCAGCCTCTCAGAGCAGTGATTATGATCTTATGGGCCCCTTTTAGGTTCATCGATTTTGCCCAGTCGACTCGTTGGATTTGCTCATAGCTGCCTATGGCGGTGATTGATGATTTGGATATAACCTTGTACATATTAACTATTTTTGGACTAGCAGCTCTATCTCTTTTTGCAAGCTGTATTTATATGCATTGGAATGTAGGGCAATGACCCCATTTTTGTGACATTTTACTCTTGCATGGACAATGTACGTCCTAACCCATACATATAGGGTAGGCACTGATCTGATCATACATGCTTTTTGTACCTACTTGACGATAAGTTATATGTATAGATAATGTTCTTTTGATATTGATATTTTTTAAACTGATTTATATAATTGCTTCATGTCATCGTTTCATTCATGTTTCTCATTCTTGCATCATTGGCATGCATTTAGAATGGCTGGAAGACAAAGGAGGAATAGGAATTTTATTGAGGAGGCACCATTAGCTGCCGATCCCACAGGAATATTTGAAGCTTTTGTCAAGCATTTGGAAAGGATCGGAAACCTAAATGAGAAACGGCGAGATCACCAAACTGGAGACAAGCTGCTAGAGAAATTTCGTGCACTGAGGCCCGAACAATTTGTAGGTACTACAGAACCCTGGAAAGCAGAACAATAGTTAAGGCAAATGGACCGTATGTTCGAAGCTGTCCAGTGCAATGAGATGGATAAGAGGAGGTTAGCTACCTTCCAGTTGACCGATGCCACCGTAGATTGGTAGGACTCGGTGATAGCCACCATTGGAAACTCAACTGCTATGGGAATGACGTGGACTGCATTTAAGGGAAGATTTTTGGAAAAGTATTTTTCGGATACAGAAAGGCACATGAGGGAGAAGGAATTCAGGGATTTGACTCAGGGAACTAAATCGGTGCAAGAGTACACCACTTAGTTCGAGAGACTGTCTCGATTTGTCCCTCATATGGTTGATACTAAGGAAAAGATGATCCATAAGTATAACCAAGGGCAAACACTGCAGATTCGTCGCCTAACTCTCGGCCACCTAGATAAGTCATTTGAAGGACTAGTCGGCCTGGCCACCGATTTGGAAGAGGATGCTCGAATGAACCGAAAGTAATTTGAATTTCAACCACCTCAGAGCGGTAACTATGGAAATAAGCCGCCAACCTATCATACCCAGGGGCAAAAGATGAACTTCGACGGAAGCAAGAAACCTTAGGCTATTACCTATCCGACTCAGTCCCAAGTTGGAGAAGGAAGTAGTGCTGGAAAATGCTTTAACTGTGGCAACCTCGGTCATCTAGCTTGAAACTGCAAGGCACCAAGGCGTGCTGCATAGCAAGGGATAATCTGCTACAACTGTGGTGAACCAAGTCACATCAACAAATTCTGCACTACTCCTAAGCAGGTGACTTATGGTCAACAAGGTCAGACTCGCTTGAATGCTATCATTCCTGATGCTGCTGGGTATGAAGGAACCATTTATGAAGAAGGAGATTATGGAAAAGGACAGCCTGATCAACAAGTAGTAGAAGGTACATTAACTCTGTTTAACTCCCAAGTTAAAGTTTTATTTGATACGGGTGCCGCTCTTTCCTTTATATCTGTTAATACTATTCGAAGATTGGGTATTCTACCACACCGTTTAGAGAAAGCTTTGAGGGCTACCTCACCTTTAGGAGCCACAGTCAAGTCAGGACATGTGTGCAAGGATTGTCCTTTACGATTAGGAGATCGTGAAATCCTTACAAGGCTGATTATCCTATCGATGAAGGAGTTTAATGTAATCCTGGGTATGGATTGACTCTCTCAGAATCAAGCAAAGTTAGATTGTGCGAGGAAGAGAATTACATTCTCCGATAATGGGAATCTATCTTTTGATTTCCAATGTAACCCTTTGAGAGATATGTTTCTCATGAGGTGTTTGTCTAATATCAAAGTCGTCAGTACAGAAGCGATATTGTCGACTATACTTGCAGTCAAGGACTTCGAGGAAGTATTTCAAGATATTTCTGGTTTACCGCCTGAGAGAAGTATAGAGTTTTGTATTGAGCTTATACCAGGTACCACTCCGATCACTAAGGTTCCCTACAGAATGGCCCCCATCGAACTATCAGAATTAAAGGAACAAATTCAAGAGCTCGAGAATCTGGGTTTTGTACATCCAAGTACATCGCCTTGGGGAGCACCAGTGTTATTTTTAAAAAAGAAGGATGGGACACTTCGATTGTGTATCGACTACAGAGAATTAAACCGAGTCACTATCAAGAATAAGTATCCCTTGCCTCGGATCGACGATTTATTTGATCAACTACAGGGAGCTACAACATTTTCCAAGATAGACCTACGGTCGAGATATCATCAGTTGAGAGTACGGAAGGAAGACATACCTAAGACTGCTTTCAAAATCTGATATGGTCACTATGAATTTTTGGTGATGCCATTTGGAATGACGAATGCCCCGGTAGTGTTTATGGATCTGATGAACAGAGTGTTTAAGCCTTATTTAGATCAGTTTGTCATCATCTTTATAGATGATATCTTGATCTATTCTAAGTCAGAAGAAGAACACGAGTAACATCTACGGATTGCAATGCAGACACTCAGGGATCACCAACTGTATGCCAAATTCAGTAAGTGTGAGTTCTAGTTGCAAGAATGAAATTTTTGGGACACAAGGTGTCATCTTAAGGAATTTCTGTGGACTCATCCAAGACAGATGTTGTGTCAAATTAGGCTAGGCCAACCAACCCTGCAGAAGTTAGGAGTTTCTTTGGACTCGCAGGCTATTATCGGAGATTTGTTGAGGGATTCTCCAAGATAGCAGCGCCTCTGACTGGACTAACGAAGAAAAATTGAAAATTCAAGTGGGCAGAGAAACATGAGCACGCCTTTCTAGAATTGAAAGAGAGACTCACCACCGCACCGGTACTAGTGATACCCAAGCCTAATGAAAAGTTCACTATCTTTAGTGACACATCATATCAAGGATTGGGGTGTGTATAAATGCAAGATGGTATAGTGATCGCCTACGGATCTTGACAGCTGAAACCGAATGAGTTGAACTACCCTATCCATGATTTGGAATTGGCAGCAGTGGTTTTTGCACTCAAAATCTGGAGACATTACCTGTATGATGAAAAGTTCGATTTGTTCTCCGATCACAAGAGTTTGAAATATTTGTTCACACAGAAAGAGTTGAACATTAGGCAACGCAGATAGATAGAGCTGATTAAAGATTACGACTTCACGTTAGAATACCACCCTGGTAAAGCTAATGTGGTCGCTTATGCTCTAAGTTGGCAAACTCGTGGGATAATTGCCTCTTTAATGGTTAGAGAATGGCGAGCATTAAAGACATTGGCCGAGTTCGATGTGCAGAATACTGAGGAGAAAAAAGAGCAATTGTTTGGATGTCTTATCCTTATCGACCGCATTATTGAGGCTCAGAAAGGAGATGAAAAATTTTAGACATGGTTCGTAAAGATGTCAGAAAAACACCCGATCGAATAGAAGGTGGGAAGTGATGGAGGATACAGATGCAGAGACAGATTGTGTGTACCAGACTGTGGGGATTTGAGAAATGATATTTTGGCAGAAGCACAAAAGTCAAGATATATAGTCACCCCGGAGGAACGAAAATGTATAAAGGTTTGAAGAAATATTTTTGGTTGGAAGGTATGAAGAAGGACGTGGCCAAATTTGTATCCAAGTGTTTGACGTGTCAACAAGTCAAAGTCGAACATCAGAGACCATTAGGGTTGTTACAACCACTGCCTGTTCCCGGTTGGAAGTGGGAACACAACTATGGATTTTGTAGTGGGATTGCCTCAATCTCAACAAAATCATGATGGCATTTGGGTAATCATGGATCGACTGACTAAGTCTACTCATTTCATTGCTTAGAGTATGACATACCCGGTAGAAAGGATGACCCGGATGTATATACAATAAGTTATGCAACTTCACGCTGCACCTGTGTCGATTGTGTCACACAGTGATGCACGTTTTACCTTTGGATTTTGGAAAAGTCTGCAAGAAGCTATGGGAACCTCACTCAAAATGAGTACTCCTTTTCACCCTTAGACAGACGGGCAGACTGAGCGTGTTAATCAAATCATGGAAGATATGCTTAGGGCTTATGTCATCGATTTTGAGGAATCTTGGAAAACACACTTGCCTTTGGTCGAATTTACCTATAACAATAGCTATCACAAGAGTATCGGGATGGCTCCAATCGAAGCATTGTACAGACGACCATGTCATTCTTCGTTGTGTTGGGCAGAGGTTGGAGACACGGAGTTGTTGGGACCAGATTTGGTTAAAAAAACCAATGAGAAAATTTCTCTGGTTAAGGAAAGGATGAGCCGCACAAAGTAGGTATAAGAGTTATGCTGGTCGACATCGGAAAGATTTGGAATTCAGTATTGGAGATCACGTGCTCATTAAGATTTCACCGACCCGAGGAGTAGTATGCTTCTGTCTCAAGAGAGAAAAGTTAGCCCCGCGTTTCATCAGACCGTTCGAGATTTTAGAACATGTTGGAAAAGTAGCTTATCGACTCGCACTGCCACCGAAGATGTCTGGGGTTCACAGTGTTTTCCATGTTAGTATGCTGAGAAAGTACATACGGGATCCTTCACATGTGGTTAGTTTTGACGATATTGAGACGAGTCATAAAGTTTCCTATAAGGAGAGGCCCGTGACAATTTTAGATCAGAGTATCAAGAAGTTGAGAAATAATTCCATTGGTAAAGGTTCAATAGAATCACCATGACGAGAATGAAGCCTCGTGGGAAGTTGAAGCTGATATGAGTAAGAAGTACCCGGAGTTGTTTCAGGACTAGTTAGTCTTGATTTCGGGGACGAAATCCTATTTAAGGGAGGAAGGATGTAATAACCTGCATTTCGTGTAATTTTAAATTGCATTTTCCATATTTAAATTCGCTTTGTATTTTCATATTTAATCTATATTGCTGATTTCATTTTAATTTACAATTCTCATGTGTTAAATTTTATTACTGGTTTTATTTCATAATTAAATTCATGTTGGTATCAAACTACAATTTCATAAAATTAGTAATACCTGAGTTGAATTTCAAATCTGTACTTTCAAAATGATGAAAATATTACTTTTTCTCGATCAGCATATTTTATAAAACTAGGAAAGTAGTTCTTATGTTAAAATGAATTTTCTGTATTTTTGTGGTGATCACCTCGCCGCGAAACTACCAATTTATGGTCAAAACTATCCGCGCCGCGTTAAACTTGCACAAATTTTGGATTGACGTAAAACAAGACATGACTAATGCCCTATATCCATTAATACTTCTAATGATTGATTGAGTTTTGTTTGGGAATGCTTACTTAGGGAGTGTTAACTTTGTGTCTTAAGCCTTTTTCCCAAACACTTTTCAGATTGACCCCTATACACCTACTTGACCCTTAGTATGTCTGTAGAGTTCATATCTCCTGCTTATACATATGATTATATGCTAAAATTATGAATAATTAAAGAATTGATAAACCAAATTGATTTGTTGAGTATATGTCAAAATACTTGGAGCCCAAGTTCTCCCTGTTGTCTTTCTATTTATACACCATTATACAACAATCTCATTCACATACTCCATAGATTTTACAAAATGATTTTAGAGGATATTGAGAGAAAATACAAAGAGTCACAAAATCTTTAGAGAGAATGAAGCTTCAATCTCCATAGCCAAGTTTACAATTGGAGTCCTTATTGGTGATTCTTTCTCAACTAATACTTCAATCTCTTAATCTTAGTGAGTATTACTAACTCACTATGAAAGTAATTCATACTTTAATATCTGTTTATTTGTAAGGAATTGCAATCCACCATTGTTGATTTTAACTTAGGAACTTGAAGCTTGAAATCACAAATTTTCAACCTTAACCAAAATATAGTTTTACAGATAATTATGAAAGATTTCATGATGTATATGCTATGTTTGAAGTATTAAAGCTTAAATTATCCATGGGAGAAAGTATATTAAAAACGAAGTTTCCGTCAACCCTCGGTTTTTCGTAAAATCCGAGAGCTACATTTCAATTCATGTTAAATTGATTGTGAATTCTTAATCCCTATAAAAAAAAAACGAAGAGATTCATATATTACTTGTCCTATATACTCTCGGATATCAAAATGGGTCAAAAGACCCTTAAATTCTGAAACATGGGACTTTTCTGCAAAGAAGATGAAGACACTGCATGAACTCGCACGCACGATCGTGCGAGCGGCCCTCGCGCGCGAGCTGTGTGTTTTTTGACAGATAGAAAATTTTTTGAAAAAAAATTGAAAAATAGGAAGATCGCGCGAGCGGCCCGCGCGCGCGATCTGGCAGTTTTCTAGTTTTTGTCTGTTTTCTTATCAGGGACTGTTTGGACTAAGTTTTATGAGTTTTTAAGGTACTGTTTGTGAGTTATGTTAAATCAGAATACTATTCATTATGTTTGGATTATAAAAGCGATAAACTATGACTTAATACGCACGTTGTTCTTGTTTCTAGTTGTTTACACATTTTGTATAAAGCTGCATGTCATACATGTGGAGTCAGTTGTACATACATGGTGAGTGTTGGTCAGTGTGGAAAATAGTATGTGGTTGAGATTGTGTTGTGGACACTCATTGGTAATTGTGTACCAAAGTGTGAGGTTTGAGATTGGGGCGAGAGTATCTTTGAAGTGCGACGGTGACAAAACTGGACATTCCCTGGCGCCCATGGTAGCGCTAAAGTATGTGACGCCGAACTTGGACATTCCCTAGCATCCATGGCCTACGGACACTCCCTGGTACCCGAGTCTAGATACTGCGTGAGGTTTCTCCGGTATTTGTGAGGCGGATTAGGTACTAAAGTGTGAGGCATGGGACACTCCCTGGTACCCCGTACTAAAGTGTGAGGCAAACTGGACACTCTCTGGTACCCCGTTACTAAAGTGTGGTCATCTTAGTATTTCAAAGATACTAGAGTAAGAGAGTTGGTTTGTGTGGTCATCGAGAGAAAAGAGTAGGTAAGATGAGTTGGTGCATTGTTTTCATACACGGTCACATATATGTAAATTACAGTTTACAAATGATATTGTTGTTATTTTCTAATATGAACTCTTTGCTATAATATCAACTTGTTGAATAATGAAATTGGGAATTGGGAAATAGTAAATGAGTATGTGTTACATTCAAGCATATGTTTTTAATACTCACCAACTTAAATAAGCTGACAGTATTGATGCGCCCTGGACATTCGTGTCTAGCCTTTTCAGGTTATGATCAAGTGGAACAATACGATTATGCTAATTGAGAATGGTTTCTTGGAAGAAGAAATAACTATTGTAACTACTGTCTTAGTTGATAAACTGAACTTTTGTAATAAAGATGAATGTAACAGATAATAGATATTATTTTGTTTTCAAGGCGATTTGTGCCTTTAGGTGACCGCGTGCTGTAATAGTTATTAAGTTGGAAAATTTTGTAAGTCTTGATTGCTCTACTCTGATTCATATTATTATGTGTTCGATGTGTGGGACAGAATCGATCCTTCAAACTGTCGTGACCTACGGGTGCATAAAGGAAATTAAATGCTTTTCATTTTTATGCTACGTCGGGGCGTGACACAACACCCGTAACAAAACAAATCACAACACATGCTTTAAATGCATGTACCTTGTATTGCGTGGATTTTTCACACAAGGCTCCCACTTTGTTAGAAACCACAAGATACATGCATTTAAAGCATGTTTGTGGTTTGTATTAGGATTGGTGTTGTGTGCCTAACATTATTATTTTACAACTACCGATGTTATGTTATTAAAATGACAAGGGACTAAACCTTACTTTTTTAGAGAGGGTATATTAGTATTTAGTTCATTATAGAATAATTTTATAGAAATAGGTCCATTCTAAAAGAGTAGCTCATTCTGAAATAGGCCAAAAGAGTTACTCATTTTAAAATCAATGTAGCAATTAGTACTTCACCTATTTTGAGGACCAAAATACCTCCCATATTATTCTTTTATGGAAATTATATATATACACAAACATAATATGGTAAATAAATTTAATATTTAAATATGGAAGCTGCTAACTTACAACACGATGGTTTTAGGTTAGCAGCATACAACAGCCTCTTTAGCAGCGAAAAACAGGTTTTTAGCGACGAAATTTTTGTCACTAAAGGTTCCAACTTTTAGCGACAAAAAATTTCATCACTAAAAGTCTATTTTTCGTCACTAAAAGCCTCCTTTGTTGTAAGTTAGCAAATTCCTTTAAATATATATATACATAAAATTAGGCTCTCATTACAAAAATCATAACCGTCGAAATCCCTTTATTCTCATAAACGATCTCAAAAATCGCAAGGGACTAAACCATACATTTTCTAAAGAAATTCTATGTTAAAAAACTTGACTTGCACTAGTCTTTCATTGCAATACCCACATTTTCAGATCAAAATTTCAGAACTCGTCATCAAAATAGGTTTGACTTGGTATTTTGCTTTCAAAAAAGAAAGTACCGGGAAAAAAAAAAAATAAACGATAAAGAATATAGGAGATTTCAACATTCCAACAATTTAAAGGTGTCTCAACACCGACACACGAACTTGGTATCGATGCTTTGCCTAAAGTTTGAGCTATTGATCCTTTCACTACAAATTGCAATTAAGAGAGCAATTAAGGGACATTGTCGGCAGTTATAATGAAAAATATAGGGAAGGGCCTATTAGTCTTTCTGGTATAGAACTTTTTTGGCTTTCAAATGCAAAGTCAAGTTCTTGTATTCAAATTTTTTATTTTTTATTTTGGGTGAAGCAGTCTTATGGTTATTCCATGGTATCTTTTGCAATGAAATCTAAGTCACAACTACTAAAAAGGTGAAATTGGTACTTGTCTACACGCTCATGTGGAAACTATTTGCATACTAATGTTGACTTCACATTCCATAAAATTACCATGGGCGTAGTACAAGTATGCATTTCTCTTTTCTGTCTCTCTCCTACTTTTAAAAATAGTGACATTTGGGTAATGTCATTATAAATTTTTTTTCATCCTGTAGTTTCATAATGACAGTAATATTAAAGTAGTTACATTTTGGGCAATGTTACTATTTGATTTTTTTTTTTGCTAGTACTAATGTCAAAGTACATAGTGTTAATGTCAAAGCAGAAAGTGTCGCTAAAAGTTTTAGCGACACTTTCTGCCTTGGAATTAGCACTTTCTGCTTTAGCATTAGCATCACCCTTTTTTTCATAGTACAGTATAACAATGACAGTAACATTAAACTAGTGACATTTGGGCAATGTCACTATTTTTAAAAAAAATGTCAGTGACATTAAAACAGTGATAATTGGGCAATGTCACTGTCATGGGAAATATCACTGTTGATTTTTTTTCTTCATTTTTTTTATAGTCATTATGGATATTATTTGATCGATCTTGTTTTGTAGATTACGAATATATATTTTTTATAAAAGAAAACATAATTTATAATTTAGAAGTTATGACAATTTAAGTTTGAACAAAAAATAATTAACTTCCTTATATCATGGGCTGAGGTGGCATATGTGTAGTATAATTGTTGAACATAAGGAAAGTAGACATTTTCGTCTACTGAAAATCACAAGGACCTTTGGCAAAAAAAAAAAAAAAGTGGAGATCTATCCCCTATTATGGTCCACAGTAGGTACCTTTGGCCAGACGCCCCTATTTTGTATCTAATTCACCATGTGAGAGTTGAGCCAAAGTCCACGTCAAGGTTTATTGTTCATACCAAGTTGTAGGACTATATACGAGTCAAACCACTCAATAAGACATCGTAAATAGAGGTGTCAAATGGGCCAGATTGGTCCGATCTGGTCCGATTTTTTGGGCTAAAAGCCTGGATCGGCCCGGTTATAGACCTGGACCGGTAGGCTCGAGCCACCATGTCCGGTTTGGATCGGACATCCCCACGTAATGCAAATTGTCAAATGAGATTATGAATGGCTAAAAAATGATGATATTTGGGATCTAATTGAATGCGATTTTGGATTTGAATGATCGTATTTTTGGATCTATTTGAATGCGATTTGGGATCTGATTGAATGCAATTTTTCGCACCATTCATAATTTCATTCATTTGTCTTAACCTAACCTATGACAGGTAAGCATTACAAACAACTCACATGACAATTTTCGTTAATTTAAGCCAAAAACGTCAGACTTTGGGTCTGATTGTATGAATTTTTGAAGTTCAATGGTTCAATTGAATAAATAAAAAAAAAGAAGTACATATATCCAATTGAAAACACGAGTCTAATGTAAAGGTATAAAGCATGATTAAACCTTTAATAAACATTCGGCTTGGGTAGACCCTAATCACAAGTATTGCCACTTTTAATGATCGGCTCACAATTTTGGTTACAAAAATGATAGGGATACACACCAAACGACATACTAACTACACACCAGCTTTAAATGCACGTACCTTGTGCTGTGTAAGTGATGCACAGAAAAGTGTAAAAAATTCAAACAGCACAGGGTACATGTATTTAAAGCACAGTATGTCGTTTGGTGTATCGTTTAGTGTGTATCCCTGACATTGTTGTTTCAGTTATTGTACTATACTGCTAGTTTACTTCTTCACCAACCATACATATTGTGTATTTCATGCTATAATCAAGAACTTTCTTCCTGTTTTCTTTTTAATGAAAATGTTGCTTAAGGGTTTGTTTGATTAGTGGATTAACTGAAGAAAATGAAAATAATAATAATAATAATAATAATAATAATAATAATTTAATTAAATGAAGAAGGAAAACTAGTTCTATTATATGTTTCTTTGTATTTTCTTCAATGCTAAAATAAAATTAATAAATTTCAAAATGTAATTGTAATGTAAGAGAAAAAGTGGCATAAAGTGACTGACAAATTTCATAAGTTTTAATTTATTTCTCACTTTTTTTTCCTTCTCTCCATTACTATTTTCCTTTGAAATTAAATAAAGAAAAATGTTTTCTTCACTATCGTCTCTCTTACCAAAACAATAAAACATATAGACCCTTAGGCTCTATTTGGTTTACAAATTTAGAGAAGGAAAAAAAAAAGGAAAGTAAAACAAGAAAGAAACTAATTCCATCGTGTTTGCCCTTGTATTCACCTTTATTCTTAAATAACATCACAAATGAAGAATTCTAAAATATAGTGGGAATACGAATATAGGAAGGAAAATAACTCCCAACATCTTTAATTTATTTCGTAACTTATTTTCTTTTGTTTTTTATTTTTCTAAATCGTTTGCATTGTTAAGTAAAGATTCAAAATGAAGTTTCTGTTTACTGGCAAAAGACGCACTCCATTCTATTTCATTGCTACAATATATACAACAATTTACACCCTCAATATAGAAATCATTTACACCTATCCTAAAGACTAGGAAATTACATTAATTAGTGTAATAAGTAATAACAACAATTAAGGGAGAGAGTTTAGGATCCAATTAAGAGATTGCATGATTTGTGGCAATAGCAGATTCTTCCTTAAAATCAATAGCAGATTCTTCCTTAATATGCCCCCGCAAGATGTGGCTTCCATTGGAAACACCAATCTTGGAACGAAGAAGCGTAAACTGGGATTTGGCCAGTGGTTTAGTGAGTACGTCGGCAAGTTGATCGTGAGTAGAAACATGAGACACTAGCAATGAACCATTAGCAACCTTTTCTCGAACAAAATGATAATCAAGAGCAATGTGTTTCATTCGAGAGTTAAACACTGGATTGACACAAAGATAGGTTGTACTCAGATCATCACAGAGGAGACGTAGAGAATGCTTGAAGTGGACACCGAGTTCTGTGAGTAAATTGGAGAGCCTGGATAATTCAGCAGTGGTAGAGGCAACTGAGCAATATTCGGCTTCGGTGGAGGAGCGAGCGACAGTACATTGCTTTCGGGAACACCACGAGATGGGATTGGACCCAAGAAAGATAACATAAGCTGAGATGGAGGTACAATCATCACGATTTCTGGCCCAATCGGCATCCGAATAGGTAGTGAGATGGAGAAGTTGAGAGTGGAGAAGGAGTAGGCCATGAGAGATATTGTGCTTGTGATAGCGGAGCAATCTTTTGGCAGTAGTCCAATGAGTCTGAGTTGGAGCATGCATGTATTGGGTGAGCTTATTGACAGTATAAGCGATGTCCGGCCTTGAGAGGGAAAGATACTGCATCCCGCTAATGAGGCTGCGGTATTGGGTGACATCGGTAGCAGCTGTGCCATCTTTGCGAACCAACTAAGTGGAGCTGCTAATAGGTGTGACAATTTCCTTCATACCATCCATTTTGAACTACTCGAGTAGGTCGTGGATGTATTTGTGTTAAGATAGGAACAATCCTTAACCAATGGGGACTACTTCCATGCCCAGAAAATAATGTAGATAACCGAGATCTTTGATCGAGAATCGACGAGAACGAGCGTCAATAACTTTCTGAACAACCGATTGAGAACTTCCTGTGATTAATAGGTCATCAACACATACCAAAAAATACACAGTTAGAGCCTTATCAGTGTAGACAAATAGTGATGTGTCAGACTTCGAATTTGTAAAACTGAGTAAGAGAATGAAGCTCATAAGCTCTTGATACCAAGCGCGGGGTGCTTGTTTGAGACCATATAAGGACCTGTGAAGACGGCATACATGATTAGGCCGAGACTCATCAATGAAACCAGGAGGTTAGGACATGAGAACTTCTTCAGAGAGGTGGCCATGAAGAAAGGCATTATTGACGTCGAGCTGATGGATTGACCACTGATTGGACAAGGCAAGGCTGAGTATAACCCAAATGGTGGTAGGTTTGATGACCAGACTGAAAGTCTAGTGATAATCAATACCCAGACGTTGATGAAAACCCTCGGCAACGAGTCAGGCTTTGAAGCAAGTAATACGACCATTCGAGTATCGCTTTACTCACTAAACCCACTTACAACCGACAATATTATGGTGACGTTGTCAAGGGACCAGCTCCCAAGTACCATTTTGAATAAGGGCAGTAATCTCATTACTCATCGCATCTCTCCATTTAGATCTCTAAGGGCATGGGTGACGGTGGTGGGTTCAATGGTTGGTGGAAAAGGATGTTTAGTGGCAGAGAAAGAAAACTTTTGGATAAGTTTGAAGGTGTTATTTTTGGATCTTGTGGTAATGGAATGTATGTTGGATGGTTCGGAAGGAGGATGAGGCATGGGCAAAGAGGTAGAAGGGTACTCGGAGGATAACTCATGTGAGATAGAGAAAGGAGATGTGTCTATTTGAGAAGCTGGCAGGCTAGACTCATTAACCAATGGAAAAGCGTCAGTATGTGTAGACTCGGAAGCAGAAGGGGAAGAACTCCCATGAAGTGGAGATGACTGAACATGTGAAGAGCAGTTTCAGAAGACAAAGTTGCACGTGATGGGTGGCGAGGAGATGGCAAATCATAAGCACAAGATGTAGTCGTGTGGCTGGTTTGAGTGGGATTTGAGATTGGAATTTGAAAATGAAGGGACTGTAGCAAGGGAGAAACATCAGACCATTTGGATAGAGTATGATCATTGACTTTATCATTTAAATTGGAAGTGGATAAAGATGGAAAATGATCTTCAATAAACTGGATGTAGCGAGAGAAAAAGATACGGTGATTTATGGATTCAAAGTAAATGTAGGAATTGTGTATATTTGAATAACCCAAGAAAATGCAAGGTTTGGATTGTTGTTCTAATTTGTGCTTGGTATAGGGGGGTAGTCAGGGATAACAAAGGCACCCAAACACCCTTAGTTTTGAGTAGTTGGGCACAGTGTGAAAAAGATATTCAAAGGGAGATTTTTTTTCAAGAATTGGCGTTGGAAGGTGATTGATTAAATAAACTGCAGCACTGAATGCATAGGACCAAAGGGAGAGTGGTAATGATGCCCAATGAAGGAGAGTGTAACCCATTTCGACCATGTGGCGATGTCGGCGTTCTGCGGAAGCGACATGTTGTGGCGTATAAGGAGGTGAAATTAGGTGTTGGATTCCATAAGTTTCAAACAGAGTTTTCAAACCTTGGTATTCTTTCCCACCATCCGTGTAGATTGTGGTAATAGAGGTGTTAAAATATTTTTCAACCATGGTTTTAAACTTAGGAAAAATAGTATAAATGTTTGATTTATTTGCCATCGGAAACAGCCAGGAATATTTTGTAAAGTGATCAACAAAAATAACATAATAAGAAAGACCATTTATTGAACGGATGGGGGATGGACCCCAAACATCTGAGTACAATAATTCCAGCGAACGATGACTTGTTAAACTAGAAACACCAAAAGGCAGCTTGTGACTTTTGTTACATTGACAAGAATCACAGAACGAGAATTTTATTTGACTTGATTGTACAGGGAGTTTATTTGAGGACAGGATACGACTGAGGACTTTAGAGGATGGGTGTCCGAGATGATCATCCCAATGAGCAAGAGTGGGCTTGATGCTAACACATGCTTGTTTCGCCGCTGGTTGAGTCTTTTCTATGCTTGACCACTCATAAACATTATTCCTGCTCTGTCATCTGGCGAGAGGTGCCCCCGTTATCAGATCCTTGACACAAAAAGAAGTGGGGTTAAATCAATTGATGTGTTATTTGTTTTACAGAATTTACTAACAGAGATTAGATCTTGTTGCATGGTAGGAGCACACAGGACATTGTTGAGTAAAAATGAATGAGATGGAGTAGGTAGAGAAGAGTTGCAAGTGTGTGTGATTTGTACACCTGTACCATTATCAATGAAAATGTCATTTGGTCCTTCGTACGATTCTTGGTGAGAGAGATTATTCATGTCGGAGGTGATATGATGAGAGGCACCATTGTCAAGAAGCCAATTGGGATTGGAACGATGGTTGTTGTTGGTGATTACATGATTTTGCTCGAGGCGGTACTGGGAGCCCCATCAGATGCTTCAGGGTATAGCATTCTCGGGCATGGTGGCCTCATTTGTCACAATATTGGCAGATCAGATTCAGGTCCTTGCCGGTGTTGCTGCTTTGATTGTTATTAGAAGCATGTGGGCGTTGTCCACTGTGGTTGTTTCAATTCTGAGAGTAGTTGTTTCTCCCTTGCTGGTTTGGATTACCATTTTTCTGTTGGTGATAACGAGCAGCATTAGCAGTGATGCTGCCGGTTGGAAAGTTTTCTTCGCGCTTGAGATATGACTCGTATTCCATAAGTTTTTCATGAATATCTTCAAAATTGATCACCTTATCTCGTGCTCCTATGGCTGCTGAAAGTTCCTTGAACTCGGGTCCAATTCCGTTAAGAGTACGATTAATCAGATGAGAGTATGGAACAGGGGCATCGATGAGAGCCAGTTCGTCAACAAGACCCCGAATGATACCAAGATACTCTGTAACAGATTGGGTACCTCACCTTATATTGGAGAGTTGTTCTATGAGTCCCATGGTTCAGGATGAAGATGCGATGGCATAAAGCTTGTTGAGACAGCTCCAAGCTTCAGCCGAGGTTTTTGAAGAACTGATCAGAGGCCTTACTCGATCAGAGAGGGACACAAGGATGCCATGATAGAGAAGCTTGTCCTGCCTCTTCCATAGTAGTGCCTCTGGATTCAGAACTAACTTTCTTTCAGCTAGGACTATCTTGGGTGGACAAGATTTTGTTCCATCTACGAAGCCCATTAGGTCGTAGCCAAACAAAAGAGCATCAATCTGTGCCTTCCAAGTGGGGTAATTGGATAGGGTTAATTTATCAGGAAGCTAGGTAGAGTTGATGACAATCAGGTTGTTTGATGGGTCAAGAGAAGAGGTTGCAGTGCTCTTGTCTGCCATTTAAAAGAAGAAAACAGAAAAGGTTTGGATCTTTTGAATGAAAGGCTCGTGGGAGCTATAAAGCTCTAATACCATAAAGATTCAAAATGAAGTTTCTGTTTACTGGCAAAAGATGCACTCCATTTTTATTTCATTGCTAGAATATATACAACAATTTACACCCTCAATATAGAAATCATTTACACCTATCCTAAAGACTAGGAAATTACATTAATTAGTGTAATAAGTAATAACAACAATTAAGGGAGAGAGTTTAGGATCCAATTAAGAGATTGCATGATTTGTGGCAATAGCAGATTCTTCCTTAATATTAAGCAAACAAAGGATAATGTTTTCCTCTATGTTTTTTTTTTTCTTTCTCCTCACTAAATCAAAAAACCAAACAAGGCCTAAGTATTAGATCATATATAAACAAGTTCATAACCACCCATCCTGCATCAGACCCACGGCTGTAGAGTTTTATGCTAATACCAGGATTTATCATACATTTCTAGCAGTTTTTGTGCTAAAATAATGTATCGGAATTCTAAAATGTTGTACCCTTTACAAAAGAAAAAGTGCATTTTTCAAAAATTAGGTCATTTTCAAAGTTGTAACATTTTATTGTGGAACGCATAATACAAGTTAGGATGTACTCATAGATGCTACCATCCACTATGAGTTTGTGATTGGATATGCAAATTTAAGAAAAAAATTTAGGTAACTTGAGGGCATCACGTGGAATGCTACGTGGTACTCCAAGACTGTAATCAATGGTAGTGGATTTTTTGGGTGGGATCCCGAGGTGTGTCATACCCAAATAACGCACTCGGATTAGTTGCTTCACGCAGACTACCACGTCAGGATGCCATGTAAGTACTCTTTGATGTACATAGGGGCGGATCAACTTGGGGAGCAAGAGCCCCACTTTATTTTTGAAAATTTTGTACCCTAAAAAAATCAAGTTTTTACACATAAGCCCCTCTAAAAAATAGAAAACCCCCTATCATGTTAGTATTTGAGTTGGAAAAAATTCTACAATACAACCAAATATTATTGGTAGTATGATACTTCGTACATCCATTTTCTTAGCGTCAATTTGTAGTAACAAAGTTTCATTTTGTTGTACTTTTAGACCTAGTAATTTAACTTTTTTAATGTGCCATTTGGTAATAATTTTTTAGGTGCATTTTGTTAGGTACAATGTTCCCAAATAAATTTTTTTTGTTATATAGGGTAAAAAAAAGGTTCAAAAATGTTGTAACTTTGATGCATTTATCATACAATCATTAGAAGATTTCTTGAGTTTTTGTATTAATTTATAGCATTAGATTACATCATATGCGAGAAAATATCAATAAACAGAACAAAAAATTATTTGTGGGGGACACTGCCCATGAACCCTCGAAAGCTTCACCACCCCTAGTGAAACTTCTTGGTTTTGTCCCTAGCAAGCCCTCCAACTTTAAAGTTCTACATCTACCCCTGGATGCCTAAAATTTCTCCCAATTTGGGCCCTTTACAATTAGAACTTATGAACAACAACCAAGACATTTGAACTTGAAGATAAGGTTTAAGTTTCTAGCTTGGTCTTTAACTACCATACACCAAGAGAGGAAGGAGAAACTATAAATGTGATCATAATTTTCATCAGACGCACAAGCTGGGAGTGTCCCAAAAGTTAATAATAAAAAAAGCTCAAATTTCTAAAAATCTTTTATTTTTATCGAAAAAAACAAAGAAAACAGAGAAAACTAAGAGAATATTGACTAATTCCAGATGAAAGGAAATCAACAGCAAGAATAGCACCAGGTAAAGATGAAGTCCACAAAGCTAGAAAGAGCTGAAAGTGTTGCTTGAGTAGCAACCCAACTAGAATAGCCAATTTCTAACATCTCATTAAGCCTCATTAAGATAACCCTAAGTGTTTGCACCCAAAAATCGCCAAAAATTTTGGTGCCCGAATTGGAAGGAAAGGAACGGGCCTCGACTATGTTCCATCTGGCCCATGAGTTAGCTGGACTGAAGGCCCAGGTATGTGATAGGATGATCGGGCTTAGGAAGCAAGTGGCCATGATGATCAGAGTTGGCTAAGGCATAAGTCCCAATGATGCAGGGGAAAGCCTAGTGCCCGATGAACAAGAATGATGGGGTATATAGCAATCGGGCACCAAGTTGTAAAGAAACAATAGAGTTTAGGGTCATAGGCCGATTGGTCAGGGGGGCACACAGCAAGGTCATCGGGCTTGAGATTACAATTCAAAGAGAACCTGGCAGACTGGAAGTAGCAGTAGCCCGATAGTAGAGAAGGGGAGCAAAAACATATGGCTCATTTCCTTATCCGTTAAGGCTAAAATAAGGAAAGGAGAACGTTTAAAAAGGGATTTGATCAAATCCAACTGGATACAGAAAATTATTCCCAAAGATCTTGGGATTGAGTCAAAGATGGAAGGAATTAAGATATGGAAGGTTTCTGGGCGTCCTTATCCTATCAAGGGTGTAATTGGAGGAACTCTTGCCATATCTGGACTCTCTAAGGCCGCTATAATTATAGAGGCAGACCAAGCTACCACTCCACTCCACGTCATTCTCGAAAAATCAAACTCAACAACATTCAAAGCATTCAAAGCAATCAACCTTACGTTCTTGTGTTCTCAGCATTCATAGTAATAGGTTTGTCCTCTTGTTATTTTACTATTTTTAGTCTTTCTTGAACAATCAAAGTCTGTTATGATCTTGTTCATTAGTTTTGTTATTTTTTCCAACCATATTTAATAAAATATCTACATATTTTAATAATTGTTTGTGATTATATACCTAGTAAATTCATCACTCTCAGACTTGTGTGCTTCAGTACTTTCTAGGAATCTAAGGCTAAGGGTACTTTTCAACTTGGCCATCACTATCACATTTTAGAAGTCAGATCTTAAAGTCTTATGTATCATGCACACAAGCAGTTAGGAAATTAGTTTGCGCAATTAGAGCCTGTTTGGCTCTAGCACGCCCGAATACAAACTACAGCAAATATTTTGGCATGCCCAGTGGGATGCTAGTGTTAGAATATGCCTCCAAAAAGTAATAAAACCACTAAAAACTGACAAGATGACCTGGCCGTTGTTGATCCACCAGAGGATGAGAGCACTGCCCGTTCACCATACAATAGTTCCTTGACTCTAAAAGCATTCTCAGAAGTTAAGAAACAGAATGTAGAACCTATGAGGTAGGATTACTGAGTAGTATTAGGTTCCATGGAAAAATTTGAATGGTTAATCGGCCAAATGGCTGATATGCGAGAAGGTCAGTTTAAGTGGACGGTGTCCACCGAAAAAACTAACGCAACAATGGATGACCTGGCCCTAGTCGTGAAGGGCTTGACAAAAATGGTTGCGGAACTCGTGAGTGCTTTACATCCTGGAAGTACTAAAGAACACATCGGAGGATCTGGTTTGGTTGTCAAACAAAAAGACTCTCGCTATGTGTATCCAGAACTCCGGAGATAGAATGGATCTAATAAGCAGCCAGATCCGTGATCCTCTGATTTCCATGTAGAGGAGTCTGGTAGCGCAGTTGTCATCAATTCTACTAGATTGGCGACACCAATAACCATTCAAACTAGAGTCCAAAACACTAACCTGGCTGGCAAAACCAGTCCACACACCCACGCTGCTATGAAACAAAGGGCTAATGCGACCTTCTGGACTCATTAGGCCGATCACAACAACCAACATTAGGTTTTACCTCCTTTAGCACTGCCGGTGGTAGCACAGCATGTTGCCTGGTAGGTCATTAATAGAGCATAATTAGTGGCGGCCATACACGAAGAGTACAACCCCCTAATGAGAATAATGGAAAGGCTGACGTATAGACAGTTGTACCCTCCTGAGGTAAACCAAACCAATTTCCCTCAGGGATATAAGGTCTCAAACTTTACCTTATTTTTAGTAGAGGGTAAACAGTCAATAATAGAGCACATAGGCCGTTTCATAGTGTAGTGCGGCCATGTGGGTGGTAATGACCAATTAAAATTAAGACTGTTTCCTAATTCCCTTACAGGGATAGCATTCTTGTGGTATGTCAACCTCCCTACCAACTCTATCCAGAATTAGCAATGGATGGAAGAGTTGTTCCATGACCAGTTCTACAGTATTGAGCCCGAGACGTAACTGGCAGACCTTTCAAGGATGTTACAGTTGGAAGGTGAAATGGTTAAAACCTACATAGCCTGTTTCAGGAAGGTTAAGTGTAGGTGTAAGACTGTCCTGCTCAAAGAGGAATACGTTCAAATTGTAATGGGAGGGATGACCTTTGAACGTCATAAGAGGTTTGAGGGGACTGACTTTCGAGATCTGTTCGAGCTGGCCACGAGGGCTGCTTGATATGAACGCATCCTTTTAGACGAACAGGAGATGAAAAATTCGTCTAAAGGAATTGTGACCTCAAAGTGGGAAATGTAGACACAGCCAAACTGATTTGTAATGGACAATAGTTTGCAATGCCTTGAACAAACTAGTTAACAATAATGCAGCAACAAAAAAGATGGCATTCGAGGTTGGAAAAAATTGTATGTTTGATATCACAATGGCCGATCTAAGTTTTGATGCCCTCTTGGCTGAAAAGGCGATCAAGCTATGTGATGGTCATCGAGTCCCCTAGGCCGATGACATAAAAAAATAAAGAATACTGTAAATGGCATAACTCATGGAAGCATTCTACTAATAAATTATGTCGTGTTTCATAATGTCATACAGGAGAACATGGAGAATGGAATCTTCAAGTTCTCAGACAAAGCTATGGGGATTGATACCAACCCGTATCCTTAAGTTATAAGGTTGAACATGGTTTCTCCCGATTTATCAAAGCTAAACCGGCCCAAGTCAAAGGTGGATTTGACAGAAACTTCGTAGCAGAGGCCAAGGCAGAGAGAAGGCAACCAGGTGGCCACGTCAGCATTAGACAGGCTGAGGGTGACCATCCATGAACTTTAGAGGATATACCAAGAAAGAAAAGAAGCTGAATAGAAGGCCAAAATTGAAGCGGCCCGATCAAATACTGATAATCTGGTCATTGATCTACAACACTAGCTAGACTTAATTAAATAGGGCCTCTGCCCGAGGTACAAGGCCGAAGTGAGGAAGGAAACAACTGGCTCAAGTAAGAGGCTGAGACCAAGTAAGCACCTCGAGCCAAGCCCAAGGAGGTTAGTTCATGATAGGCTCATAATGCCAAAACAGAAAAGCCAATTTAGTCCTGAATGGTTTCCAAAGCAATCATCAGTTCTGCGGATCAGTGGCAAAGAAAGTGGCCGATCGCAAGAAAAGCATCACCATGTGCCTGCAAAGTAAAGCAAGCCAATGGGAGCTTCGTCCTCTTTAGACGTACACTCAAGGATGGTGTTAGAACCAAGGGTGGAACAAGGGGTATGTCATCGGGTTGATCACCCCTAAATTCCCCGCACAGCCTAAATACACCAAGTCCCAGAAGAAAAGATTCCTTAAAACAAGGCAGGCAGAACGGGACCTGTAATACTGGATACATCAGGCCTATGATCCTCCAAGGTTCCTCCAACCATATGTGCTATTTTCTTCATAACAACCACCAGTCGTGGAGAAGATCATGTTTGACAAAAACAAGGGCAAAGGGGCAATGCAAGCCACCAAGCATTTAAAAAAGCAGTTAGGTAAAAAGAAGGCTCCACAATAATGTAAACCTAAGAAGGATGGGGAGACTGATGATTTTTCAGATTCAGATGACTCAATGATTCAGTTTGGATCCGTTCCTAAAGGGTTGTCAGCCAATATGGTTTTCACACTACCAATGTCTTTTATAGCCAAACTAGACCAGTCGACGGCCATAAAAGGAGATGTGGAGGAAAGTCAGATAGAGTTGGCCATAATAGAAGAATTATTTTGGAATGGTGGCAAAATGATCAAACCAGAGATAGTGGAAGCAACAAGTAAAAACATGGATGGCACGGACCAGCAAACTGATAGGCTTAAGATAACAATCTTGAGGCAGAAAGAGTAGAAAACAATAAAAGGGCCAAGATCAAGAGGGCCTGTTAAGGTGGTTATTAAAAAACCTACCTAGCAGATGTCCCAACACCTGGAGCCATTGTATGTTAAGGGACACATTGAAGGGATTCTTATAAATAGGATTCCTGTTGATGGGTGGTCTGCTATCAACATTATGCCACAAATTATGTTGAGGATCCTGCAGAAGTCCAAGTCAGAACTAATTCCGACTAAGATGACGTCCATAGTTTTACAGGAGCACCATGATCAAGAACCAAAGGTATCCTGCCCTTGGAGTTGAGGGTTGGAAGCAAAACTGCTATAACGGCATTCTTCATAGTAGAAACATCAATCGGATAGAACGTTTTATTAGGTCGAGATTGGATCTACCCTAACTATTGCATCCTATCTACTTTGCACCAACTGTTGATCTTTTGGAAAGGAGATGAAGTAGAAGTAGTGGGGGCAGATACAAAACCATTTGCGGCACCTGTACAAACGGCCGACAAAATTTTATATGAAGATGACATCGTGCCAGTTAAGTTACTGGGATGTAGCAAATTTGGGAGGCCGAATGCAGTGACTTTTGTCAAGAAATCACCCCAAAGACTGGAGTCACATTACCACAATCTTAATCGGATAGAAGAAGTAAGGTCGATTGAGATCAATGAGCAAGATGTTATCAATGAATCCACAACTGATTGAAGTTCAGAGATAGCTAGCCTTACGGGCCAACATGGCCAGGTGGTGTGCATTCTGGCTGACAGAAGATTAGAAATCGGCCCAATGAATGGTGAAGTAAATTTGGCTGATTGCATTTACGAGGAAGAACTTCCAAAGAAAGAAGAAATATAAATGGAGGAATTGGAAACGGTCATAGCAAAGCTAGACGACTTAAAGGCTGATGTCTAGGATCCTCTATTGGAAGTTAACTTGGGAGATGAGGGCTAACACAAGCCAACCTATGTAAGCCAAGTACTTAAACCATAGTCTTAGGCCGAGGTCATAGCCTTGCTAAGGAAGTACAAGGATTGCTTAGCTTGGGACTATGACGAGATGTCAGGACTGTCCAGAAACCTGGTGGAATGCTGGTTTCCAATCAAGCCAGGGTTCAGGCCGTTTAAACAGTTACTTAGGCGTATGTCACCTGAAGTTACTTTAAAGGTAAAAGAAGAGATAGAAAGATTCTTGGGGGCTGTTTTTATTCGGACCACCAGGCATGTGGGATGGGTCTCTAACGTGGTTCTAGTGGTGAAAAAAAATGGGAAGCTTTAGATCTGTATTGATTTCAGAAATATGAACCTAGCAACTCCCAAGGATGAATACCCGATGCCAATGGTCAATCAATTAATAGACTCGGCTACCAAACATAAGATTTTGTCCTTTATAGACGAGCATTTAGGCTACAATCAGATCTACATTGTCGAAGAAGATGTCCTGAAGACAGCTTTTTGATACCTAGGGGCAATTGGGACCTTTGAATGGGTTGTGATGTCGTTCGGACTGAAGAATGCTAGAGCTACCTATCAATGAGCAATGAACTCGATTTGTCATGTTATGATAGGACGCCTCATGGAGGTATACATTAACAATGTGGTAGTAAAGTCTAGTAATAATGTTGAATAATTGAGTGACCTTGAGAAGGCATTTTAAAGAATGTGGGCTCACAAGTTAAAAATGAATCCACTCAAGTGCGCGTTTGGGGTAGCAGCAAGTAACTTCTTGGGCTTCTTAGTTTATCAGAGGGGCATAGAGATCGATAAGAATAAGGCTTGGGCTATCCAAGTAGCAAAGCCACCAACTAATAACAAATAACTACAGAGGCTAAACTTCCTTAGAAGGTTTATTTCCAATTGTGCAGGTGTGGATATCGCAGTTTTACCCACAACTTTTTAAATCTTTTCAAATTTCAAATTCAAATATGAGTCACCACTTAATTTTTAAAAGGAAAATTAAGAAACCATTTGAAAGCAAACTGATCTTTTTTGGAAGCCAAAGATTTCTAGGTCTGGGGATTATGGAATAAGAGGGGAAGAAGCCCAACGGACCCCCTCTCATCCTATCTTGTGATAGGCATCTACTCAACATCCTTTTAATTGAATTAATAGTCTAGGCATGCCCTCAATTAACACATAGGTATAAATATATACATTACAAAAGCATATCAAAAGGGTGTAAGATTGCTAATGGTAAAACGGCATACAAAACCACATATTTCAAATAGCAAGTGAGATGATATGCAATAAGGAACAAAAGAACTTACCCGGGATCCAGCCGTGAAATGAGAAACGTGCAATGCACACAAAAGTAGAAATCCTAATAAAAATGTCTCTAACACACATATACATGTAAGGCAAGTCCTAGGCTAAGGTGTCGCGCATGGAGTCAAAAAATTAATAAAATCAAGAAATTAAATAAAATAATGAGGAGTTTGAGAAATCAAACTTTAATAGCGCTACAAAACAAAGGGTTAGTCCATATGCTTTAAATAAGGCATAACATTGAATCCTAAATAACATTCCTAAATTTTTAGCTTAAATCTATCGAATATGAAAAAAAAATTGATATAATTATAAATTCCTTCTAATTAATTGAAAACACATCATTTCTATAGATATACAAGTCTCAACTAGGAGCCAATGTAATGTCCATATAGAGATGGCATAATCCCATCATGATCATACGGAACTCACAATTAGGTTCAATTAAGTGCAATTTAATCCTAATGCAAAACAAGTCCTAATTACAAGTATTAACCTACATGGATGAATGCATATGAATGCATGAACATGAACAGGAGTAAGCTATGAACTATTCATTGATTTGGATCACTTAGCCTCTGGATTTAAGTTTAACTAATCATTATTAAAATATGGTTTAAGCCCTAGGTCATAGGAAAGTCATTTAGATCATTATCTACAAAGTTTATCAAATCTATAACAAAATTTTAGAAATTACATAAAGCAGACCAGATTTTGAAAAATAGGAAATGCATAGATCCCAAGGTTTGATTTCAATGATATTTGGGCACAATATTCCTCTGTGAGTCTAGTTTCTAACCCAAAAGAAAAATCAAAGAACAATGGTTCAATCTCTGGGAATTGGACAAAAACCAGACATCACTCAGAAATTTACAACTCTCTGTCCAGAGATTTTGTTTGATTTTCTAAAAATAGTAAATAAATTCGAATGACTCTAATATTTTTAGGGGGGGTCTTATTAATGCACTAAATGTCATGGAAAAAATTATTTGAGGCTTAAAATATGTGTTTAAGGTCCTGATTTAATCAATTTGAAACTGACTTGCTATTCTGAAACTCTCAACAGATTATGATTGTTTCACAAAACTCATGACCAAACCATGTAAACTATGAAATCCCATTAAAACAAAAATTGCAGTAGTAGATCTTCGTGTTATAAACACTTTCTGATTGGTCTCATTTGATTTCAACGGATTATGATTTAACTAAAAATCCTTTATCAAAATTGGTTTATGAACTCACTACACCATGGTTGAATTTCTCATTTCTTGGTTAAATCTATCAAACAAACCATATAGGTTGACTCATCCTAAAACTAATTCTCCTTCCCATTGATGGTCATTGGAGATAAAAAAAATTGACTAATCCATGTGAGTCTTAATGAAACATGGAAAGAATTCCATAAGACTCCAAATTAGAGTACCTAAGTCATGAATTAAGACTTGGACCTAATAATTATGTATGGATATAACTATTCTCATTTGAATCACAAGGTCATAGAGAATTCAAAAGACTAACTCAAGGGAATCAAAAGAGGTATTGAAAACCCCATGAATCCCAAGAGAAGAATATGACAAAGGAAAAGGAAATCAAAGTTCACATGATGTCCAAATTAAACTTTACTTTATGGTTTATTTAATTTTAAAAACTTTAGGCTACTTTGATCCAAATCAAATGAAAAGAACAAATGGAGGTTCAATCACAATTCTAGTGATGTATGATGAAATGAGGTGGGAAGAGACTTTTTGAAAATGTGCAAAAGATCCTAAGTAATTCTATGAATTGTGATTGAACCCAAGTAAAATACTAATTTTCTAGAGTCTACCTCCAATTATCCTCATCATCTTTGTGGTTTGAAAGTCTTCCAAAGGTTTATCTAAACTCTTCTTCTTCTCTTATAACTCCTTAATTTTCTTAACTCTCTAAGGTTTTCTAACTATCTTTTGGAATATCATAATTTAAAGGATTCAAGGTTCAAGAACCAAAAAGGATTCAAAAATCAATATCCCCTCTAATGGGACATTCACTCCCTTTATATAGGCAAATTTTGAAGGGTTATTTTGGTAATTTTAGGGGCAAAACCCTAATCCCGGATGAATTTTTGAGTGTACAAAGCATACTATATTAAAGCAAATTGCTAAAAAAATGCGGCGGTCAGTGGAGTTGTCTGTGGCACTCAGTAAGTGTCGGAACAGCACTCACTGATCACCGGTGTGGCACTCACTGAACGCCGATGCAGCACTCAGTGAATGCTGCGGACAACTCTGGTGACTGCCGTCTTTTTATTTTTACGGCATCTAAAGATTTTTGCAGCATTCAGTGATTGCCGTAGTGGTTCTCACTGACTGCCGGTGGGGCAATCTGTGAGTACCGCTGCGGCATCGTGTGACTGCCGCAGGCCTCTTTATGTGCTGTTTTCTCATTCTTTTCATGTTCTTTCTTTTCTTCTACTTTCTTTCATTTTTTTTAAATTGAGGTGACTTTTGAAGAGCTTGAATCACCTTTGGAAGCCCTAGGTATATTCGTATATTGTCATCATTGGACTTGGAGGTAGCACTCCACTAAATTCAATAGTTGGTCAAAATTGGGGTGTCTATAGTTTGCCCCTATTCAGCAAAGCTTATGGAGCAACGCGTGTCACAAGTGAATGTCGAAGCCTGTTTGAAGACAAGCCTTTGACCAAATAATTGAATTTTAGGTAAAAATAAAATGGGTTGCAAAAAATAGTCGCGCAAATGGTCCATGTCGGTCATGATCAACGGTGAGCTGCCTAAGTATCCCTTCGGGAATCAGACCAGGACGTAGTTCGGGTAAAGGGGAGAAACACACACGCACAAGCATAAATAGTCATAAGAATGAATGCACCTATCCTATCGTGATGCCCGTGTTCATGCAATAATCACCGCCAATGCAATTTCATGCTCCAAATTTTCATGCTATGATAACAAACAATCATGATGTTTGAATGTATATGGACGCTTCTCATGTCCTATGCTACTAAAGCTTGGTTATCATTTCAATTTACTGGGTGAACTAACTTTAGAACTCGGAGTCTTTTTTTTTACTAATGAGTTGGTCCTCTTCGGGACATGTGGCCATCTCGGCCAAACGGATGAATGCAATTAACTGGGGGGCACCTCGCGACTTAGGCCCCGGTGTCAATGCGGGTCTGTTCTCTAAATATTCGCAGCCCTTCGGCCCCGTAGGATATGTTTGCTCTAAATATCCCAGCCCTTTAGCCCTGTCGGATACGTTTACTCTAAATATCCGTAGCCCTTTGGCCCCGGTGGATACGTTTGCTCTAAATATCCGCAGCCCTTCAGCCCTGTCAGATACGTTTGCTTATAATATCCGCAACCCTTCAGCCCCGTCAGATACGCTTGCTCAAAAATATCTATAGCCCTTCGGTCCCGTCGGATACGTTTGCTCCAAATTTCCACAGCACTTCGGCCCCGTTGGATACGTTTGTACTAAATATTCACAGCCCTTCGGCCTCGTCGGACACATTTGCTCATGTCAATTTTCAAAATCGGGAGTTAGTCGGACTAAATTCACTTCAAATTTCAAAATTCAGAGTCTATCAGGCTCAAATTTATTTTCCGTTTCAAAATTCGGAGTCGATCAGACTGAATTCATTTTCAAGTTCCAAATCAGGAGTCAATCATACTTTATTCAAATCCTATTCCGCAAAATCAGACAAAGCAAAGAATTTCAAATTCACAAAATTGAGCTTAAGGGATTTGTTTTTGTTTTTGTTTTTATTTTTTGTTCTTTGTTTTTTTTTTACGAAATTGGCAATCACTCAAACTCAAAAGAATTTCTATTTTACGAAATTGGGAGTCAATTGAACTCAAAGAACTTCTATATTTCCAAAAATCACAAGTCAATCAAACTCAATCCGATCCAATTTTCAGGATTGGGAGTCAATTATGCTCGAACAAATTCAAATTTAAAAAATTTGGAGTCAAAATCCTCTTAATTTCAAAAATTAAAAGTCAATTGGACTTAATTCGGGCTCGCCTTTCAAAACAAAAAATCATGTGGACTTAAAAATCATTTTTCGAGGACCAAAGTGTAATGGGGCAAGCTTTGGAGGTTCTAAATTCTAATTTTGAGACCTCATTTGAATTTTTGGGAGGAAAACAAAAGAGACCCTTCAGCTATCAAATTTGCGGCACACGCGCCAAAATGTGGCAATCCGTGATTGTTGTGCGGCACTCACTTAATACAGCAACAGCTGTCATAGAGTGTCGCACGACACTTCTGCGAGTGCCGCGCACGAATCTCGAGTGTCGTTCGGGATGGGCAGACTACTTATGCCTTAGTTTTTCTTTCATTTTCTTTCATTCCTTAAACTTTGCTCTGCTTGGATTTCTCTGGAGATTTTTTCTTTTTTTCTCATAGTGATCTAAAAGATCAACAGGTTAGTTCTATTTGACCACAACCTAATTTTTGTTGTTTTCTTGATTTTTTTCAAAAGTTTAATATTTAGTTCTCTCCTTCTCGATAGGTTGAGTGGTATGGCTAGCGGCTCAGGTAGTTCAAGCAAGAAGAGGACAAGGTACAGGGCCACTCCTCACCCTGACCCCACCTTCCTACTCTGAGATCCAGATAAGCACTTGTCTGCCAGGACTTTTTGCCAAGAGATATACCTTCCTTTGTTTCTCTTCTTTCAATTCCCTTCTTATCAAGCTTATGAAACTTTATGAATGCAATGTATGACGACAAAACTTTGAATGTCCTCTTTTATCAAATGTCCTTTTGTAGAATTTCTCGAGCGTTCTAATCGCTCTTTTTTATTTTTCATGTTTATTTTCTATTATCACTTTTTATTTTATTTCATCCTTTTCCTTTATCCATTTATTTGCTGATGTTAAATCTCATAACTTTTGTAGCTTTAACCCACCACACTAAAAGATCATGGCATCCTGGCCCATGGCTACAAGTGGTATCAGACTTTAAGCCAGACGGTACAGGGTTTTACTGATGCTGCCAGCTTTGGAGATTTTGTCAAGCTCTTAACGAAGAGCTCGAACAACCTCCGAAAGATACACGCCCTCTCGGAGCAATGGTGGGACACTACCAACACATTCTACTTTGAGTTCAGGGGAGATGACGATGACCCCGCTCGATTTCAGCATGATCACTAGGATCCCCTTCTGGGGGAGTGCCTACGGTACCTGGATACTATCACGGAGTAGGATCAGGTACTTGTGCTATTAGGAGTAGTCCCAGAGGAGCCCTTAGTCATAGCCAAGTGGTTTCTCGATACATTCAGAGGCCAGGAGGACTTTACAGACAAGCAGATGGCTCGGGGATTCATAATTTATATGCTGGGGTGCTCTCTGCTGAGCACCAGGGGAGATCGAATCTCTGTGGTGCTGGTGGGGTCTTTAGAGCATATGGACCGCATCTACGAGTATGACTGGGCTAGCGCCAGACTGGCCATTCTATATAAACACATAGGAGAGATCTCTCAAGACCGTTCAGCTTCCACGGGCGGCTTTTGGAGGGCATGGGAGGTATATACCAATTTCTTTCCTTTTTCTTTTTAATTTCCTATTTATGAATCTTGAATCTCATGTTCTTTTCTTTTTCTTCTTTTCAGATTTGGTCTCACGAGTACTTGCATATGATGTCCCCTTCGATGCGACCAGCTGATGCCCTCGTCATACCCCAAGGATGGAAGTGGTAGAAGGACCGCGTTGGGCGAAAGACCGAGGCCCATAATTTTATTACTTTCAGGAACTTCTTGACAAATCTGAGAAAGCCGTACGTCAGGTGGCAGCCCTGGGTTATCATGCTTGCTACCCTCCCTCCAGCTATGTAGAGATTGGTTGGTTATGACCCGCTAAGGTTATTATTGAATGGGCCGAATGCTTGGGAGTGGTATTTGGGGAAGAGAGTGACCAGCCAGCCAATGATGCTCCTATCTTCCACGTGCCGAGGCCTCCACCTGATTCTACAAGGGCCGTGGAGACTCTTCACAGTAACGTTTTCTCGCCTGCCCTAAACAGTCTCTCCATTCAGGACTTTATGGAGCCCCCTGAGGGATACGTAGCTTTCCGTGCTGCCAAGCTGATGAAGAACTTCCCTCTGATAGAAGTGACACAAGTAAGTTTCTTTTAACTCCTCATTCTTTCTTTTAGTTCTTTCCATTTTTATTGAATTCACTTTTCCTTTCTTTATAGCATGTTCATGCCGCAGCCCGAGCTCCTCCTCTACCACTGTGGGATTAGAGCCTCTGGACAGTCTTCAAGGGCGAGCAAGGTACGACCATGGTTCCTCGATATCACACAGGTGCTCCCACCATCTCGCTCCAGATGATCATGTCCCATGGGACTACGTCGAGGAGGGCCTACTTTATGCCCACAGCGTGAGGGAGTGGGTCCATGGACGAGAGTGGAGGGTAATTTTCTAAAAATCAATTTTGACTATGCATTCTCCTTCGATTTTTTAATCTTTTTTTCTAATTTTCTGATTTAGGATGATGGAGCGCGGGTGACTGCTGAGGCTCAGTTGAGAGCTAAGGTAAACTCATATTGCTTCTTTTTATTTCCACTTTTCCTATTTAGCATAATTAACTCAGTTATTTAATCTCTTTCCTTGTTTTAGGAGGAAGAGAACAGGGCCTTAACCCTACGAGTGAGAGAGCTTGAGAAAGCTTGAGTAGAAGCTCCAGCAGTTTGGAGTGGGTCTCAATGGAGCCCACAGAGGTGTCGGTTGAGACGAAGGCAGAGGCGGAGGCGGAGGCGGAGGTTATGGCAGAGGTAGTGACACAGAGTTGGAACAAGAGCCTCTCTGACATGTCACTCACCAGACCCGAGGTCAGGGCTGGGGTTGATTTTACCTCTCTTTTAATTATTCTATTTTTTGTTATTTTCTGAGCCTTTGGAGAAGATACATATACATTTGGATAACTATATACACATTTATTTTGATGACGACTCTTTGGATAACCGAGATTACCTTTTGGGATAGGATAGGCATTGCATACTTTATGATTCTAGACATGATCATCTTTTATTTTTCTTCATGCTTTTATTTGTGGATGCGGCCACAACTTGGCCATGCTTTTATTGCTTGTGACTGCTGCATATCGTGGATACGACCATAGCTTGGTCCTCCATTTTATTGCTTGTTACTGCTGCATATCGTGGGTGTGACCATGGCTTGGTTGTGCACTTTTATTTTCTGTGAATGATAAATGCTTGTGATTGTAATCATGTCTTTATTATTTATTTTCTGTGAATGATGAATGTGACCATCGCTTGGTCTTGTGCACGTGATGCGATACATGCACACATTTTATTGTATATTCAGTTTTTTTGTTAGCAGGTTAGGCTGAAAACATTACAAACAAGCTATGGCAAAAATCAGCTTACTTGTAGCACTCGATTAGGCCTGAGTGGCTTTCAGAAAGTGCCGCAGCGGCAGTTGGTGAATGCTGTCTGGCAATCGTGGACTGCCATGCGACAGTCTCGAGAGTGCCACTCGGCACCCCGAGTGCCGCTCTATGGTCTGGGCAAATCTATTTCTCTTTTTATACCCCATTTTCTCTCAAAAGCTCAGCAAAACACTCTTCTCCTTCTCCCATCCTCTTCTCAAATGGCCCCCATTAGCACTCAAATTCTCTTCCCATGGATGGATACTCTCTCAGGCATTGACAGGCTTAACTTTGAGTGTTTTAGGATGAACAACCTCTTCTCTTTTCAGCAGATGTCCCTGGATGAAAGCTTACTTCGAGCTGTTATCCAGTGTTGGGATCCCACACTCCACGTCTTCCGCTTTGGCCACCAGGAGATCTGTCCCTTGTTTGAGGAGTTCAGTGCTATTCTCCACACTGATCCTTTTACGGATCTGATAGTTCCCTTAGTACAGGCTGGATATGTCCAGGATTTGGCTACTTTTCTTCATATATCTAAAAATGCTGCAGGCTCCTATGCTTACGACAGGCAGGTCTATTTTGAGTGCCTTTCCTCTATCTATGCTCCCACAGGGGACCCATGTGTGGATATTGTAGTTTTTCTTACCCACAACTTTTCTTTAAAATACTTTCTCAAAATCAATTTCGAAAACAAATGAGTCACCACTTAATTTTTTAAAAGAAAAAATTAAGAAACCATTTTAAAAGCAAACTGATCTTTTAGAAACCAGAGATTAACTAGGTCCAGGGATTATGGAATGAGAGAGGAAGGAGCCCGTCGGACTAAAACACCCTCTCTCATCCTATCTTGCGATAGGCCTCTACTTAATATCCTTCTAATCGAATTATTAATATAAATGTGCCCTCAACTAATATATATGTATAGATATACGTTACGAAAAGCATGTCCAAAGGGGTGTAAAATTGCCAATTTACAAAATATCATTCAAAAGCCACGTAATTCAAGTAACAAGCAATATGATATGCAATAAAGAACAAGAGAACTTACCCAGGATCCAGCTGCGAATATTAAACATGCAATGCATGCGATTAAATAAAACCTAAGAAAAGAGTCTCTAATCCACATATATACATGTAAGGCAAAATCTTAATTCTAATATGTCGCGCATAAAGGTTGAAAAATCAATAAAATCAAGAAATAGAATAAACTAGAGAAGAGATGCGAAATTGTACCTCAAATGCGCTACAAAATAATGAGTTAGTCCACATGATATACAAATTGTAAAGTTGGATCTAAAATAATAATCCTAGACTTCTAGCTTAAATCTATAGAATATAGTTAAATCTAGAACAAATAAATCTTAACTACAAATGTCGATTCATACGGATGAATATGTCATGAGCAAGAATGAATTATGAAATACTCAATGGTTTGGTTCATTTAAACTTTGAATTCAAGCTTAACTAATCATTATTGAAATATGGTTTGAACCTTGACTAATCATGGAAAGTACATCTAAGCCATTACTCACAAGATTTGATGAAAACTAGTCCAGAATTCTGGAAATTGCTGAGAGCAGATCATAACTTTAAAAAATGAAAAAGCATGGTTCCCGTGGTTTGATCTTGATGAATTTTGGATACAAGATGCCTCTGTGTGTCTAGTTTTCAACCCATAAAAGAAATCAAAGTTTCAACGGTTGGATCTCCGGGAATTGGACAAAAACCAGACATCACTCAGCATTCTACAACCTTCTGTCCAGAGTTCTTGCACGATTTTCTAAAAATAGCAAAAAGATCATAAATGCTTTGTTCTTTTTAGGGTGACTTCCTAACACATTAATCTACTTAGAAGAAATTATTTTGGGTCACAAACACTTTATTAAGGCATTGGTTTACTTATTTCAAAAGAGTGTTACTATGTTGAAACTTTGGACAGAGTGTAGTGTCCTTGCAAAACTCACAACCAAACCACTTTAGACATGAAACCACCTTAAAACAAAAATTACAGTGGTAGAACATTGTGTTGTTGACACTTTCCCGTTGGTTTCACTTGATTTTGACGGTTAGATTTCGAACTAAAAACCTTTGATCAAAAACAGTTTATGAACTCACTATTTTCATTTGTCAAGTTCAACTTCTATTTGTTAACTCCAACTATTGAACCATGAAGTTGGACTTAAACTAAACCACTTTCTCCTACCATTTGATGGTCATTGGAGATGAGGACATGACTATGCTCATGAGTCTCAAAGGAATGTAGAAAGGATTCCATGAAACATCAAGGTTTGGAGGATCCAAGTCAAGAGTGTGGACTTGGATCCATCTATTTGCCTATGAAATGGAGTAATGATCAAACTTTGATTCCCATATGAAACACAAGCTTACATGGGATTCAAAAGATCATGTTCAAGAGATTTCAAGAGAGATATTGAGAATCTCTAAGAGTCTCAAGAAGGAAGTATGATCAACAAAAGAAATGGAGCAAAGAGAAATAAAAAGGTTTGAGGATTAAAAATTCAAGAAAAGGAAGAATGTAAATAGACAACTTATGGTTAGAGGATCACCTCCAAACTATCCTCAAAGTTTCTCTCCTATGAAGATCTTCCAAACTCTTCTTCAAGTTCTCCCAAACTCTCTATTTCTTTCAAAAATATGTTAGTATAGTGGTAGTGATTTCTTGTGTATTGTATTGTATCTCTCTCTCTCTCCCCCCCCCCCCCCCCCCCTTCAAGGAAGATCCTCCCTCTTTTATAGACAAAATTACCAAGTATTTTCAGTGAATTCGAAGTAAAAGACAGGTGTAAACATCTCATTTGGTGGCACAATACGTACTTCCTGAAATTAGACAGACTGCTACCCAGGGCGGCAATCAAAAATCATCTGTGGCAGTCCGTGGATGCCGCCGCGGCACTCTGTGACTGCCGCGTGGCTCTCAGTAAGTGCCGCGCCAAATTATTGATTGCCGTATTTTCGTCAACCTTACTTTATCAGTTTTTTTGTTTTTATCCGCATACATATACGTATTGTGCCACAAAATACGGACTTTAAAAGCAAATGGCAGTCAGAAAATGTCGACGGCACTTAGTAAATGCCGGGCCGGTGCTCACTGGATGTCGTTCGACATTCACGGAGTGCCGCTCGGCACTCACTGAGTGCCGCGGTATACTGCCGTGTGCCGTTTTCTGTTGAACTTCCCTTTTTAGGTCTTTTCTTTCTTCCCTTTTTCTTAAAGAAACTTATTTTTGAAGATCTTTTCCAAAAATGGTGTTTTATACCTGAATTCTCCCAAATACCTGGTATTTTCTTCTTTCTGTGAAATTTTATCGCGTTTGGAGAACTTTCTGAAGAGCTTGGAATACTTTGAATTTTTTCGGTCCTTATCATCATTGGACGTGGAGGTGACACTCTCCTAAATTCGACGGTCGGTCAAAATTGGGGTGTCTATACCATACGACAGCGGGTACCAGATTATATAGCATAGTGCTTTATTGATTGCTATGCTCTCTTATTTCCTATTCCAGTCAACTTCTGATGTTCTTATACCCATTGCTTGTGGTCTGTGGGAAATGAAGAGTGCTATCATGCTGGTCCTTGGTGAGACTCTGATGGGATTGGATCGTGCCAACACTGCGGGGGCCATGTTGTCCGCTGGAGCACCCTTTGTCTTACAGGTTTGGCTCATGGAGCGTCTAGATGTTTTTATATACCCTTCGTACCTTCGCAGGTCACTTCCCTATGATCGTATGGAGATTCACCAAATATTCCATTCTATCGACACCTAGCTTGATTGGCTTTAGGGACTCTCTCCCAATGATATTTGTTGGGTCTGCCCATAGTGGACTTATTGCTCTGTTGCGGTACGATTTCCCGGATGACTTGATATCCGGTTACCTGGCTTACATGCTACTACTTTTTATGTTCCTAGCTGAGTGGTTCGTCATTACGGACTTATCCAAGATATTCCTGAGGATGTTACTGTAGATTTTATAAGGAGTTCTGCCATGCTCCCTTTCGTCGTGAAGGCTTTCACTGAGGCTTGGCATGACAGGGTGGCGGCCCCTTTCGGAGGGTTCGTGCTTCAGTCGTGCCCATTGCTGAGTATCTTCTGGAAATCCAGACTTTAGTCGAGAGACAGACTTCATAGACATACATGGATGAAAGCAGAATAAAAAAAATAGGACAAAGCTTTATTTTACAAAACTTCTGACAAATCCTATCTACTTTTCTATGCTCTTGAATGTGATTTTCTTCTTTTTCTTTCCAAATAATGTTCTTGTATTTTAGAAAATGTTCTAACATGTTCAATCAAGGTGTTCACTCTTTTGATCCATCTTTAAGTTATGAAAATCCTCCTTTTAATGTTTTTTTCTTGGCTTTTCATTACTTTGCTTTGAGTCTTGCTTAGAGTTTTAAATGTTCTATACCCTGATTTCTCATTTGTTCCTTTACAGTACTTATTTTGATAGCCAAGAGATCTAGAGACAGGTTTACGATAAATATCTAGGTTCTTCGGATACCAAACGAAGTTTACCCCTGGTTATGAGGCTCTGAGGTGGTTCGGGGAAAACACAAGTTTGCCCTTATTTGAGCATAGGGATTTTCTTTAGGTTTTTCATGTACCAAAGGCTTTTGAAAGCCTGCCTACTTATCCCCGAGTGGGTATCAGGCTCAAAGTAGTTCGGTTTTAAGGCTTTGAAAGAGCGTGCTACTCAGGTAATTTATTAATGACCGAACTGAGCAGGTTGCCTACGTATCCCCTAGCAGGAATCAGGTCAAGCGTAGTTCATCAATGTAGGAGGTTTTGAAAAAAACAGTTTCAAGCAAAGTACTTTTTGAGGCAATCGAGGTTAATCGGCTGTTTAAATTCAACCCCGTCCAGGTCCATAAGATAGCAGCCCCTCCAAAAAGGAGAGTCTTAATGATGTATGGCCGGACCTAGTTGGGTTTGAATTTTCCTTTGGGGTCATAAACAGTCACTTTAAGTTCTTTAAGGACCAAGTCACCCTTAGCAAGCTTCCTTGGGCGAACCTTTTTGTTAAAAGCACGAGCTATCCTTTTCTAATATCCCCGAGTATGGTTTATTGCGGCCAACCTTTTCTCATCAACCTGAAAGACAGCTTCCATCTTATAAACCAACGAATACGGCATAGCTCCTGTGGAGTTCCTTATAGAGGTCTGGTATCCCAATAATGCAAACGGTAGTTTCTCATGCCAATCCTTATACGTATCCGTTGTTTTCCCAAAAATTGTTTTGGCAATCTTATTTGCTGCTTCCATTGCCCCATTCGTTTGTGGCCTGTACGGGGAAGATTGATGGCAGGTGATCTTGTATTTCTTTAAGAGCGGGATGACCTCGCCTTAGAAATGACTGTTGTGATCTGAAATGAACTCATTTGGAACCCCATATTTGCAAATTATGTTTTTCTCAACAAAGCTCACCACATCTTTAGCTTTTAAAGTCGCATATGACACCACTTCTACCCACTTAGTGAAATAATCAATTGCCACAATTATGTACCGATGTCCATTGGAGGCCTTTGGAACTATTTCACCGATAATATCTATGCCCCATACAGAAAATGGCCAAGGTGTGGTCATGTTATAGAGTTGGGATGGCGGAGTGTGCATCAAATTTGCATGGATTAGTCACTTATGGCACCTTCTGACATATTCATAGCAATCTTTGTCTAAGGTCGTCTAGTAGTACCCTTGCCAAATTATCTTCTTTGCTACCATACAACCGTTTATGTGGGGCCCACAAACACCCTCGTGTATTTCTTCCATCATTCTTTTGGCTTCCTTTCCATATAGGCACTCCAGATTGTACCCGATGTAAGACTTTTTCCACAGCTTGTTCGCATAGATCACAAATTGAGCGGAAAATCTTCAAATCGCCTTTCTATCTTTCTCTGAAGTTCCTTCAAGATATCCTCCTTTCTTAATGAAATTCCAAACATCCTCATACCAAGGCATTTTGCCTTCCTCCTCTATGACTACGATCATCTCAAATGAAGGCTGGTTCCTTACTTCTATGGATAGCAGGGTCATAGTGACTCCTAAGGGGATTTTTATCATTGAGGCTAGGGTTGCTAGAGAGTCGGCTAGCTGATTCTCCTCACGGGAAAGGTAATAGAATGACATCCTCTCGAATCACACTTTCAAGCTTTCTAAGTATTCGTGGTAAGGTCTCAACTTCTCATGCTTTACCCTCCAATCACCTCGTACTTGGGATATAATCAGGAAATCTCCAAAAACATCAATCCTTTTAACTTTTAGGGCTAAGGCTGCTTCCATCCCAATTATGCATATTTTATATTTCACCATATTATTGGTCGAGTTGCACTTAAGCTTGACTGCTAACGGTGTAGGAGTTCCATCAGGTGCTACCAAGATGATTCCGACTCCATAGCCTAATTGGTTAGCTGCTCCATCGAAATACATTTTCCATAGATTTTCCTCTATCCCCATACTCCATCTGGGAATCGAAACTTACCTTTCTCCCCGAATTCTACCGCAAGATCGGCCAGGTACTCAGCGACAGCTCTCCCCTTTACAGATTTGGCAGTGACATACTGTATCATGGTCCAACAGGAAATCCTACTAGTTAAAACGGGTTTTTCAAACAGGTATTTGCGCGGGTCCATCTGGGATATTAGGGTTACGGGAAAGGTTAACATGTAGTGCCTAAATCGATGGGTACACCAGACTAAGGCCCAACAGGCTTTCTCTAAGGGTGAGTATTTTAGCTCATATCCGGCCATCCTCTTGCTCAAATAATAAATGGCCTTCTCTATATGCCCCTCTTCTTCTTCTTGGGCCAACATACACCCCATCGAATCTTCGATCACTGAAAGGTATAGTAACAAAGGCCTTCCGGGGTGTGGGTGGTGATAGAATAGGTGAGTTTTGGAGATAAGTTTTGATTTTATCGAAGGCTTGTTGGCATAGAGTATCCCACTCAAACTTTTCTCCTTTTCTGAGCAATCTAAACAGCTAATCATAGGTTAGGGTGAGCTTTAAAATGAAACGAATAATGAACTGTATCCTACCCAAGAACCCTCTCAGCTCCTTCTCATTTTTTAGCGGTTGCATTTCAACTATGGCTTTTATTTTGGTCAAGTTCACCTCTATTCCCCCTTTGGGTGATAAGAAATCCTAACAACTTCCTGGTAGTAACTCCGAAGGTGCACTTTTGAGGATTTAACCTCATTCTAAACTCTCACAACCTCTCGAATAACTTCCTCAATGCCTCTAAGTGTCCTTCCCTCTTTTTAGACTTCACGATCATATCGTCTACGTATACCTCCACCTCCTTGTGAATCATGTCGTGCAACAATGTGATAGCAGCCCACTAATATGCCGCCCTTGCATTCTTAAGTCTGAACGGCATTACCCTGTAGCAATATGTACCCCAAGGCATGATGAAGGTGGTTTTCTCCCTATCCTCTGGTGCCATGAGAATCTGCTTATACGCCGAAAACCTATCCATGAATGACAGGAGCTCATGCCCTGCGGTGTTATCAACTAGTACATCGATATGAGGTAGAGGGAAGTCATCTTTAGGGCTTGCTTTATTTAAATCTCAAAAACCAACGCACAACCTAACACGACCATCCTTCTTCAGAACCGACACAATGTTGGCAATCCAATCGGGATACTCAATACCATCAAGAATCCATCTTTTAATTGCTTTTCAACTTTCTCTTTTACTTTAAGTGCCCATTCAAGCCTCAATCGCCTCAATTTTTATTTTCTTGGTTTTGAGTTGGGAAAGAGGGGGATATGATGTTGGACTATCTCTGGATCGATTCCTGGTATATCACTATAAGACCATACAAAAATATCTTTGAATTCATTTAATAGACTGATTAATTCTTTGCTTTCTTCATTGCTAAGTGTAGAGCCAATAAAAACATTTTGTGGATTATCTTCATTTCCCATATTAATTGTCAGAGTGTCCTTAATGATTTAACATGCAGATTCTTTTTCTTTTTCACATTCGTCACATTCATCACATTTATTAAGCGCATTCGAATAGGTAGAATTAGTCATACTTTCAATAATTTTGTTCAGGGTGATTACAACAGACATAGCAATAGTAAGACACCTCATATAGGCCATTACAGACTCCGGGGAGGGTGGGTACTTATCACTAGATTTGAAGACCCATTCTTTGTTGATTCCTTGTTTGAGCTCCACGGTATTGCAGTCTAGCAACTTTTCCTTTTCATCCCCTCCTTTCATCATTGCTTCTTCTGGTTCCCCCTCGTCACTTCCCTTGTCCTTTTTCAGCATTTCTTCTACTATATCCTCAACATACCCTTCCTCAATCTCAGTTTCTAAAACCTTTTTTGGGCCTTTCCCTTCGGTTTTCGTACTTACCACGACCCATCCCACTATGTGTTGAAATGGAACACATGGCACGCCACCGAGGCTCATCCAATTCCTTCAAAGTAAAAATAGCAGCAGAACTCATAAGTAAAAACCATGAAAATTTGGGTTATAAAAAGTTTTGGCCAATTGGAATACTCCCAAAATACTTCGTTTTGAAAATCAGAGGTCCAGTCGACTGGAGTAGGGACCTGGTCGACTGAAGGCCTAAGCAATGAGGTTTTAAAAGATCAATAGCCCATCCAGTCAACTATAGCAGGGGCTTAGTCAAATGGGGCCTCAATTTCTCAGTCGACTAACTCCTCTCAGTCGACTATGCCTTTAGCCGAATCAAAATCACCATTTTCCATCAGTTGTCCAATCGACTGAAATATAGACTAGTCGACTCATTTTGCCACATTTAAAAGTAGTGTCCAAAAAGACACAATTGTCCAGTTGACTGATTAAGGTCCAGTCGACTGATCCCCTGCCAAATAGCCAATTTGTGTAGTTAAACAACCTATGGTTCTCCAAACCAAAACCACCACAAACACAATTAAAAAGAAACAATCTAAAACATAATTATAGGAGTATGAACACCAAGTAATACTACAATATGCTCCCAAAGTTCTATTACAACATAATAAAATCCCTAATCCTTATTACAAGTTTTAGGAGAGGGACAAAAATATGAACAAGAGTGAATTTCGCGGCATACTTCGATCTCACTCCTTATGCTTATTCTTTTTCTTTTTCTTCTCCCCTGCAATGGAGTAAATCTCCACTGCTCAGCTATATGCTGAGTGCACGATTCTAAATGTATGCTTATATGACAATTCATGGCTTAAACATCTAAAACACATAGAAATAGTCTCTAGGGTGAGTGGTACGCTTTCATCCGATAAATGAAACCGATGTCGTGGAGGCACACCTCTCCCATGCATCCTGTACACTAGTTGGGCCTTCCTCCATACCAGGTACAGTGTCCTGGTTGGGCCTTCCTCCATACCAGACACAACCATAATCAAATTCATAATCCTTAAGGTTCGAGGAGCTTACCCCAGGATGAATTTGTACCAAACTCCCCTTTGACCCAAGCAGACACAAAACATGCCCACATAAATAGTTATACATGCTTTTATCACAGTTTCACGTACATAATTAACGGGCCTAACTAATATATGAGTTTTTGCCCGAATCCAAAATATCAAAGCCGATATTTAAACTAGCCTTTTTATTTAATTGTTATTTTTTTCTCTTTCTAGATAAATTGTAAGCTTCGAAAGAAGCGTAGGTTCAATGTAATAAATTAGAAAATCCATGAAGATGGAGGAGCAAGCTGTTGTCCATGAAGTTGGAGGTGGAGGCGATCAAACCAAGAAGGAGGTTCTATGGAGATAGAGCCATGGGAGATAGAGGCATCGCTTGGATGCTTTTATTTTTTATTTTAGTTTTTTTGTTTTATGTGCTTGGTTTGTGATTAGCATTTTATACATTGTTACTAATTGCATGCACTTAAAACAAGTTTTATAAAATAAAATTCAAAAACTGTTTTCAACACATTAGTAAACATTGGATGTTTATGGGTAATGTGTAGAAACAATTTTTTCTAAAAGCACAATCCTTACTTATTAAATCTAGTGGGAGAGGGTCTTATTATTAACTCCCATGATCTTCCATTAACGGTTCACTGTAAGATGAGTAGTGCATTATGTGTCACCTCGCCAGGGGTGATCATTCCATATGGAGGGTACACTACTCATTGGTTACTAGATGTGAACTTCCTATGGATAGGATCAATCTGACGTGTTAGAGGGTGACCACCACACGAAGGCGCTACTTGAGGCGGTTATGATCGAATCCTAGTTAATGGTACACATTAGCTAAGCTATGGATAAGGGATCCCACACGAGGCATTATTCAAAAATGTAGAGATCAAATAGGTTCGGGAGTCATAACTTGTTTTGCAATAGTTGCATAACAGATAAGTCATGATCAATCGAAAGATCGAATATTGACCACCACACGGATGCTTTATTCTTTCGTTTCGATATTCCGATGACTTTGTTTATAAAATAAGAGTTTTAAGGATTCTTTTATTTCAAACTGTCAAATTTTGATATACATGTTTATTTTGTTTTTGATTTTTTTAGTAAATCTTCATGTTTGGATCTACATTTAGTCCTCTTGCCACCATACTTACACAAAATAAGTTAACCTGAAATAATTATACTAAATGGAAACAAAACCTCGCCATTGTGTTAACTGTAAAGAATCACATATATGTCCTCACCACCCCATGCCCCGAAGAACCCGCGATAAATGCTTCGACAGCTGCCAAACGCATGTTCGATAAATGGAAAAAGTTGAATGGGATGGCTCGTTGTTACATATTGGCTTCTATGGCTAATGTGTTGCAACACCAATACCAGCCGAATAATTCTGCTAGTGACATTATCGAATCCCTAAAAAAGATGTTTGGGGAGCATAGCAAGCCTGTCAGGCAGGTAGCTATGCAAAAGATAATGAGTGCTAAGATGTTGGAAGGGACTCCAGTCAAAGAACATATTTTGAAAATGATTGGTTATTTAAACGAGCTGGAGACCCTAGGTGCCAACATCGACGCACAGACCCAAGTTGGTATGATACTCAATACACTGTCGCCATCATTTGCTCAATTTAAATTAAACTATAATATGAATAAAATGGATTTCTCAATGAGCGAATTAATGAGTTCTTTACTGGCAGCAGAAGGGGTGATCAAACCTGGGGGCAACGTTTTAAACATTGAGAGAAGTTCTTCCTCTTCCCAATCTGCTCCGAAAGGTAAGAAAGGGAAAAAGAAGGCTAGGACTGGTGGTCCAAGTGTTGGACTAGATTGCAAAATATAAAGGGAAAGGTAAGGACAATGGGAAGGTGGGTGGCCAAGGCAAAGCAAAGTGTTTGCAATGCGGCGACAAGGGCCACTGGAAGAGGAACTATCTAGAATTCTTAGCCACAAGAGTTCAAGGTATGATTGAATCACATGTGATTGAAGTAAGTTTTATAATGGATACTTCAAACACTTGGTGCATTGATTCTGGTACGACTAACCTTATCTGTAATTCATTGTAGGGGTTCAGATCAACCAAGAGGTCAATGATGGGGAAATCGTACTTACTCTAGGTTCTAGCACAACCGTTTCTACGGTTGCTATAGGAGTCATAGTTTTAGAATTCCTGGACAATAAAGTTTTGATTTTATCAGATGTGCTTTACGTCCCTTTAATGAGACGTAATTTAATTTTAGTTTCTAATTTATCAAATAATGGTTATTCTTTTCATTTTGGAACTAAAGTTGTGATTAAAAGAAATAGTTCTTTTATATGTTCTGGTGTTAAATCAAATGGTTTGTATGTGATTACTCCTAATATTTCTAAAGACTCTTGTATGGAACTTAATAACTCAGTGGTAACTACACCATCTAAAAGAAAGGAACCTTCCACTAATCCAACAAGGCTTTGGCATATGAGGCTTGGCCATATCAATCTAAATAGAATTGGCAGACTAGTCAAAGAAGGGGTCTAAGGTGATATGGTTCTTGAACCAATGGAAGTCTGGGAGTTTGTGGACACGCGGAATCGCTCATCCACTCTTTTTGTTTGGTTTAATATTGATTTGAAGAAAACAAGAAGAAAAGGAAGGTCTATTAAAAATAGATACTGAGTCGCCACTTGGTCTTTAAGGAACCAAGAAACCCAATTTGACTCACCCAAACGGATAAAGGGTACCGACCTTTCATAACCAAAGAACTTGGCTCGGAGTTTTAGTACGAGAGAGGAAGGAGCCTTTATCACGACTAAAACACCCTCAACTCGCCCCGTCTTTCGACGGGCCTCAATTAGCATCTAAATAATCATCTTATACTATGTATGGTTCGACAATTAATACTATGATATTATATTACATCACATAAGAATTTTGAAATAGAAGATCAAAAGATAAAATATCATTCATAAGATCTAAGCCAAATATCATACAATGCAAAAGTGAAAGATCATACAAATAAACCTAGAAAAAATCGTCTAATCACATTTCAAAATAATAAGTTTTCCTAATTTAAAGGGGGCATGAATTGTTCTTGAAACAAATAATCAAAGAGATCAAAATATGCTTAGCAAGCTAGAATGATACATGTTAATCTTTGAGAAAAGAAGACCTCTCAATCCCCGGGACGGATGAGAAAGGAAAAATTAATCGATGGGAAACATGAATGTGTGATCAAGTTAATTCCTTGTAATCTTCTTAGATTAAGAGTCACAAAACCCCAAATCTTGCATGGATGCAATGTATGATCCTAGAATGTGCAAAGGTTGTTGTGTGTTTGTGTACATGGACTTTCTAAAGTGACTAAGAAGTCTAAAAAGATGAATGGATGCATGGGGGAAATCATCATGGGATATGTACAAATGTAGTATGAACTACTTCCTAAGATATGAACAAATTTGGAGTACATGTAAACATCAAATCAAAAAAGGAAAGTAAAAGAATGCTTCATGTGAATAGTGGGCAGAATAGTGACTTTAGCTTGTGGAAAATGAAAACTAGGGTTAGGTATGTTTTCAATGCATGATTTTTTATAGAAATCATCCTTAGTGTGTCTAGAACACATATCAAAAAGCCAATCCTCAATGACTATTACAGATTGAGAGAAATCATATAAACAATGGAAGTCACTCAGAAACAGAGTTTGTACTGTCGACTGAAATGTTGAAAAATATTAGAAAATGAAAACAAAACATCTAGAGTCCCATATTATACAGAAAGTTTCCTAAGACATTGAAGTTTAAGGGAAAATGAGTTCGGACCACTCTTTTTGGAGAGTTTTCTGGAAAACAAGTTGAAAGTTAACCAAGCTGCTGTGACAGTAAAGACAAAATGTTTGGAAGGAATGTTTGGACAAAAATGGACCCCTTTCAAGTGCTTTCAAGTCAATCCAAAAATCATGGGTGTTCTATAATGAGTTAGGAAGACTTTCCAAGTGGTCTTGCATCCATACCTTGAGTATTGAACTCAGAATAATTCTTTGAAATTAAACAACTCACTATTTTGAAGATTTTTTGAGAGAAATTAGGTTTATTTCTTGGAATTCCAATATTGCGATTTTAGAGGGGTTTTAAAATAGGGGTTTTGAAATAATATTTTCAGCACTCAAAGAGGATTAAAACTTCTTAGAACATCAACATCAAACTCATTTTGAGAACATCCAAGATTGTTGGAAAGACTTGTTTTATTTTGGAAATAACCTCAAGAATACATGGGGATGTATTGAGGTTGTATTCATCATCTATCAAACATGTTTTTGAGGTCAAGAGCTACTATCCATAAGGATTCACTCACCTCAAACTTCATGTCCTCATCTAGATGATGATGAACTAGTAAGTAAACAAGAAAAACAAAAAGAAATGAGAGGAGAGGAGATGAACATCAAAGTAAACAAACAAGTATATTGCAATCAATAGATGATATTCATGATGATTTTGGACTTGTAACTTGATATTTCACTCATATATGGTGACTTTGGACATGGAAGTAGCTTTCTCTCTCATAAATGCCCACTAAAATGGTAGTTGGGTGTATTGAATGTGAAGTAAATAGAACTAATGAAGTAAAAATAAAGTTTAAAACTCACTTTCTTGTTTGAAAATCAAAGAAGGAAGCTTCTTTTCTCTCTACTCTAACCTTATCTCTACAACTTTCTCTCTAAAAACTTTCAAAGCTTGCATTTGACACCCCAAAAATAAGAAGTCAAGGAGGGTTTGTATAGGCCAATTTGGAGTGGTTTTGGGTTTTAGAAGTACTCCCATTGGTCCCAAACAACTGAAAACATAGAGCTACGTCGTTTTGGTTTCTAATTAAACAAAATGGACCCCCAAAAGAAATTGTAAAAATGGACTGTTCTGGAGGAGAGTGCCGCAGCGGCACTAGGCCTGTGCCGCAACGGCAGTGGGCCAGTACCGCAGTGGCACTGCTCCTCTGATGTCTAAATAATTCTATTTAGGCCCCCAGAGGTTTCGGTATTCGCGAAAAGGCCCTATTTCGTCCGAAATTCACAGAAAATGCGTATAAACTCCAAACTGAGGTTATGATATACTGTTAGAAAGGTAATGGAGTCTACTTTACATAAAAAATAGTTCGGAGATAGGTCACTTTAAAAAGATTTGTGGTATTCGCGATAAAAGTCGATTTGATCGCCTTTTTCACCTTTAGAAATTCATAATAAATTCATTTTAAATCCAGGAGTTATCTGCGATATACCATTGGAAAGCTATTAACCTCTAGTATTCATGAAAAATGTTTGAAAAATGATACGGTGCTTCAGTTTTGAAGTCAACTTTTGGTCAAACTGGTCAAACTTGGGATTCCCGGGAAGTTCTGGGAACCTCTGGGAGCTCCCAGGAGCTGGTTATCGTCCGATTTCCTTTTAAAACTCATTTTAGTACTTTCCACATAATCTAGAATGATCTTGAAACTTTTCGGCAAATTTGGACGATTTCGGTCAAATCTTGGTCAAACTGGTCAACGGAGACTTTTCGAGACTTCCGGGGGCCTCTGGGAGTCGATGATTTCATCTGGTTTTGCTTTAAAACTTATTTTATCACTTTTCTTATGATGTAGTATGTTTCCAGAGCTTTTGGTCCAAATCTGGGAGTTTCCGGGCTTTTAGGGGTATTTTGGTCATTCCGAGCATTCTGAGAGATAGAACTAACTTCCAGGAGTCCTTTTTGAGTCTTTTTCGATCATCGTGAACCACCAAGCTATGGGTCTCCTAAATCTGATAGCCGACAAAATGGGGTGTCTACAGAGTCTTGTTTAGAGGGTAAGATGACCAAAAGGCCCTTTCCTTTAAAGGGCAATAGGACCAATGTATTGTTGGAATTAGTTCATACTGATGTGTATGGACCAATAAATATTAGAGCAGGAGGTGGTTATGAGTATTTCATAACATTTACTGATGACCACTCTAGGTATGGATATGTGTACCTAATGCAGCACAAGTCTGAAGCCTTTAAAAGGTTCAAAGAATTTAGGGCTGAAGTGGAGAAGCAATTGGGGAAACATATCAAGGCCATTCGATCTGATCGAGGTGGCAAGTACCTCTCTAATGAGTTTATTGATAACCTCGTATAGAATGGGATTCTGTCACAATTGACTGCACCTGGCACACCTCAGCAGAATGGTGTAGCAGAGAGAAGGAATAGAACTCTTTTAGACATAACTATGTTAATGATGAATTATTCAGAGTTGCCATTATTCCTTTGGGGTTATGCTTTGGAAACCGTTGCTTACATACTAAATCTAGTACCAACCAAATCTGTTCCCAGGACACACGAGAGTTGTGGATTGGGCATAAGCCTTCTTTGTAACATCTCCGGATATGGGGGTGTCCAGAACATGGAAAGATGAGCAAATTGGATTCTAGATTGGAAGTATGTTATTTCATAGGGTTTCCAAAGGGTACTTATGGATGATATTTTTATGATCCAAGAGAACAGAAAGTATTTGTTAGTACAAATGCTATTTTCTTGGACGATGATTATATCATGAACCATAAACCTAAGAGAAGGATAGATCTTAGAGAGATAGAAGGAGAGCCCTCAGTCCCACCTGCAGTTGATAACGATGTAAGACAACAAAATACCACGTATTCACCCATTTTCGCACCGGTACCTCGTCATAGTGGGAGGATTATCAGCCAGCCTGATAGATACATGTTCTTAGGAGAAGTTTTTGAAACTGTCTCCATAGAATCTGAATCTGATCCTACCACGTACGAAGAGGCAATGGCTGATGTAGACTCAGCTTATTAGGTTAAAGCTATGAAGGCTGAATTGGAATCTATGGATTCTAATCAAGTTTGGGATCTTGTAGAACATCCAGCCAATATTAAACCCATTGGTTATAAGTGGGTCTACAAGAGGAAAAGAGGATCTAATGGAAAGGTTGAGACCTTTAAGGCAAGGCTTGTAGCGAAAGGTTATACTCAAAGGGGGGGCATTGACTCTGAGGAAACCTTCTTGCCGGTAGCCATGCTCAAATCCATCAGAATACTCTTATCCATTGCTGCATGCCTAGATTATGAGATCTGGCATATGGACGTCAAGATTGCATTCTTGAATGGCAATCTTGAGGAGGACATCTATATGCAACAACCAGAAGGGTTCATAGCTGGTCGAAAAGGTAACTTGGTATCCAAGTTGCAAAAGTCCATTTACGGGCTTAAGCATGCATCTAGGAATTGGAACATCCGATTTGACAAAGCGGTCAAGTCATTTGGTTTCATACAAAAGTGTGAAGAGAAAGTGGTGGCTTTTCTTGTGCTCTATGTTGACAACATTCTACTCATTGGGAATGATGTAGTGGCGTTGTCAACGGTCTAGGTTTGGCTAGGTAGTACTTTCGATATGAAGGATCTAGGAGAGACGAGCTATATCCTTGGGATAAAGCTCTTTTGGGATTGTAAGCGAAAGATAATGGGATTATCTCAAGCTGATTATATCGATAAGGTGCTAACTAGGTTTTCAATGGATAATTCGAAGAAAAGTTTATTACCTTTCAGGCATGGTTTAGCGTTCTCCAAGGAGCAGTGTCCAAGGACACGGGAGGAGAGAAATTGCATGGCAGGAGTTCCTTATGCCTCGGCAGTGGGAAGTCTCATGTATGCGATGTTATGTACTAGACCAGATATCTGCTTTGCCATTAGTATGGTTAGCAGCTATCAATCGAATCCGGGTCCAGAGCACTGGACAACCGTTTAGCACATTCTTACGTACTTGAGAAGGACTAAAGATTACATGCTTATATATGGCGGCGGTGAGTTAATTCCAGTGGGATACACTGACTAGGACTTTATGTCAGATAAAGATTCAAAAAAGTTGACATCTGGACATCTCTTTACCTTGGGAGGTGGTGCTGTTAGTTGGAGGAGCATTAAGCAGAAATGCATTGCAGGCTCAACTACATAAGCAGAGTATGTGGCTGATTGTGAAGCCACAAAGGAAATTGTTTGGCTCAAGAAGTTCCTTATGGAACTCAAGGTGGTACCAGCATCGCTATTACCTATTACACTTTATTATGATAATAGTGGGGTAGTGGCTTAGTCCAAGGGACCAACCACGGAAAGGAAAAGCACGTAGGGCGGAAATATCATCTTATCCGAGATATTGTTCAACGTGGAGATGTGACTATCACCAAGATTGCCACTGCTGACAATCTTACTGATCTGTTTATAAAGGCCTTGCCACAGAAGGTCTTTGATCATCATCTAGATAGTCTAGGTCTCAGATGTAATTCTGTATGGTTATGAGTGCAAGTGGGAGGTTGTTGGGTTTGTGCCCTCAAACCATTACTTTATGTATAAGACATTAGCATTTTAATATATGGATATCAGCTTTACATTTCATTGTGTATGTTTCTGTCATGAGATGATTGTTTAATCCTTAAGCATCATAGTAAATAATTCGTGTATGTATGAGCTGCATACGATGAGATACGGATTACTATTCTTTGATACTTAGAACTTGTAACGGTGGATGATGAGACTGGATACTTCATCGAGTCTACACTGTAGCATAATTAACTACCATTAGATGGAGTGATTAATCTCAATCACTAGAGTGTCACTCTTAGTTAATATACTAATGCTTGTAGTGCATTGACAGACCTGAGCTTTTCTATTGACACTCAAGACTGTCAAATAGTCAATAAGAACTCATAACTTGTATAAGGTATGTGTTTTTATTCTTGAGACGATTATGAACACAGACTATGGACATGGTCGCTTTGACTTACCAATCAGTGAGGTCTATAAAAGATCAATACCTGGGTATCTTGGGTATGTCATGTTCATAAGGTTTTGAAAATATATTGTCAAGATAGAATCTACTCTCTGCTTCAGAGTAAGCATTCCCTTGAGAATGTCACCAAGTTGATTACTGAGAACTGCAGTCTTGTTGGTAAATAGTTGTCAACATGTTTGGTAATCATGAGAAGTGTATTGGACTCAAGGAACACAAGAAGTAATCATGATTCAGGTTGACAGTAACAGTTATCCGACTACCTGAATATGATTGTGAATACTAAAGGTAGAGGGATGTTATTACAAACATACAACTCCAGTTATCACTTCGGACATGTTCTTTTGCGTTGGAGTTCAGTTATCGTTTTATAGTGGAGTAAACGTTAACTGACCAGTTGGTTAGTTTGCTGATCAAAGAGTTTGATCATAGGAATTAACAGCTGGTCTAAGCCAACAATAAAGAGCCAAGGAGGTCCCACTCTTAGCTCCATCAGGATGTTCAGAAAGGCAGAAGAGGATGATGTCAAGACAAGTTCAATCAATTGAAGTCAAGGCATGTTCGATCGATCAAACGTAGTTCAATCAATCGAAGGTTTGATCGATCGAAGTCACTTCGATTGGTCGAAGGTTAAAGTCAGTTTTGGAAATCTATAAATAGGGCAGCTGCGTACAGGGTTTAATAATCGTTGTTTTTCCTATACAAAAGCTGCAGAACCTATTTAGGGCTTCCCCAACCTTCCTATCCTCCTTATTAAAAATCCCACCATCTCTAGCCTCTCTGGGAGGCATTCATAGGAGTCATAAGGATGAAGACAACCTAGTGGAGGCTGCTGCATCACCAAGGTCAAAGATTTCCGAATTGGGTTCAAGACCTGAGGTATAATTCTTCTCCCTCTTGTTTGTACGTATCTATAAAATTGACTAGTAGTATATCCTTGGATACCAATAAAGTTTTTGAAACTTAACCTTTCCGTTGCGCGTTTAAATTAATTTTAAACCTAATTTTCCATCATTTTCAAGGCCCGCTAATCTCTGTATGATGGACAGGAGGAAATTTTTTGAAATTCAAAAGGTCACATCAATCATTGCTAGGTGTTTGACATGACCTTTAGGGGGGCAATTGTTTGCACCTAAAATATGCCAAAGGCTTTGGTGCCCAAATTGGAAGGAAAGGAATGGGCATGGACTAGGTTCCATCTGGCCCATGAGTTAGCTGGACTGTAGGCCTGTAAGTGATGGGATGATCGGTCTCAAGAGACAAGTAGCTGTGAAGATCAGAGTTGGCTAAGGCATAAGTCCTGACGATGTAGGGGAAAGCCTAGTGCCCGATGAACAAGAAGGATGAGGTACACAGCAATCGGGCACCACATTGTGAAGAAACAACAGAGTTCAGGATCATAGACCGATTGTTTGGGGGTGCACACAGCAAGATCATCTGGCTTGAAATAACAATTCAAAGAGAGCCTGGCAAACTAGAAGTAGCAGTAATCCAACAGCAGAGAAGGGGAGCAGAAACATGTTGTAGACACCCCAATTTTGACTGACCGTCGAATTCAGGGGATGATTACCTCTGAAACTGATGACGACAATATCCGATGGAATTTGAAGATCTTTAAAGTGATTCAAGCTCTTTGGAAGGTTCTTCAGTCTCAATAAAATTTTCAAAAGAAAGAGGGAGAAAGACCGGGTGTTTAGGGAAATCTGGGTGTAAAAATACCAGTTTGGAAAATTTTGGTTTAAATTATTTCAAGAAAAATCATTTGAAAAGAAAAGAAAAAAAGTAGAGAAAAGAAAAAGAAGAGAAAAGAATTTCAAGTTAAAAAAGAAAAAAGAAAAAGAATTTTGAAAGAAAATAAAAAAAAGAAAACAAAAATATAAATAAATATATAGATGTATATGTATACAAAATCTATATAAATATATATTTAAATAAATAAAATAATAAATAAGGAAGAGAAGTCTGTTACGGGCAACACGCGGCGAAGCTGGCGTGCCGGACCGACACTCATTGAGTGCTGCGGACAACTCAGCGACTGTCGCGGCCTTTGACAGCCTTTTGTTATATACGTATTGAACTCTAGAAGATGCCATGGCACATGATTTTTTCCCCGAATTTACTTAATTAGCCCCTTAAGGTTGATCGATATAAGGGGATGTTCATCTCCATTATATAGGAGGTTGAAAAAATATTGAATCATACACACAATTGAGAGATTTTAGAGAGAGAAAGAAGAGAATTGAGAAAGAAATCATTGACGGAGTTTGAAGAACTTGAAGAAGAATTTGAAGAACTTGAGGATCTTCACCAAAACAAGAAAAATCTAAGGATTTCTAGAGGTAATCTTCTAATCTTGACTTAGTTTGTCTCCAATTCAATCACAATTCATAGAACTCTAGGACATTTTACACAATTTTCAAAAAGTCTCTTCCCACCTGATTTCATCAAACATCACTTGAATTGTGATTGAAGTCTTGTTCATTTGTTGATTTGGATCTAGTTAATCATGGATCAGGTTTTGTAATAACCTATTTTTTCTTTGAAGAGAAAACTTGCTCATTAACTTAGTTTGATCTCCAAGGACCATTAACTTGGGAGGAGAATTAAACAACGTAAATTCAAATTTCTAAAGGATCATGTATTTTGGAGAGGAATTAGATGTAAGATTAGTTATTGGCATGAGTCGATTGATAGATTCAAATGAATTCAAGTGTCTTGAGTTTGTTAGGATTGAGTAAGTCCTTGAAATCCATCCCTAGATTTCTCTTATGAGGTCTATATGGAGATTCATTTAAGGTTAAATCCTTGAATCTCATTTATGTTTCATTACCATGAGGATGATCAATATCATACTTGATCTAGATTCTCTCTAGAATAATGGATCAAGTTTGATTCAACTATGGTGCAGTGAGTTCATTAACCAACTGTGATCAAAGATTTTTAATTAAATCGTGATTCATAATAATTGAATGAGGCCAATTAGAATTTGTTCATAATACAAAGATCTACCACTGTAATTTTTGTTTTGGTGAGATTTCATAGTTAACATGGTTTGATCTTAGGATTCATGAACTAGTTACTCTCTATCCAAAATTTCAGAACAGTAAGTCAGTATTGATTTGAATAAATTAGAGCATTAACCAAACATTTTTGACTTCAAATAATTTTTTCTATAAAGTTAAATGTGTTAATGAAATCCCCTACAAATATGGTTGTAATTCATATCCATTTACTATTATTAGAAAATTATACAAAATCTCTAGACAGAGAGTTATTAAATTCTGAGTGATGTCTAGTTTTGGTCCAATTTCCAGAGATTGGCCGTTTGATCTTTGATTTTCTTTTTGGGTTAGCAACTAGACTCATAGAGGTACATCATATCCAAAACTCATTAAGATGAAACCATGGAAAGTATGATTTTCTTATTTTTGAAAGTCTGACCTGCTCTCTGTAAATCCTAAAATTCTGTGATAGATTTCATGAAATTTGTGAATAATGATCCAAATGACCTTTCTATGACCTAGGGCTTAAACCGTGTTTTGAATAATGTTAATTAAGCTTAAATCCAGAGGCTAATTGATCCAAATCAACAAATGATTCATAGCTAATCCTTGTCCATATTCAAGCATTCATCACATATGAATTGAATTTTGCAAATAGGCCATTATTTTGTATTGAGCTAAGTCATAATTGGGTGAACCTAGTCATGAGTTCTTTGTGATAATGTTGGGATCGTACCACCTCTATATGGACATTACATTGGCTCCTAGTTGAGACTTTTATAACTATATAGGTGTTATAATTCAAACTAATTAGAAAGAATTCATGATTGTGTCAACTCTCTCCATGCTTGATAGGTTTAAGCTAGATGTTTGGCATAATGATTGGATTTTGATATTATATCTTGTTCAAAACATGTGGACTAACCCTTTATTTTGTAGCGCTATTGAGGTATGATCTCTTGACTTTTCATCCATTTATTTTATTTCTTGATTTTTATTGATTTTTGAATCTATGCGTGACACCTTAGATTAGGTCTTGCCTTATGTGTATATATGTGTTAGAGACCCCTTTTTAGGTTTTCTGTGTATTTATATGCATTATCATTTTGTTTGTTATTTGAACTATGTGCTTTTGTATGCCATTTTTAGCAATCTTGCACCCTTTTCAAACATGCTTTTTAAATGTATATATCTATGTATTAGTTGAGGGCATGCTTAGATTATTAATTCGATTAAAAGGATGTTGAGTAGAGGCCTATTACAAGATAGGATGAGAGGTTCCGTCGGGCTCCTTCCCCTCTCATTCCATAATCCCCGGACCTAGAAATCTCTGGTTTCCAAAGATCAGTTTTCTTTTAAAATGGTTTCTTAGTTTTCCTTAAAAAAAATTAAGTGGTGAATCGTATTTTGAAATTGAGAAAGTGGCTAGCCTACGAGTATCCACAATCTGGCGACTCTGCTGGTGATCGAACTTTGAACCTTTAGTTTGGCAGACCAGAATTTCTGATTTTGGGTTCACTCGAGGATTAGACTTGAAAGCATCCTTTTAATCAGGTTAATTAATTTTTGTATGCTTGTTGCATTGCACTTTGCATATGTAGCCAGTCGATTGCACAGAATTATGACCTTGGACGCTCGGGTCCACCCGGTCGGTCAAGTTATCATGGGACTGTGTGATCACCCTTGATCTCGTACCATGTGTTGGTATACAAAGCATCCTTTCAGATGTGTGTCAAGGGTCCCTTATTTAACCAAAATCCGGCCTTTGCATGATAGCTTCCATAGAACCTTTCAATCAGAAAAATAAATTCTAATTAGGATTATATGCTAGGGAGTTTTGTATGCCCGGAAGTGATTATTTGAGATGATGACGATGCTCGCTTGATGCAAGACATGTAAACTTTTAATCACCTTTTAGCAATTCCTTCTCATGTCCCATGACATTTCAGAATGTATTAGATTTTGATTATAAGATTACACTTCTTATATCTTGTTTAGCTAAGCATCATTTACCTTGTACGCATCTGAATTCATGAAAAGTGCAATAATTATCCAATTATGTGATACTCCTACCCATGAATTCAAAGTTCACTATTTATGATAGATTTTGATTATTCATCATCTTTATCCAAAAAGGTTTTGAAAAATCTCTCTTTCAAAGAGAAGGTCCAAGGTTTACCTTTTTAATCAAGTAAATATTGAAACCCGATCATCTTTTATTGAGAAATGTTTCCACATCCTCATTTCCAAAGAAAAGATTCAAAATTCCTGAGAATTGTTTTTGAAAGATCTCATCATCTAAGGAAGTGGTTTTCAAATGAATTTTAAAATTTTCAAAAAATATCCAACACTGGAAAAGGTAGCAAGGATCACAATGAGAGAAGAAACTAAGCGCACTTGACATGGATAAGGATTTTATGTGCTTATTAGGAGTTTTTTTTATTTTGACATATAGAATAGGCACACACACACATGCATCTCATCCATATGATATTTGAATAATTTATAATCAACAGCCAGCACGTTAAAAAAACCATCAGATCCTTATGATATGAATCCAAATATGAATACTCGTGTAAATGCTAGGGCGTTCCCTTTAAGCGACGCATTGCGCCTGCCTTCGGGTGTTTCGAAAAATGTACAAGGGGCGCCGCATCGACACCCAGGTGCGGTGTTAAATAAGCAAGGGTTCCCGCACTCATCTCGGCCACCACGGGTAAAGAAGCTAGTCCAGAACTATAGGCTTAGGTTAGCAACTTGGAATATAGGAACCTTAACAGGTAAAGCTGTGGAACTAGTAGACTCTATGATTAGAAGGAAGGTTAATGTAGTATGTTTACAAGAAACAAAGTGGGTTGGAGAGAAAGCTAAGGAGGTAGAAAAGACTGGGTATAAGATACTCTATACAGGGAAAGATAGGCATAGAAATGGTGTCGGAATCGTGGTTGACAAGAACCTCAAGGATAAAGTTGTGAGAGTCACGAGGAAAGGAGACAGAATATTGCTTATCAAACTGGTAGTTGGAGTGGATATAATTAATGTGATTAGCGCATACGCACCCCAAGTAGGATTGGATGATCACACTAAAAGACAATTCTGGGATGAGTTGGACGCTTTAATGCAAGAAATACCGGAACGAGAGAAGATAACTGTAGGTGGAGATTTTAATGGCCATGTAGGCAAAGATGGAACTGGATATGAGAGGGTGCATGGGGGTATGGTTTTGGAGATCAAAATGAGGCAGAGGTGAGTATTTTAGATTTCGCCGTAGCATATGATCTTGTAGTAGCAAACACCTTTTTCAAAAAGAGGGAAGAACACTTGATAACCTTTGAGAGTGGATCTAATAGAAGCCAGATCGATTTGTTCCTTGTGAGAAAGGCAGACCGCTTAGCATGTAAAGACTGTAAGGTCATCCCAGGAGAGAGTTTAACATCTCAACATAGACTTACTATTTTAGATATCCATATAAAAGGACAATGTCGTACTAGAAAAGACCCTATAAACCCGTGAACTAGGTGGTGGAACCTTAAAGGCGAGAAACTAGCAATATTCCAAGAGAGAATGTATACAGAAGCACCTTGGAATTTTGAAGATGGAAGCAATACTATGTGGGATAGAATGGCAAGGAACATCACGAGAATATCGAAGGAGATCCTTGGAGAGTCGAAGGGAAGAGGGTTAGCTTCTAAAGATACTTGGTGGTGGAATGAAGAGGTACAAGCTGCAGTAAAAACCAAAAAGGATTGCTTTAAGAAGTGGCAAAATGATAGAAGTGAGGAACACTTCAAAAACTATAAATGTGCAAATAAGGAGGTTAAAAGGACAGTTAGAGTTGCTAAAATGGAAGCCTATGACGCCTTCTACACCAAACTAGACACTAAAGAGGGAGAAAAATGTATTTATAAGCTTGCTAAGTCGAGAGAAAGGAAAACAAGAGACATTAATCAGGTTAAGTGTATAAAAAGCGATGACTCTAGGGTATTAGTGAACGACGAAGAGATTAAGGAAAGGTGGAAGAGTTATTTTGAGAAGTTGCTCAATGAAAACATATGGATAACACAATGGAAGAAGAAACTGGAAGTTACGACGAAACTAAAGAATACAGATTCAATCGGAGAATAAGGAAGTTTGAGGTGGAATTTGCTTTGAAGAAGATGAAATCCAACAAGACCTTAGGACCAGATGGGATCCCCATTGAGGTTTGGAAATGCTTGGGAGATGTGGGGGCATCTTGGCTTACAAAAGTTTTTAATAGGATTTTAATGACTAGAAAAATGCCTGATGAGTGGAGGAAGAGCATCCTAGTGCCTACATATAAGTGTAAAGGCGATGTACAACAATGCAACAACTATAGAGGTATTAAATTGATGAGCCATACTATGAAGCTATGGGAGAGAGTGATGGAGCATCGCTTAAGAGGCGCAACATCAGTGTCAGAAAATCAGTTTGGATTTATGCCTGGGAGATCAACTATGGAAGCAATTTATTTACTTAGAAGACTAATGGAAAAGTATAGAGAGAAGAAAAAAGATCTACATATGGTTTTTATTGATTTAGAGAAAGCTTATGATAGAGTGCCTAGAGATTTAATTTGGTGGGTGCTAGAGAAGAAAGGAGTGACCAAGGGTTATATTGACGTGGTGAAGGATATGTATGATGAAGCAGTTACTACAATTAGATCACCAGCCGGAGAAACAAGCGAATTCCCAATTACCGTAGGCCTGCACCGGGGGTCGGCCTTGAGCCCTTATTTGTTCGCCCTAATTATGGATGAATTGACTAGACACATTCAAGATGAGGTGTCACGCTCCGGAGTAAGCCAAAAATAGGGAAAATAAAAATTTTCCTTTATGGGTCCGTAGACACGTGACTAGTTTGTTAACCGTCCTGTCCTTCTAAATTCGCACCATGCAATCGCAAGGGAAAAGCTAGGGCATAAGCATGATCTAAACTTATCAGAGTATATATACAGCAGCAGAAATTAAACAAGGGTTACGATAACTTCAATCTCAATACTAGATGCCATACTAAATAATTTACATAATCTTAAAACTTGAGAAACTGTCTATCAGGTCTTGGGCAAGGCTTTATTCTCCCTGGCTCCACAGCACAGCATCCTGAACTCTTCTATCTATCCCAAACCTGCAACACTCTGAGCATACGAATGCCCAGGGCGTAACATGCCGTCAGCCTTGGAACAAGGCTGAGTGAGAGTCTCAACCGCACAATAATCAATAAATACAGAACATCTCTCAACTCATGTCATAGTTTAGTACTTTAAGGTATGGTTATTCTCTTATCAAAAGACGCATTCTCACCACGGGCATAACAGAGGTCTCAACAAGACAGGTAATCAGATAAACATAACATCATAGAATACATTCTCCTTATTATAACTCGTGCGTGCAAATGCATGACCAATAAGACTCACTCCCAACTCTTTTCAAAGACACTTGCTTTTAAAACAGATGCTTTTCAAAACCATTTTATTTTAAAACCAAAACATCCAAACCAAATCATTTTGACTCATCAACTCAATCTCATCATTCGCCTTTTCTTTCTCATCCACTTGACAACACGCGGTATATCAAGGATGACAACATACTATCACAGCCAATTCATACTCGTCCCATGATAGGCTACCGGACGTCTTCACGGCGCACACTATCTGTAAACAATGAGACTGGCACACGGGACGTCTTCAACCATGTGTATACTCTCACCGGTCGTCTACACGGCTGAGAAGTATATTAGAGCACTAGCCGGACATATTCAACGATACATGGGACGTCTTCAACCATGTATGCGTATCACCGGACGTCTTCAACGGCGAGAGGCACGCTAGGAACCCTAACCGTACATGTCCACCCGGCTCGTCAGCCGTTGATCTATAGGATCCAGAAATCATATCTCATTTACGTTCACATATCTCATCTCATTCATATTCTCATCAAACACCTCTCTTTTCTCACACAACGCATACTGACACATGTCATGAAATGCACGTGTGTCCATTATCAATATGCACATGCAAATCTACTTTCATTTCTCTTTATTATTAACATGGCATGCGTTATCTATTCCAGTCATCAACATCGTAAAACGTGCATTTAACAGTAAGCAGCAGAAATGTAACATATAGAGCATGGATCACATAACATGGAATTGATACCGATGAACATATAGATAAAACCCTTGACATGCTCACGTATGCGATAGCACTACCATAACATGCTTTTAAACATCTTATAATTATTGGAAATACACTTGACATCATAAATCAGCTTATCACTTATACAAAATATCATACAGGTAGCTTTTAAACATCTTATAATTATTGGAAATACACTTGACATCATAAATCAGCTTATCACTTATACAAATATCATACAGGTAGCTTTTAAACATCTTATCTTCATCTTATTAGGATTAGAGTGAGGTTAGGAAACTCACCTCGAGTCACCGATCCTCGAAAAGCGGATAACCGTCAAGTTCAATAATAATAAATAGAATAAACAGTAATAACGTATGAGTACAGTTATAGGGGCAAAATGGTAATTTTACCAAATGAGGTCATAAACCTCAAGGTAGTGATCTACGTGCCATTTTAAGTCCAACGCCATTGACTAGACTCAAATCGGAGTCCGTCACGTTTTACGAGGTAATATGCAGGGCTTACTACACTAATGCCGGCCTTAAAAGACAGGCGGTATTTTCGACCGAGTCGAAAAGTTACCAAACTTTACGGGAATGTTCTAGACATTAATCTAAGACTCTGGGAACTGACCGCGTAATTTTCGGAGTCCTAGATTATTTATTATGAATTATTGAAGATAATATATACCAGAAAATACCCGAAACGGGATTTAAATATGTAATTATAATTATACTAAGATATCAGTGCTTAGAAGTATTTTTATTAAATACAAAATATTAAAATACACCACCAGTATTTATTTCATAATTTTCGGAGCTCGTTTGGTATTTTTAATAATTAATATACTCATAAAATAGCTCCTTATTAATTATTAAAAATACTGGACTATAATATTATAGCTTTATAACTTACATTATATAATAAAATAGTCCCAGGGTCATTACCCAAATTTTCTAGAATTTATAAATACACGTAGGTATTTATTAACTATTTAAAACCATTTAAAATTGGTATTTATTATTTATATTAACCATACAAATAATAAATATATAATATATATAATATAATAATGATATATAGAATATTAACATAATATTCTATATTATTAAAACTTAATGGTATAATTATAAATTATTAATAATTATTAAAACCATTTAAAACCTTTTAAGCTAATTAATACTAATAATAATAATAATAATAATAATAATAATATAAACAATTCCAAAGACCCGACGGGTCAAACCCGAATATACTCTCAACAAGACCCAAGGACGCGACCCGATGGGTCAGACCCGACCCGACCGAAACCCAAACGGGCTACCCATATCAACACACAACTAAACCCACACTAAAACCCATTCGGGTTGATCCTAACCCAAACCCGAAACCCAGATACACTCACAATCTAAACCTACCCGTTAACCCAAACCCGAACCCAACCACAGACACAAACTAACCCGTCCTAGCAACCCAACCGGGTCAAACCTAACCCGAACCCGAGACCTAACTCCTCTCACTAACTAACCCAGCCCGCTAGCCCAAACCCGGACTGAACCCGACCCAAAGTCTAACCCATTCCCAGACACAACACAACCCAACCCAACTACCCAAAACCCGACCCGAACTCAGCCCGACGTCAAAACGATGTCGTGCTACTTAAAGTACCCACGGGTTTTAAAAACCCACACCCGACCCACTATCCTACCCACTTCGACACACAACTAAACCCACCCAAGACCCGACCCAAACCCGGGTGTTATAACCCGAACCCAAACGGGTCGTCTTCTTCTTCTCCGGCGATGCATGGCCGCCGGAAAGTCGGGGCTCGCCGGAGATTTTCTCTCTCTTCATAACTCCCTCATCTCTTAACCAAAATCGATGAGGTCAACGGGAAATTGACCGGAATTCGGTCCTCTTCAACATACTAGGGGCTCACGGTCTAGCTCATTCGTTTGGATCTCCTACTAGAGGATTATCGTTTTGGTCATACTCAAGGATAATGGCTTGCATGGCCAAGTAAACACACCCCATTTTGAAAACTGTTCATTGGGGGTTTAAATGGGATCATAAGGATCAGTTTTGTGTAATCAAAAAAAAGTTTTGATGCTATTTCAAAATCAAGCTCATTACTTGAGCTTCAATGGCGGACCGGAGCAGTACCAGAGCTTAGGGCTCTGTTTGGGTCATTGCATGTGGTCCTAAGGTCTCCTAATGGACATGCAAATTGACCAGAGATGCAATGGGGGGTGGGGGTTTACCTCAGGTGGTCAAGATCTCCTCTCTTCTTTCTTCGATCAACTTTTCTCTCTCCCTCTTGCGTTCCTCTTCTTCAGTCTCTTCTTCATCCTCTTTGGAATCACAGAGTGTGTGTGTGTGTGTTGAGGATATAAGGCAGAGAAGGTGGATAAGGGTGGGGTGTGTGTATAGACCGGGGTGAGGGGTGTGTTCTCTCAAGCTCTCTCTCTCTCTCGGGTTCTCTCTACTCTCTCTCTCTCTAAGACAAATTTGCATGGACAGATTGTGGGGAGATGGGGGTGATAAATGAGAGGGTGAGGGTGGGGTGCATTATATAGAGGGAAAGTGAAGGAGATTTGGTTGTGTGCAATGTGTGCACATGGTGCATATGTATGTGCCCAATGGTAGATAAGTGTGGGGTCCACATGACCGTCAAGGGGGTGTGGGTCCCATTCTCAGGCTGTGCATATGGATGTGCTCCTGAGTCCCAAAGTACGTGCATGTGTATGTTGTGTGTATCCAAGGGTAGATTATTAGGGTGGGGTCCACTTAACTGCCAAGTGGTAGTGTGGGTCCCACTCTTGAGTTGGTGTACTGGAATGTGCTGCTGAATCATGGTATAAGTGCAACACTGCGAAAGTGCACGCAGATATAAGATATGAATGGGTGAGGCTATACACATGCCTATATTCAAATACGTCTATAGTTTCTAACTTAGAAACTATGCGCGTCGGGGTTACGTCTATTCTAATAAGTCCTAGATTTAAATTAACGTAGTCGTCGTTAAGACGATTACTAAGGATCCTACTAAGGACTCCTAATTATGGTCACCCTAATGGGCCTTCTGTAACTGTATCCTGGGTGACGTCACTGTTTTAAATTCCTATATGGAATTTCTGTGGGGAAAATTCTGGGTGCTACATCTCTACTCACCTTATTTGAGGATTTCGTCCTCGAAATCTAGAGTTTGCTAGATCTTAAATGTACAAAGTCTTACTCATAAGGTTAGTCGTTCTATACCAACTCAGGCGCTCTTATCAATCTAAATGGTCTACCTGACCATAAGTTGTTGTCCACTGTTCCGGGGTCTGATTTCCATGGAATACATCAGCTCCTTCTCACAATTTCTCTTGAATGTCCCAACCATCTTGTAATGCCATTCCCATATAAGATTCAAAGTTCTGGTAGTGGGCATGGTACCTTCAGTCTTCCATTTCATTCAGTGCTGATATTGATTTACTGATCTACGAGTTCTCTTTTTGGATTTCTGTGGGGGTGGTGGAGCATGGTTCTGAACTTCTTGTTTGGGACAAACTTTGCGTACATGGCCAGTCTTTCCACAATTGAAACACTGCACCTGTTGTCCTGTGAATTGTTTCGATACTATGCATTCTTTGGAGTGGTGTCCAGGTGTTCCGCAGTTGTAGCAGATGTCACGTTGCTTTGCGTGTGTCTGAACGGCTGTCTGGCTAACTCTTCTGTCATTACTTCTCTGTCCTTTGTGATGATTCTGGAGATGCCCAGAGTTTCTTCTAGTGATTGCAGACTGCATTCGAGCGGTTGCCCGTGGCACTTGATTGCCTCTTCGACTTCCTCCTGGGTTGGTTGCCTGGAACCAGTTATTTGTTCCTCCTTGTGGTTGGCTTTATAGTTTCTTGCTGTTCAGAGCTATGTTCTCCAGTTGTGTGGCTAATTCGACCATTTCTTCGAATGGTTGGTCAAGGTATACTGCTGCTGTCTTTTGAATGTCTGGATTAAGTCCTTCGTAATATTGCAGTGTCTTATTTTGCTGAGTATCTACCATGTAGGGAGCAAATCGCGATAGTCTCTCAAATTTTGTCGTGTATTCTTGTACTGTCATGTTGCCTTGAACTAGCTCTATGAATTCCTTTTTCTTCTTGTTTCTTTCTCTTCTTGGGAAGTACTTTGCTAGGAATTTCGTTTTGAATGCTTCCCATGTCATTCTCCTTGTAACATCTTCGCCCACTGTAGTTTCAACAGATTTCCACCAGTCTGCTGCTGAATACGTCAATTGGAAAACAGCCAAGCGTCTTTTCTCTGTCTCGTTGCATTCGAGGGCTTGAAACATTCGTTCCATATCACGAAGCCATTGTTCAGCCTCCCATGCTTCCGTCATTCCAGTGAACGTTCCTAGTTTAAGTGCACGAAATCTCTCAAGCAGTTTATCTCCTATCTGACAAGTATCCTTGTTGTTGATGATGTGGTCCAAGTGATCACTTGCTTGTTCCACGCGTCGGACAAGAGCTCCTATCAATCCTGCTGGATCCACTTCTGGAGGTATCACATTTGTTGGTCCGTTGGATGAATTCTGAGTATTCCGTTTTCTCTTAACCATGGTGTATGCTAGCAAAGGTTATACCTATGAGTTAACACCTATTTAGTCAATACCTTATCTTATCTTGTCTGATCATAAGACAAGTAACAATATTGAGTCAACAGAGATCTCTAGCGTATAATGGTTGTCACAACTACCACTATGATCAAAGGTAAGGCATCCATATCCTTGGTCTTTCTAGACTCTAGATTGAACTGACTGTTCCGAAATCCATCTCAGGAAGTTCGTCAGTGCCTAAACATCTATCAACTAATGGTCAAGCCTATAATCTTATTAGTAATAAATGTATAAAAGTAAGATTAGTAATTAATAAGAATTCGTCTCATCAAACAATATAGTTAAGACACAAGCAAACTACTACTGATCAGAGAATAAAAAGGGTCCAACAACAGTACGAATACTAGTTCTACAAATCTGGAGTACATCAAAAGAAGTGGAACAAATAGAACATAAGATGAACTAGCTAAGGATCCATCCTCCATCTCTCTCAACATCAGAGTCTGAGGTCACCTCTCCTAAGTCACTGGATGGTGGAAAGTCAATCGGAGGGATACCTATAAATGCATCCCAGGCTGGCTCTAGGGGCCAATCAGGGTCCTCTATCATCTCAGGCTCTGCTAGTGGGTCTTCATTTGGATCATCATCTGAGTCATCATCAGAACCTGCAGGGGTAACAAAGTGTACTACGTCTTCTTGTGGCTCATCCTGGTCGTGGATTACAAGGTTTCCAAGGGCATGAGGAATCTCCTCCATCTCAGCAGACAGTAAGCGCGATGCTATCACTCTATGATATGCTAACTCTGGAACAGGTCTCTCACGGACGAAACAACGTGTCCACTTCCTTATACTCTGGCGAACTCTATGCTTGATGGTGTTGCTAACATGACCAAATCCTCGAGGGGAAAACTGTCTCTCCAAGGTGACTCTGTACTGTTCATCCGCAGCATCGTACTCTATCTGGTGCTCCATGCTAGCCTGCCCAACACAGACAACTAACTTAGTACTGATACTAATTAATGAAATATCTTAAAGTTTCATAGTGACAAGGGGGTACCTTTCTTAGTTCTATCTAATCCTTGAGTTACTGTCAATTGTTCCAAGTCTGACTCCCTGAACCTATAATAGTTCCTAATTCCATATTTTACACTTGTGACCTCTATGGCTCAACTCATCGCGGGGATTTATTAGTCATTCTTATAGATTAAGAGTATACAAGCTTAAATCAATTACTAATTACAAGCAAGCAATACATCCACGTGAAAATATATATATATATATATATATCAAGCTAAGGATAATCTCCATAGATAGATTTAAACATAGTGCAACATAGTTACAAAAACATTTACATCAGAGAGTGCGTACGCTAAGTACGTACATAGTAGGGAATATTGCCAACAACATATACATGAAAGGCGTACACGTTACTACTACTACGTGTTACATGCCTGAGTACAGCTATATACACAAAAGATGGACTAACAGTCCTATTACAAAGTCCTTCAATCATCCAGGTCCTCGACCTTTGACTTTCCCTTCTCAGCTATGTCTTTCTTGGGTGGTTTCTTGCCCACATTCTCAGTTGGGTCAGCATTGACTGCGGAATCAGCATCCTCCACAGAATTGGTCTCCTTTGCTGGAACTTCTCCATCATCATCCTCCTTCATATCAGTCCCCAAGACTGGCTCAACGGTCAAGGGTGTATCAGCTATGGACTCCTCTGGTACTGGGGGTGGCATAGCAGAAGATGGTCCTACGGGTCCTGGTGGGGGTGTCAGCTTAACTCGAAAAGTCATGACTCGGAGGGTATAGCTGTCATGAGTCATCTCAGCTGCTTCCTGATGAACAAGTCTAAGGGTGTTTTCTCGATAATATGCCTCTCTCTGTAGGATCTCTGGGTCCTCAATTCCCAACACATGTACATCATGCCACATGTTTTCCTCCAAATGCTGCTGAGCACTCCGTCGAATCATTTGTCGGTACAACACTGGGTATACAGGCTCTATACGATCTGGATATACCCAATGTCCTCCAAACCCGTCTTGGACATAGAATGGTTCCATGCTAACCTGTCCAATATAAACTATCATAGGGTTAGTATCTTCATAAGTGAGGAAAAGATCTAATGGTTTATGACTTAAAGTACATAGGATAAACGGTAAATGCCTAACCTAGGCTCTGATACCACTAAAACCCTGTCACGCCCCGGAGTAAGCCAAAAATAGGGAAAATAAAAATTTTCCTTTATGGGTCCGTAGACACGTGACTAGTTTGTTAACCGTCCTGTCCTTCTAACTCAGAGCTAGGGCATAAGCATGATCTAAACTTATCAGAGTATATATACAGCAGCAGAAATTAAACAAGGGTTACAATAACTTCAATCTCAATACTAGATGCCATACTAAATAATTTACATAATCTTAAAACTTGAGAAACTGTCTATCAGGTCTTGGGCAAGGCTTTATTCTCCCTGGCTCCACAGCACAGCATCCTGAACTCTTCTATCTATCCCAAACCTGCAACACTCTGAGCATACGAATGCCCAGGGCGTAACATGTCATCAGCCTTGGAACAAGGCTGAGTGAGAGTCTCAACCGCACAATAATCAATAAATACAGAACATCTCTCAACTCACGTCATAGTTTAGTACTTTAAGGTATGATTATTCTCTTATCAAAAGACGCATTCTCACCACGGGCATAACAGAGGTCTCAACAAGACAGGTAATCAGATAAACATAACATCATAGAATACATTCTCCTTATTATAACTCGTGCGTGCAAATGCATGACCAATAAGACTCACTCCCAACTCTTTTCAAAGACACTTGCTTTTAAAACAGATACTTTTCAAAACCATTTTATTTTAAAACCAAAACTTCCAAACCAAATCATTTTGACTCATCAACTCAATCTCATCATTTGCCTTTTCTTTCTCATCCACTTGACAACATGCGGTATATCAAGGATGACAACATACTATCACAGCCAATTCATACTCGTCCCTTGATAGGCTACCGGACGTCTTCACGGCGCACACTATCTATAAACAATGAGACTGGCACATGGGACGTCTTCAACCATGTGTATACTCTCACCGGTCGTCTACACGGCTGAGAAGTATATTAGAGCAGTAGCCGGACGTATTCAACGATACATGGGACGTCTTCAACCATGTATGCGCATCACCGGACGTCTTCAACGGCGAGAGGCGCGCTAGGAACCCTAACCGTTCATGTCCACCCGGCTCGTCAGCCGTTGATCCATAGGATCCAGAAATCATATCTCATTTACGTTCACATATCTCATCTCATTCATATTCTCATCAAACACCTCTCTTTTCTCACACAACGCATACTGACACATGTCATGAAATGCACGTGTGTCCATTATCAATATGCACATGCAAATCTACTTTCATTTCTCTTTATTATTAACATGGCATGCGTTATCTATTCCAGTCATCAACATCGTAAAATGTGCATTTAACAGTAAGCAGCAGAAATGTAACATATAGAGCATGGATCACATAACATGGAATTGATACCGATGAACATATAGATAAAACCCTTGACATGCTCACGTATGCGATAGCACTACCATAACATGCTTTTAAACATCTTATAATTATTGGAAATACACTTGACATCATAAATCAGCTTATCACTTATACAAAATATCATATAGGTAGCTTTTAAACATCTTATAATTATTGGAAATACACTTGACATCATAAATCAGCTTATCCCTTATACAAATATCATACAGGTAGCTTTTAAACATCTTATATTCATCTTATTAGGATTAGAGTGAGGTCAAGAAACTCACCTCAAGTCATCGATCCTCGAAAAGCGGATAACCGTCAAGTTCTACAATAATAAATAGAATAAACAGTAATAACGTATGAGTACAGTTATAGGGGCAAAATGGTAATTTACCAAATGAGGTCATAAACCTCAAGGTAGTGATCTACGTGCCATTCTAAGTCCAACGCCATTGACTAGACTCAAATCGGAGTCCGTCACGTTTTACGAGGTAATATGCAGGGCTTACTACACTAATGCCGGCCTTAAAAGCAGGCGGTATTTTCGACCGAGTCGAAAAGTTACCAAACATTGCAGGAATGTTCTAGACATTAATCTAAGACTCTGGGAACTGACCGCGTAATTTTCGGAGTCCTAGATTATTTATTATGAATTATTAAAGATAATATATACCAGAAAATACTCGAAACGGAATTTAAATATGTAATTATAATTATACTAAGATATCAGTGCTTAGAAATATTTTTATTAAATACTAAATATTAAAATACACCACCAGTATTTATTTCATAATTTTCGGAGCTCGTTTGGTATTTTTAATAATTAATATACTCATAAAATAGCTCCTTATTAATTATTAAAAATACTGGACTATAATATTATAGCTTTATAACTTACATTATATAATAAAATAGTCCCAGGGTCATTACCCAAATTTTTTAGAATTTATAAATACACGTAGGTATTTATTAACTATTTAAAACCATTTAAAACTGGTATTTATTATTTGTATTAACCATATAAATAATAAATATATAATATATATAATATAATAATGATATATAGAATATTAACATAATATTCTATATTATTAAAACATTAATGGTATAATTATAAATTATTAATAATTATTAAAACCATTTAAAACCTTTTAAGCTAATTAATACTAATAATAATAATAATAATAATAATAATAATAATAATAATATAAACAATTCCACAGACCCGACGGGTCAAACCCGAATATACTCTCAACAAGACCCAAGGACGCGACCCGATGGGTCCGACCCGACCCGACCGAAACCCAAACGGGCTACCCATATCAACACACAACTAAACCCACACTAAAACCCATTCGAGTTGATCCTAACCCAAACCCGAAACCCAGATACACTCACAATCTAAACCTACCCGTTAACCCAAACCCGAACCCAACCACAGACACAAACTAACCCGTCCTAGCAACCCAACCAGGTCAAACCTAACCCGAACCCGAGACCTAACTCCTCTCACTAACTAACCCAGCCCGCTAGCCCAAACCCGGACTGAACCCGACCCAAAGCCTAACCCATTCCCAGACACAACACAACCCAACCCAACTACCCAAAACCCGACCCGAACTCAGCCCGACGTCAAAACGATGTCGTGCTACTTAAAGTACCCACGGGTTTTAAAAACCCACACCCGACCCACTATCCTACCCACTTCGACACACAACTAAACCCACCCAAGACCCGACCCAAACCCGGGTGTTATAACCCGAACCCAAACGGGTCGTCTTCTTCTTCTCCGGCGATGCATGGCCGCCGGAAAGTCGGGGCTCGCCGGAGATTTTCTCTCTCTTCATAACTCCCTCATCTCTTAACCAAAATCGATGAGGTCAACGGGAAATTGACCGGAATTCGGTCCTCTTCAACATACTAGGGGCTCACGGTCTAGCTCATTCGTTTGGATCTCCTACTAGAGGATTATCGTTTTGGTCATACTCAAGGATAATGGCTTGCATGGCCAAGTAAACACACCCCATTTTGAAAACTGTTCATTGGGGGTTTAAATGGGATCATAAGGATCAGTTTTGTGTAATCAAAAAAAAGTTTTGATGCTATTTCAAAATCAAGCTCATTCCTTGAGCTTCAATGGCGGACCGGAGCAGTACCAGAGCATAGGGCTCTGTTTGGGTCATTGCATGTGGTCCTAAGGTCTCCTAATGGACATGCAAATTGACCAGAGATGCAATGGGGGGGAGGGGTTTACCTCAGGTGGTCAAGATCTCCTCTCCTCTTTCTTCGATCAACTTTTCTCTCTCCCTCTTGCGTTCCTCTTCTTCAGTCTCTTCTTCATCCTCTTTGGAATCACAGAGTGTGTGTGTGTGTGTGTTGAGGAGATAAGGCAGAGAAGGTGGATAAGGGTGGGGTGTGTGTATAGACCGGGGTGAGGGGTGTGTTCTCTCAAGCTCTCTCTCTCTCTCTCGGGTTCTCTCTACTCTCTCTCTCTCTAAGACAAATTTGCATGGACAGATTGTGGGGAGATGGGGGTGATAAATGAGAGGGTGAGGGTGGGGTGCATTATATAGAGGGAAAGTGAAGGAGATTTGGTTGTGTGCAATGTGTGCACATGGTGCATATGTATGTGCCCAATGGTAGATAAGTGTGGGGTCCACATGACCGTCAAGGGGGTGTGGGTCCCATTCTCAGGCTGTGCATATGGATGTGCTCCTGAGTCCCAAAGTACGTGCATGTGTATGTTGTGTGTATCCAAGGGTAGATTATTAGGGTGGGGTCCACTTAACTGCCAAGTGGTAGTGTGGGTCCCACTCTTGAGTTGGTGTACTGGAATGTGCTGCTGAATCATGGTATAAGTGCAACACTGCGAAAGTGCACGCAGATATAAGATATGAATGGGTGAGGCTATACACATGCCTATATTCAAATACGTCTATAGTTTCTAACTTAGAAACTATGCGCGTCGGGGTTACGTCTATTCTAATAAGTCCTAGATTTAAATTAACGTAGTCGTCGTTAAGACGATTACTAAGGATCCTACTAAGGACTCCTAATTATGGTCACCCTAATGGGCCTTCTGTAACTGTATCCTGGGTGACGTCACTGTTTTAAATTCCTATATGGAATTTCTGTGGGGAAAATTCTGGGTGCTACATCTCTACTCACCTTATTTGAGGATTTCGTCCTCGAAATCTAGAGTTTGCTAGATCTTAAATGTACAAAGTCTTACTCATAAGGTTAGTCGTTCTATACCAACTCAGGCGCTCTTATCAATCTAAATGGTCTACCTGACCATAAGTTGTTGTCCACTGTTCCGGGGTCTGATTTCCATGGAATACATCAGCTCCTTCTCACAATTTCTCTTGAATGTCCCAACCATCTTGTAATGCCATTCCCATATAAGATTCAAAGTTCTGGTAGTGGGCATGGTACCTTCAGTCTTCCATTTCATTCAGTGCTGATATTGATTTACTGATCTACGAGTTCTCTTTTTGGATTTCTGTGGGGGTGGTGGAGCATGGTTCTGAACTTCTTGTTTGGGACAAACTTTGCGTACATGGCCAGTCTTTCCACAATTGAAACACTGCACCTGTTGTCCTGTGAATTGTTTCGATACTATGCATTCTTTGGAGTGGTGTCCAGGTGTTCCGCAGTTGTAGCAGATGTCACGTTGCTTTGCGTGTGTCTGAACGGCTGTCTGGCTAACTCTTCTGTCATTACTTCTCTGTCCTTTGTGATGATTCTGGAGATGCCCAGAGTTTCTTCTAGTGATTGCAGACTGCATTCGAGCGGTTGCCCGTGGCACTTGATTGCCTCTTCGACTTCCTCCTGGGTTGGTTGCCTGGAACCAGTTATTTGTTCCTCCTTGTGGTTGGCTTTATAGTTTCTTGCTGTTCAGAGCTATGTTCTCCAGTTGTGTGGCTAATTCGACCATTTCTTCGAATGGTTGGTCAAGGTATACTGCTGCTGTCTTTTGAATGTCTGGATTAAGTCCTTCGTAATATTGCAGTGTCTTATTTTGCTGAGTATCTACCATGTAGGGAGCAAATCGCGATAGTCTCTCAAATTTTGTCGTGTATTCTTGTACTGTCATGTTGCCTTAAACTAGCTCTATGAATTCCTTTTTCTTCTTGTTTCTTTCTCTTCTTGGGAAGTACTTTGCTAGGAATTTCGTTTTGAATGCTTCCCATGTCATTCTCCTTGTAACATCTTCGCCCACTGTAGCTTCAACAGATTTCCACCAGTCTGCTGCTGAATACGTCAATTGGAAAACAGCCAAGCGTCTTTTCTCTGTCTCGTTGCATTCGAGGGCTTGAAACATTCGTTCCATATCACGAAGCCATTGTTCAGCCTCCCATGCTTCCGTCATTCCAGTGAACGTTCCTAGTTTAAGTGCACGAAATCTCTCAAGCAGTTTATCTCCTATCTGACAAGTATCCTTGCTGTTGATGATGTGGTCCAAGTGATCACTTGCTTGTTCCACGCGTCGGACAAGAGCTCCTATCAATCCTGCTGGATCCACTTCTGGAGGTATCACATTTGTTGGTCCGTTGGATGAATTCTGAGTATTCCGTTTTCTCTTAACCATGGTGTATGCTAGCAAAGGTTATACCTATGAGTTAACACCTATTTAGTCAATACCTTATCTTATCTTGTCTGATCATAAGACAAGTAACAATATTGAGTCAACAGAGATCTCTAGCGTATAATGGTTGTCACAACTACCACTATGATCAAAGGTAAGGCATCCATATCCTTGGTCTTTCTAGACTCTAGATTGAACTGACTGTTCCGAAATCCATCTCAGGAAGTTCGTCAGTGCCTAAACATCTATCAACTAATGGTCAAGCCTATAATCTTATTAGTAATAAATGTATAAAAGTAAGATTAGTAATTAATAAGAATTCGTCTCATCAAACAATATAGTTAAGACACAAGCAAACTACTACTGATCAGAGAATAAAAAGGGTCCAACAACAGTACGAATACTAGTTCTACAAATCTGGAGTACATCAAAAGAAGTGGAACAAATAGAACATAAGATGAACTAGCTAAGGATCCATCCTCCATCTCTCTCAACATCAGAGTCTGAGGTCACCTCTCCTAAGTCACTGGATGGTGGAAAGTCAATCGGAGGGATACCTATAAATGCATCCCAGGCTGGCTCTAGGGGCCAATCAGGGTCCTCTATCATCTCAGGCTCTGCTAGTGGGTCTTCATTTGGATCATCATCTGAGTCATCATCAGAACCTGCAGGGGTAACAAAGTGTACTACGTCTTCTTGTGGCTCATCCTGGTCGTGGATTACAAGGTTTCCAAGGGCATGAGGAATCTCCTCCATCTCAGCAAACAGTAAGCGCGATGCTATCACTCTATGATATGCTAACTCTGGAACAGGTCTCTCACGGACGAAACAACGTGTCCACTTCCTTATACTCTGGCGAACTCTATGCTTGATGGTGTTGCTAACATGACCAAATCCTCGAGGGGAAAACTGTCTCTCCAAGGTGACTCTGTACTGTTCATCCGCAGCATCGTACTCTATCTGGTGCTCCATGCTAGCCTGCCCAACACAGACAACTAACTTAGTACTGATACTAATTAATGAAATATCTTAAAGTTTCATAGTGACAAGGGGGTACCTTTCTTAGTTCTATCTAATCCTTGAGTTACTGTCAATTGTTCCAAGTCTGACTCCCTGAACCTATAATAGTTCCTAATTCCATATTTTACACTTGTGACCTCTATGGCTCAACTCATCGCGGGGATTTATTAGTCATTCTTATAGATTAAGAGTATACAAGCTTAAATCAATTACTAATTACAAGCAAGCAATACATCCACGTGAAAATATATATATATATATATATATCAAGCTAAGGATAATCTCCATAGATAGATTTAAACATAGTGCAACATAGTTACAAAAACATTTACATCAGAGAGTGCGTACGCTAAGTACGTACATAGTAGGGAATATTGCCAACAACATATACATGAAAGGCGTACACGTTACTACTACTACGTGTTACATGCCTGAGTACAGCTATATACACAAAAGATGGACTAACAGTCCTATTACAAAGTCCTTCAATCATCCAGGTCCTCGACCTTTGACTTTCCCTTCTCAGCTATGTCTTTCTTGGGTGGTTTCTTGCCCACATTCTCAGTTGGGTCAGCATTGACTGCGGAATCAGCACCCTCCACAGAATTGGTCTCCTTTGCTGGAACTTCTCCATCATCATCCTCCTTCATATCAGTCCCCAAGACTGGCTCAACGGTCAAGGGTGTATCAGCTATGGACTCCTCTGGTACTGGGGGTGGCATAGCAGAAGATGGTCCTACGGGTCCTGGTGGGGGTGTCAGCTTAACTCGAAAAGTCATGACTCGGAGGGTATAGCTGTCATGAGTCATCTCAGCTGCTTCCTGATGAACAAGTCTAAGGGTGTTTTCTCGATAATATGCCTCTCTCTGTAGGATCTCTGGGTCCTCAATTCCCAACACATGTACATCATGCCACATGTTTTCCTCCAAATGCTGCTGAGCACTCCGTCGAATCATTTGTCGGTACAACACTGGGTATGCAGGCTCTATACGATCTGGATATACCCAATGTCCTCCAAACCCGTCTTGGACATAGAATGGTTCCATGCTAACCTGTCCAATATAAACTATCATAGGGTTAGTATCTTCATAAGTGAGGAAAAGATCTAATGGTTTATGACTTAAAGTACATAGGATAAACGGTAAATGCCTAACCTAGGCTCTGATACCACTAAAACCCTGTCACGCCCCGGAGTAAGCCAAAAATAGGGAAAATAAAAATTTTCCTTTATGGGTCCGTAGACACGTGACTAGTTTGTTAACCGTCCTGTCCTTCTAACTCAGAGCTAGGGCATAAGCATGATCTAAACTTATCAGAGTATATATACAGCAGCAGAAATTAAACAAGGGTTACAATAACTTCAATCTCAATACTAGATGCCATACTAAATAATTTACATAATCTTAAAACTTGAGAAACTGTCTATCAGGTCTTGGGCAAGGCTTTATTCTCCCTGGCTCCACAGCACAGCATCCTGAACTCTTCTATCTATCCCAAACCTGCAACACTCTGAGCATACGAATGCCCAGGGCGTAACATGTCATCAGCCTTGGAACAAGGCTGAGTGAGAGTCTCAACCGCACAATAATCAATAAATACAGAACATCTCTCAACTCACGTCATAGTTTAGTACTTTAAGGTATGATTATTCTCTTATCAAAAGACGCATTCTCACCACGGGCATAACAGAGGTCTCAACAAGACAGGTAATCAGATAAACATAACATCATAGAATACATTCTCCTTATTATAACTCGTGCGTGCAAATGCATGACCAATAAGACTCACTCCCAACTCTTTTCAAAGACACTTGCTTTTAAAACAGATACTTTTCAAAACCATTTTATTTTAAAACCAAAACTTCCAAACCAAATCATTTTGACTCATCAACTCAATCTCATCATTTGCCTTTTCTTTCTCATCCACTTGACAACATGCGGTATATCAAGGATGACAACATACTATCACAGCCAATTCATACTCGTCCCTTGATAGGCTACCGGACGTCTTCACGGCGCACACTATCTATAAACAATGAGACTGGCACATGGGACGTCTTCAACCATGTGTATACTCTCACCGGTCGTCTACACGGCTGAGAAGTATATTAGAGCAGTAGCCGGACGTATTCAACGATACATGGGACGTCTTCAACCATGTATGCGCATCACCGGACGTCTTCAACGGCGAGAGGCGCGCTAGGAACCCTAACCGTTCATGTCCACCCGGCTCGTCAGCCGTTGATCCATAGGATCCAGAAATCATATCTCATTTACGTTCACATATCTCATCTCATTCATATTCTCATCAAACACCTCTCTTTTCTCACACAACGCATACTGACACATGTCATGAAATGCACGTGTGTCCATTATCAATATGCACATGCAAATCTACTTTCATTTCTCTTTATTATTAACATGGCATGCGTTATCTATTCCAGTCATCAACATCGTAAAACGTGCATTTAACAGTAAGCAGCAGAAATGTAACATATAGAGCATGGATCACATAACATGGAATTGATACCGATGAACATATAGATAAAACCCTTGACATGCTCACGTATGCGATAGCACTACCATAACATGCTTTTAAACATCTTATAATTATTGGAAATACACTTGACATCATAAATCAGCTTATCACTTATACAAAATATCATATAGGTAGCTTTTAAACATCTTATAATTATTGGAAATACACTTGACATCATAAATCAGCTTATCCCTTATACAAATATCATACAGGTAGCTTTTAAACATCTTATATTCATCTTATTAGGATTAGAGTGAGGTCAAGAAACTCACCTCAAGTCATCGATCCTCGAAAAGCGGATAACCGTCAAGTTCTACAATAATAAATAGAATAAACAGTAATAACGTATGAGTACAGTTATAGGGGCAAAATGGTAATTTACCAAATGAGGTCATAAACCTCAAGGTAGTGATCTACGTGCCATTCTAAGTCCAACGCCATTGACTAGACTCAAATCGGAGTCCGTCACGTTTTACGAGGTAATATGCAGGGCTTACTACACTAATGCCGGCCTTAAAAGCAGGCGGTATTTTCGACCGATTCGAAAAGTTACCAAACATTGCAGGAATGTTCTAGACATTAATCTAAGACTCTGGGAACTGACCGCGTAATTTTCGGAGTCCTAGATTATTTATTATGAATTATTAAAGATAATATATACCAGAAAATACTCGAAACGGGATTTAAATATGTAATTATAATTATACTAAGATATCAGTGCTTAGAAGTATTTTTATTAAATACTAAATATTAAAATACACCACCAGTATTTATTTCATAATTTTCGGAGCTCGTTTGGTATTTTTAATAATTAATATACTCATAAAATAGCTCCTTATTAATTATTAAAAATACTGGACTATAATATTATAGCTTTATAACTTACATTATATAATAAAATAGTCCCAGGGTCATTACCCAAATTTTTTAGAATTTATAAATACACGTAGGTATTTATTAACTATTTAAAACCATTTAAAACTGGTATTTATTATTTGTATTAACCATATAAATAATAAATATATAATATATATAATATAATAATGATATATAGAATATTAACATAATATTCTATATTATTAAAACCTTAATGGTATAATTATAAATTATTAATAATTATTAAAACCATTTAAAACCTTTTAAGCTAATTAATACTAATAATAATAATAATAATAATAATAATAATAATAATATAAACAATTCCACAGACCCGACGGGTCAAACCCGAATATACTCTCAACAAGACCCAAGGACGCGACCCGATGGGTCCGACCCGACCCGACCGAAACCCAAACGGGCTACCCATATCAACACACAACTAAACCCACACTAAAACCCATTCGAGTTGATCCTAACCCAAACCCGAAACCCAGATACACTCACAATCTAAACCTACCCGTTAACCCAAACCCGAACCCAACCACAGACACAAACTAACCCGTCCTAGCAACCCAACCAGGTCAAACCTAACCCGAACCCGAGACCTAACTCCTCTCACTAACTAACCCAGCCCGCTAGCCCAAACCCGGACTGAACCCGACCCAAAGCCTAACCCATTCCCAGACACAACACAACCCAACCCAACTACCCAAAACCCGACCCGAACTCAGCCCGACGTCAAAACGATGTCGTGCTACTTAAAGTACCCACGGGTTTTAAAAACCCACACCCGACCCACTATCCTACCCACTTCGACACACAACTAAACCCACCCAAGACCCGACCCAAACCCGGGTGTTATAACCCGAACCCAAACGGGTCGTCTTCTTCTTCTCCGGCGATGCATGGCCGCCGGAAAGTCGGGGCTCGCCGGAGATTTTCTCTCTCTTCATAACTCCCTCATCTCTTAACCAAAATCGATGAGGTCAACGGGAAATTGACCGGAATTCGGTCCTCTTCAACATACTAGGGGCTCACGGTCTAGCTCATTCGTTTGGATCTCCTACTAGAGGATTATCGTTTTGGTCATACTCAAGGATAATGGCTTGTATGGCCAAGTAAACACACCCCATTTTGAAAACTGTTCATTGGGGGTTTAAATGGGATCATAAGGATCAGTTTTGTGTAATCAAAAAAAAGTTTTGATGCTATTTCAAAATCAAGCTCATTCCTTGAGCTTCAATGGCGGACCGGAGCAGTACCAGAGCTTAGGGCTCTGTTTGGGTCATTGCATGTGGTCCTAAGGTCTCCTAATGGACATGCAAATTGACCAAAGATGCAATGGGGGGGGGAGGGGTTTACCTCAGGTGGTCAAGATCTCCTCTCCTCTTTCTTCGATCAACTTTTCTCTCTCCCTCTTGCGTTCCTCTTCTTCAGTCTCTTCTTCATCCTCTTTGGAATCACAGAGTGTGTGTGTGTGTGTGTTGAGGAGATAAGGCAGAGAAGGTGGATAAGGGTGGGGTGTGTGTATAGACCGGGGTGAGGGGTGTGTTCTCTCAAGCTCTCTCTCTCTCTCTCTCGGGTTCTCTCTACTCTCTCTCTCTAAGGCAAATCTGCATGGACAGATTGTGGGGAGATGGGGGTGATAAATGAGAGGGTGAGGGTGGGGTGCATTATATAGAGGGAAAGTGAGGGAGATTTGGTTGTGTGCAATGTGTGCACATGGTGCATATGTATGTGCCCAATGGTAGATAAGTGTGGGGTCCACATGACCGTCAAGGGGGTGTGGGTCCCATTCTCAGGCTGTGCATATGGATGTGCTCCTGAGTCCCAAAGTACGTGCATGTGTATGTTGTGTGTATCCAAGGGTAGATTATTAGGGTGGGGTCCACTTAACTGCCAAGTGGTAGTATGGGTCCCACTCTTGAGTTGGTGTACTGGAATGTGCTGCTGAATCATGGTATAAGTGCAACACTGCGAAAGTGCCCGCGGATATAAGATATGAATGGGTGAGGCTATACACATGCCTATATTCAAATACGTCTATAGTTTCTAACTTAGAAACTATGCGCGTCGGGGTTACGTCTATTCTAATAAGTCCTAGATTTAAATTAACGTAGTCGTCGTTAAGACGATTACTAAGGATACTACTAAGGACTCCTAATTATGGTCACCCTAATGGGCCTTCTGTAACTGTATCCTGGGTGACGTCACTGTTTTAAATTCCTATATGGAATTTCTGTGGGGAAAATTCTGGGTGCTACATGAGGTCCCATGGTGTATATTGTTCGCAGATGATATTGTCTTGGTTGATGAGACTAAAAGGGGACTCAACACTAAACTAGAAGCTTGGAGAGAAGCACTGGAGACTAAGGGGCTAAAGATAAGTAGGACAAAAACAGAATACATGGAATGTGCTTTAGCGACAGTGGAAGTAGAGACAACGAAGCAGTGAAGATCGAAGATCAGGAGATCCCAAAGAGGGAACACTTTTGCTATCTAGGTTCAATGATCAGTAGAGACGGAGAGATTGGTAATGACGTGACCAATAGAATTAAAGTGGGTTAGCTTAAGTGGAGGAGTGCTTCTAGAGTATTATGTGACCGGAGAATACCATCAAAATTGAAAGGAAAATTTTATAGGACAGCTATTAGGCCAGCTATGCTCTACGGGACAGAGTGTTGGGCAACTAAGAAACAACACATTATCAAAGTGAGTGTAGCAGAGATGAGGATGCTAAGATGGATGTGTGGTAAGACTAGGAAAGATAGAACTAGAAATGAGTACATCTGAGAGAATGTAGGAGTGACACATATTGAGGATAAGTTGAGGGAGAATAGACTTAGATGGTTCGGCCATGTGCAACGAAGACCTGTAGATGCACCTGTGCAAAAGAGTGATAAGATCGTAGTGTCTGGAATAGTTAGAGGGAGAGGCAGACCTAGACTGACTTGGGAATATGTAGTGCAACAAGATATGAATATATATAATTTAAATGAGCATATGGCTCTTGATCGTGCAGAATGGAGAAAAAGGATTCATACAGCCGACCCCAATTGATTGGGACACAAGGCTTGGTTTGGTTTAATTCGATCAAAATTTTGAATAAAAATAAGTATAACTGTAGGCGAGATAGCATTGAACGCCAGGACAGTTTGGGTCAGGGATTCAAGTGCAAGATTAGTAAGAAGAGAGCCAGAGACAGAAAGAGAAATGGATCAGGAACAGCATGCTACGAAAATAGCATAGCTAAAAGAGGGAATGAATCAAATGATTACCATATTGGAAACACTGATTGATCCACCGATAATCGATCCTCCTCCACCTGCTGCTCGGATTGTGGAAGATGATTGGTATGAGGATCTGGAACCACCTAGAACTGATGTACCTAGGGCCGAAAGAGAGAAGATTGAGAAAGCTAGGAAAGAGCATATTGAGATGAAGGAGAAGGTGGAGAAACTAGAGAAAGGTTTTCGTAAATCCAATGGGGTTGATAGCTACCTGCTAGAGTTAGAGAGTTTGCTTGAGGGAGCTCAAGAAAAGTTGACTATTGATTTTAAGATGCCTGAAATTGATAAGTTTGAAGGTTCTGGTAACCCCAGAAATCATGTGAGGATGTGTATTGGGGCCTTTCAGCTGAATGGTTTGAGTCATGCCATGATGGCCATGCTATTTCAGTAAACCCTGACCAGGGCAGCTTTATCTTAGTATTTCACTTTGAAACCTAGCAAAACTCGCATATGGGAGGAAGTTGTGAAGACTTTCGTCACTCAATATGAATATAAACAAGAACTCAATGTAACTGTGAGGGATTGGAGATGACTTCCCAAGAATATAAAGAGTCAGTTGCTGAGTTTCTAACTCATTGGAGAGGAAAGGCTGCAAAGAAGACCCAATGGTCGTCTGGGAAAGAGCATATCTGAATCATAGTAAAGAACTTGTATAGTGTCTATCAAGAAAAGCTTATGTATCAATGCATCCACACTTTTACAGAGTTATTTGAGATCAGAACAAGAATTGAAGACGCAATCAAGGATGGAAAGATTAAGAAGGAGGGGTGACAGGGGAACCGCTCTAGACGACCATTTTATGGAGGGAACGCGAAAAACCAAGTAGCAACTGATGTCAATGTTTTGATCTAGCCAGAAGAAGGGCAGAATTTATCAAAAAGGGGGGGTGCATCAAGACCAAAATTGGGTGGACAGCCTCGTCACTTCACAGATTTAGGGATTTCTTTGACCACCACTCTCAAGCGATTAATGGAAAAAGGATATCTAAAGTCGTTGGACCAAAGGCTAATGCTTGATCCACTCCCGCCAGGCTTTAATGCAAAGCACTACTACGAATTTCACCAAGCTCATGGCCACACAACAGACAGGTGTATGAGGCTGAGGCATGAAGTACAAGATCTGATTGATAGCAAGACCATTTCTCCTCTTCCTACGGATTGGCCGCATGTTACCCGGAACCCGCTTCCCAACCATCATGTTGTACCACCACCACGAACATCAACCTCATGGATGTTGGGAAGGAAGTCTTCGACCCATCTGTATTGATCATACCGGTAGGACAAGCTGCCAAAGCTTATGAATTTCTAGAAGATTAGAGGATATGCATTATATGAGTCGAGGAAGAAGAGTGGCTAGTAGGAGGAGAACAAGAACAGGCATTTGAAGAAGATATTGATAATGAAATCATCCAAATTAATTGGTGGGATTCGAATAACCCTACTGATGACTCTATTTGGAGAGAAGGAGGAGATGTACAGTGATACAAACAGCCTATGGTATGAAGGAGAAGAAGGTAAAAAGGAGGGAGAAGCTGCAAAGTGATCAATCATGCTCTGTTAGATGATCTTTGTAAGATAGGAGAGGAAGTCAATCACCTTACTGAATCCAGGAGGCATTCCAAACCAAACAAGTCATAAGGGGACCATTCAAGGGAAGACTTGGGAAAAGAGAAAGTGAAAGAGAAAGTAATCGAAGAAAATAGAGAAAGAAGGTTGGGTATCATTTCATCACGAAAGGAGAAGATTTCCCCTTTTGTGGCTTTCCAGAGCCATGGGTGGATCGAAAAGACAAATGCGTGAAGCCAGGGTTTGAGTTCTTTCTCTCACATGAGTTCATGGACTATGAAGTAGGGCTGCACAAAAAACCCGGTACCCAAAGACCCGACCCGACCCGACCCGACCCGATTGGGTCGGGTTGGGTCGGGTCTGAAATGAAATGGTTCGGGTCTGGTTCGGGTCCAGTCAAAAGCCAAATATTTCGGGTCGGGTCTGGGTCTGGTTTGGTCCAGCCAATAGACAAACTGTTTTTGCTAATTAATTGTTTATTTTGTTGACAAAGTACTCATTTTTCTTTTCATTATATCCATGAATATATAAAACATAACCACTTTATTAATTTGAACTTTTATAGGTTGCACATCATTATATCCATGAATATATAAAACATTATATCTACTTTTCTAATGGTGGGAATTAATTTTCATGACTCTCTATCCTCATCAATTTTTTTTAATGGATATATTATACATAGAAGAATAGGTATCCACTAATGAATATAAATAAAAATACTAATAAAATAAAATATAAGAAAAAATATATATTTAAAAAAAAAAAAACTGGGTTGTTGCCCAGACCCAACCCGACCCGAACCAAAGTTACTGGGTCGGGTCGGTCCGGGTCCAAACCTTATCGGTTCGGGTCTGGGTCTCAAAATATGGAACCATTCATAATCGGATCGGTTCCAGTTCTGTAGGGACCCGACCCGACCCATGTGCAGCCCTACTATGAAGACCCGTACCTACAAATGCCTGCAAAACCAATCATTGTCCAAGATTGGATTTGTGCCCTAGATGGCCTAGCTATGAAGAATCTTTTTAATAAAGAAAGCTGGGAGACCGAGGAGAGCGGTCTAAAGAAGAGCTATAACACCAGCCCTTTTTCCTATATTTATCAATATATGGACGTATTTTAATATTTCTGTATATGTGCACAAGTTACGATTGTCTATGAATGAAGTTTTGATGATAGTTAATATATAAGCTTATTTCCTTAACCCTTAGATCCTTAAAACATTAGAAGGATTGCTAAACCGGGAGGCCTGAGCACTCAGACCTTGGGAGCGCTCAAGCTAGCGCAAGCGCTCGAGCTTATAAGTATCAAAATGACTATTTTGCCCCTGGGCTTGGAAAAGTCTATAAATACCATGCATTTCTCAGAATTTTTGGTGGGTAAACTTTGCATTTACATAAAGCCCTTTGAGATAGAAAGTTTGTGAGTTATACATATTCCATACACAAACACACACTCATACATGCTTATATGTCCCTCATTTCTTTATCAACACATATATACACATGCTTGGATGCTAATATGAGGTCTTGAAGTTGAAAGCAAGAGGATCAAAGAAGGATCAAGGCTTTGATCATGCATTGAAGTGGTCTAGAATCTTATACTTGGAGTTCTTGGAGGATCAAGCACAAACATACACATTTTCATATTTCTTCATCTAGATCCTAAGTGAGTATACATACTCACTCATAATTAGGTTTTCTTAAGTCTAGTTTATAATCTAGACTCGTGCATGTGACATGCATGAGGATCCAAGGTTACATTTGAATAGTTTTTGAAGTTTAAATACATACACACACATTTTGATTATCTAGATCATCAAGATCTTAAGTGAGCATTCCTACTCACTCTTTAACATGTTTTTAAAAGTTACTTTAACGATCTCGACTCATGATTGTGGCATATATGAAGATCAAGGCATATATATATATATGAGCTAAAAAAACTGTCACTATTTTGAAACTGCTAAACTCGAGCGCTCGAGCCTACTGAACGAGCCAGGTGGGAGCGCTCGAGAGGTGCGAGTGCTTGAGTTAGGCAGTATTTGTAAGAATGGTTTGTTATATATATACGAGTTATGCTAAGGTGGGTTATACCATGAGTTGTGATAGTTGTACCTTGGGTTGTACTTGATATATAAGCTTGCGTATGTTTACTGTAAGTTGTACCTTATGCTAATCTGGTAATACTATGGTAATCATTAACTTTCATAAAGAAGAGATCATGCTTTCTTAACATAGTAAAGTAACGGATCCGTATGACTTATATGTGCGATAATGAGAACAACATGAACAGTAATGTGATGTATTTAAGTACATGACTCCGAGAATAATGTACTTTAATGACTTATACTATGCGCGTTAATTGTCAATAGTAAGGAAAATGCGATAACGTTAATAACAAGATGTTCGTATCCTTCGGTTTGGTCTCTTATGTTTTGTTCATTTGCTTGGTCAGTTCGAGAAAGAGTAAAGAGTCTGGGTTTAGTTATTGAGATGGTTAATAGCCGATGGGATGACGTCAAGCAAGTGGCCACTTTGGGCAAGATGACGAATTAAAACAAGGCCAAATGGAATAAGATTGGGATTACCAAGTAATGAGGCCATAAGGTAGATGTCAATTCGCCGTTGGGCACGATGATAAGAGAATAGATGTCAATTAGCTATTTGGGCACAATGACAAGATGGTAACCCCAAGACTAGAAAGCAGCAATATTCCAGGCCAACGACACTCATGCCGGATGCATGCAAAGAGTCGTGTTCGTAAAAGATTGGGCATATAGTCCAAAGATTGGATCGGCGATCCAAAGAGTTGAGAGTAAAGATTGAACCTATGGCTCAAAGTGAAGTATCCGAGTTAGTATAGATTGGGTTGTAGTCCCAAAGTGATCAATCAATTGTTGTCAATTGTGTTTCAAAGATCCAAGTAATATCATTGACCGTTTCCTAAATATATGTATTTCCTCGAGATTAGAATAATCGAGACTTAAAGTCATGTTTTCAATAAAGAAGAGAAAATGAAATGCTTTACTTTCTTAATGAAAAACAAGTGTTTTCTAAGCCTGTTCAGTGCAGTAGGTTTACTCTCTCAGCTTGCAGTAAAGCTGATGACTTTTATGTCTTGGACAATCAAACATCCAGATCATACAGAGGCAAGTTACCCGAACAAGGAATACGCCGAGGAAGGCTATGGGTTTGCTAGCTAGCTGCCGAAAGTGAAGACTTTTGTTTATGTATCTTTTGTTTAGTTGAGGTATTGGATGCCAATCTTTTATTATTATGATGTAGGGCTTTATGCCCAGGATATTGCTATCTTTTCTTTCAATTCTGTGGGTTATAATAATTGACTTAAGACTCTGATGTTTAATATTATGTAAGCCTAGAAATACCATGCTTATTATTACTACTTCAGTTATTATTTATGGCTATTATCTTGGTTCCTTCTTGTATGGACAAGCACGTGATCCTTAAACCAATCACGTATCTATGGACCCATAAAGGAAATTTTAAATTTTTTCTATTTTTGGCTTACTCTGGGGCGTGATAGGGATTTTTGGTATTTAAGCACTAGGTTTAGTCATGCTTGTTGATTGTCCTACACATTTTTGAGCCTTAAGATACCTTGTGCTAGTACTGACTTAAGATAGTTTCATTTTCAGGACAGCATGGAGCCATTTTTCATCAAGGATGCATTTGGAGAATACTTCTTGTTTCTCGACCACCTTCAGCTCACTAATCTTGAGCTACATCTCCATAGGGTTAGATCACGTGCACAGCATTTGGTTGAGGACAACTTCTAAAGAGCCATACACATTAATGATGTCCAGGACTTGGAGAGGGTACGTGCTGAGGCTCTACACCGAGTACTCACTCTCTTACTAGTCGATCAAGAGATGAAGGCTATATTACCAGATATCTCGTGCTATCAGGAGATTTTTGCCCGAGTCACACATATGCCACTAGTTCATGTCGCTCAGCCGCCACCACCAGTACATCCAGTACCTCTAGTACTAGTCATACCTGAGCTAGAGCAGGTCGATGATGAAGACATTGACGCCGACCCGGAGGAGGAACCTATGGAGGAGGCTGAAGGAGGTGAGGATGAGACTGAGGATGATTCTGATGATGAACCTGAGGATGATAAGGATCACGATGATGAGCCTGAGGGAGATGAGGATAGACTTGAGGATGATCATGAGGATGAGCAGGATGGAGAGCCAGAGGATGACCCAGACGAAGATGAGTATGAGGATGATGGTCAGGAGGGAGAGGTCATACCTATGGATGGTGCCAACAGTGAGGAGATCGAGGTGATTCATATACCTCAGGGTTTTGCTATAGGACCCGTCCCACTATAGCATGTTGTTGATGGAAGATGGTTACTGACAGAAGAGCAGGAGCTAGATGTTTAGCTAGGAGCTGACCTGCTATTTGATATGGTTGACGAGTTTGATTTGTGGCTTCACTAGGTGCCACCAGAGGAGGTTGATGTTTTGGCAAATGAGTTGCCTCCGTTCAAGTCATATATGGAGGATTTTTGGGATCAAATCCCTAGGACCTAGATTCTCTTTTGTTTCATTGATCAAGACGTGTAGCCCATTTTCTTTTGTGTGCATATTGTATATGTTTATTATGGTAGTAGTGTATGTGTAAATGTGATGTAAATACCCTTACCATACCATACTGTAAATGTTTTTGGGCCGTATATGTATATCAGTAGCATGCATTTGCGTGTTATTATTTCTGAGTGTTTGATCCTCTAAATAATTGTGTGTTGCTTTGAGTGTTAGTTATCTTACATTATGATTGTCTTATTCTATTTCGAGGACGGGTAAGTAACGTTGGGTCGCTCATGTAGGTTGACGTTATGGCTAACAGAACAAGGATTGCAAGGAATCTACGAGAAAGGGCCCCCATCCCCAAGAATATGGATCCTACGGGAGCATTCGAAGCTTTTCTACAATGCCTAGAATATATCGATGAAGATCATCATGGAAATCGCAGCAATAATTAGGCTAACCATCAAGCTATACCTCTACCGCTAATCATCGAAGACAATATACTTGAGAGATTCAGAGCTCTACGCCCTGATACATTCAAAGGAACCAGTGAAGCCCGGCAAGCTGAAAAGTGGTTGAGAAATATGGACCACATTTTTGAAAGGATGAGGTGGGTCAAAGAAGAGAACCATCATTTAGCTACGTTCCAGCTCACCTGTGCTGCTGACGATTGGTGGGAGTTTGAGAAAGCAACGATAGGAGCTAAACCCTTGGAGAGGATGACATATACTGAGTTTAGATAGAAGTTTTTGGAGAAGTACTTTCTTGAAGAGGAGAAGGATCAAAGAGAGAGAGAGAGAGAGTTTATGGACTTGACCCAAGGCAATATGACAGTGTGCGAGTACGCTACGCAATTCGAGAGGTTATGTCATTTTCCCCAGCATCAAATAGATACTCCGTAGAAGAAGATTAAGAGATACCGCAGAGGGTTGAATCCTCATCTACGCCACATGACGTTAGGACATCTGGGTATGACGTTCAAAGCATTGGTGAGATTGGCATCTGGGTTGGAGAAAGACAGATGTCAAGGACCCAAGCAACCGGTTACCTGACCTCCTATGAGAGGAAAGTTCACCCCAAGACCCCTGGGCCGCTTTTAAGGAACAAAGAGGACCTGAAATTGAGAGAAAAAGCCTCAAGCATCCTTTCCTCGTAATTAGATAGTTGCACCACAAGGATAACCTGCTATTATCGGAGGAAAGCCAGGGAATTGCTATAATTGTGGTGCACCAAGGCATCTTGCAAAAGACTGCCGGCGTCCAAAGAAGAATCTTTGCGCTGATATCGTCTGTTACAACTACGATAAACTAGGGCATGTTGCTAGAGATTGCTGAGCACCTCCAGGTGGGTATTATGGAGCAACCACTCAGGCTAGGCTCAACACGATCATCCCCAAAGAAGTTGGCTATGAAGGTACTATCTTGTTACATGATCTTTGGATTAGAGTTTTGTTTGATACGAGCACTAAAAATTAGTTTATTGCCTTTAAACTTATTCGGAGGTTGGGATTAGAACCCCAGATGCTTAAGGACGCTCTTAATGTTGTTTTGCCCCTAGGAGTGTCGGTTAAGTTGAGTAAGGTATGCAAGGACTACACTTTAACCTTAGATGATTGAATCCTTCTAGCTGATTTGATCATGATGATGATGAAGGAATTTGACATATTTCTAGGAATCGACTGGCTTATGAGGTATCGTGCCAAGCTAGATTGTGCTAGTATATCGATTATGTTCTCCGAACCAGGGAGTGTGTCTTTTTATTTTCAGTGCGACCCCTTGGTGATGCATTTCTACCTAGACGTCTGGCCGTTATAGCAAGTTCTAGCGCTGAGAATTCTGTAACCCAGATACCCGTGGTTTGGGATTTCCCGAAAGTGTTTCAAGATATCCTTGGACTACCACCGAAGAGGGAGATCGACTTTTATATAGAATTGGCACTAGGGACATTAGCAATTTCCAAAACCCCATACCGGATGGCACTGATGGAGATGCAAGAGTTGAAAAAGCAAGTTTAAGAGTTGATAGATTTGGGATTCATTCGGCCAAACACATGGCCTTGGGGAGAGTCAGTGTTGTTTGTGAAGAAAAAGGATGGATCACTCCGACTTTGTATTGACTACCGAGAGTTGAACAAGGTCACGATTAAGAATAAGTATCCTTTCCCTCAGATAGATGATTTGTTCGACCAGTTACAGGGAGCAACGACATTCTCAAAGATAGACCTTCGGTCAAGATACCATCAAATACTCGTTCGACCAGAGGACATACCAAAGACGGCCTTCAGGACTAGATATGGTCATTATGAGTTCCTGGTAATGTCGTTTGGACTCACTAATGCCCTCGCGGTGTTTATGTATCTGATGAATCGGGTGTTTCAACCATACTTGGATTAGTTTGTGATCGTGTTTATCGATGACATATTGATTTACTTAAAGATGAAAGAAGAGCATAAGGAACATATTCGGATTATGCTATAGACGCTCAAGGATTATTAGTTGTATGCTAAATTGAGCAAGTTTGAGTTCTAGATAGAAGATGTCAAATTCTTGGGGCATGTGGAATTTTCAGAAGGAATTTCAATAGACTCGTCTAATATTGAGGCAGTTCTAAGTTGGAATAAGTCGTCTAATGCCTTAGAAGTAAGGAGTTTCCTTGGATTAGCGGGTTACTACCAGGGATTTGTAGAAGGATTTTTGAAGATAGCTGCGCCCTTGACTAGTTTGACAAAGAAGGATTCAAAGTATGAATGGTTAGACAAGCATGAACATGCTTTTCAGGAATTAAAGGAGAGGTTTACATTAGTGCCAGTGTTTACCATACCAAAGGATGGAAAGAGATTCACCATCTACAGTAATGCTTCTTATCAAGGACTCGGTTGCATGCTTATGCAAGAGGAAAAAGTGATTGATTATGGATCGCGGTAACTGAAACCGCATAAGATAAACTACCCAACGCACGATTTGAAATTAGAATCTATCATTTTTTCTCTTAAGACTTGGAGAAATTACCTGTTCAGAGAGAAGTTTGACCTACTTTCTGATCATAAGAGCCTTAAGTACCTGTTCTCTCAAAAGGAGCTAAATATGAGGCAACAACGATGGATGGAGTTGCTTAAAGCTTACGACTTCACTTTGCAATACCACCCTGGTAAGGCAAATGTAGTCGCTGACGCTTTAAGCAGGAGACCGAGTAGGAGGATTGTTTCTTTGATGATCAAAGAGTAGCAAGCATTGGAGACTCTAGCTGAATTTGATTTTCAAGTCGCAGAATCAGAAGAAGGAAGACACTTTGGGTGCCTTATCATCGAACCGACCCTTATTAGTTAAATTATTGAACAGAAGAAGGATAAAGGATTGCGATAATGGTTTGAGAAAGCAGTAGCTAAGGATCTAGAGGAATGGAGAATTGGGCAAGACAGAAGCCTCCGATGTCGAGACCGACTCTATATGCCAAAGGACGATGGATTGAGAAAAGAAGTGATGAATGAAGTACATAGGTCAAGACTAACAATTCATCCAGGGAGTACAAAGATGTACAAGGACCTAAAGAGGAGTTTTTGTTGGGAATGTATGAAGAGGGACGTTGCAGAGCACGTTTCAAAGTGTTTTATGTGCTAACAAGTTAAAGCAGAGCATCAGAAGTCATCAGGACTTTTACAACTGCTGCCTGTACCAGGATGGAAGTGGGAACACATCTCTATAGATTTCATCATGGGATTACCAAGGTCGCAACAAAACCATGACGCAACTTGGGTACTCGTGGACCAACTCACTAAGTCAGCGCACTTCATCACATACAACATGATGTATCCAGTCGAGAGGATGAGTCGACTTTACTTGTAGCAGATTGTTCAACTGCATGGCGTGCTCATTTTGATTATGTTGGATCATGATTCGCGCTTTACAGCAAGATTTTGGGAGAGTCTACAAGTAGCTATGGGAAACTCACTAAAGTTGAGTTCTGCATTTCATCCCCAGATGGATGGACAAACAGAGTGGACAAATTAGGTATTGGAGGATATGTTACGAGCTTGTGTCATCACCTTCGAAAGCACTTAAGAGACACATCTGCTGCTCATCAAGTTCGCCTACAACAACAGCTATCACTCAAGCATTGGGATGGCACCATTCAAAGCACTCAATGGAAGACTGTGCCGTTTGCCTCTTTATTGAACAAATGCCGGAGAAGGTAAGCTTTTGGGACCAGATATGGTTCGGGAGACCAATGAAAAGATCAATATTATCAGAGAATGGATGAAAGCAGCCCAGAGTCAACAGAAGAGCTAGGCAGACAAGTGCCAGAAGGATTTTGAATTCTGCGTTGGAGATCACGCCTTATTGAAGGTTTCTCCAATCAGAAGATTGGTGAGATTCAGAAAGAGAGGAAAGCTTTTGCCCTGCTACATTGGACCATTCGAGATTTTTGAGCACATGGTAAAGGTCGCCTACAGATTAGCACTTCCGCCAAAGATGACCAAAGTTTACAACGTGTATCATATCAGCATGCTAAGGAATTACATGCACAGATCAACGCATAAGATCGACTTCAAAGATATCAAGGCGTATAGTAGAGTGTCGTACACCAAAAGACCAGTGCGCATCTTAGGAAGAGAGATCAAGAAGCTAAGGAACAAGGAGATCCCGCTAGTGAGAGTTCAATGAAAACATCACGATGAACGTGAAGCATCGTGGGAGATGGAGTCCGTTATGCGAGTGAAGTACCCGGAGTTGTTTGTTGAGTCTTACCTCAGATATTGGGGATGAAATTTTTTGTTGGGTGGTGGAGATATATAACACCAGCCCTTTTCCTGTATTTATCAATATATGGATGTATTTCAGTATTTCTGTATGTGAGAACAAGTTACGATTGTCTATGAATGAAGTTTTGATGATAGTTAATATATAAGTTTATTTTCTTAACCCTTGGATCCTTAAAACAATAGAACGATTGCTGAATCGGGAGGCCCGAGCGCTCAGACCTTGGGAGCCCTCAAGCTAGCGCGAGCGCTCGAGCTTATAAGTAGTAAAATGATTGTTTTGCCCCTTAGCTTGGAAAAGTCTATAAATACCATGCATTTCTTAGAATTTTGGGCGGGTAAACTCTGCATTTACAAAGAGCCCTTTGAGAGAGAAAGAGTTTGTGAGTTGTATATATTCCATACACAAACACACATGCATACATGCTTGTATGTCCCTCATTTCTTGATCAACACACATATACACATGCTTGGATGCTACTATGAGGTCTTGAAGTTGAAAGTTTGAGGATCAAAGGAGGATCAAGGCTTTGATCATACATTGAAATGGTCTAGAAGCTTATACTTGGGGTTCTTGGAGGATCAAGCACACACATACACATTTCTTCATATTTCTTCATCTAGATCCTAAGTGAGTATACATACTCATAATTAGGTTTTCTTAAGTCTAATTCATAATATGGACTCATGCATGTGACATACATGAGGATCTAAGGTTACATTTGAATAGTTTTGAAGTTGAAATACATACACACACATTTTGATCATCTAAATCATCAAGATCTTAAGTGAGTATTCATGCTCCCTCTTTAACATGTTTTTAAAAGTTACTTTGACGATCTAGACTCATGCATGTGGCATATATAAAGATCAAGGCATATATATTTGAGCTGCTAAAACTGTCACTATTTTGAAACTGTTGAACCCGAGCGCTCGAGCTAGTACGAGCGCTCGAGCCTACTGAACGGGCCAGGTGGGAGCGCTCGAGAGGAGCGAGCTCTCGAGATAGGTAGTATTTGTAAGAATGGTTTGTTATATATACATATACATAAAAGTTATGCTAAGGTGGATTATACCATGAGCTGTGATAGTTGTACCTTGGGTTGTACTTGATTTATACGCTTGCGTGTGTTTACTGTAAGTTGTACCTTATGCTAATCTGGTAGTACTGTGGTAATCATTAACTTTCGTAAAGAAGAGATCATGCTTTCTTAACGTAATAATGTAACGGACCTGTAAGACTTATACGTGCGATAACAAGAACAACGTGAATATTAATGTGATGTACTTAAGTACACGACTCCAAGAATATGCACTTTAACGACTTGTACTCAATGTTTTTAAAACTGGACCATTCATCGAACCGGGAAAATGACCGGGTCAAGGGTTAATGGTTCAACTATCGGGTGAATCGGAATCGAACTGTGACGTCATAATTACCTAATATTTATATTTATTTATATAATATTATAAATTAATATTAACATAAAACATATATATCACATAAAAAAATATCTAAAAAATATATTTATTTATATAAATTTATAGTGATTTAAAATAATATATATATATATATCACATTAAAAAAAATATCTAAAATTTATTATCACAATTCCATGCAACAAGAGTATCATAGTGTGAAAACTATCTATAAATCCTAATTTAGACATTCAACTACGATAAAAAAAAAATCCATCATAACTATTCACAACACAACATAGTCCTCTAAGATTATACATAACACGACGTAGTCCTCTAAGATTACAGATAACATGACATAGTCCTCAAAGGAAAAATTACAATAAAACTATAATTCATAAGGACACATTTTAATTCATCAACCCATTCTTCTCTTGAACTTTTTGCCTAGATCATTGTAGGGTCTTGACGTAGCCAATCATCCTCATTATCCTCATCATTGTCATTCCTAGGCCCTCCACGATTATTGTCATGACTAGTCCCTTCATGATTGTTGTCAATTCAAACCCCTCTACCAAATGTTTCCAAGTCTACATCTTCACCCACTTCTACAACATCTTCCTCGTCGCTAACTATAAAAAGGCAAATGTAAAACGGATGAGTGACTTTGTAACTACTATGGTGCTATTGAAATAATTTTTTTCATACTAAGTTCACTAACCTTCTTGTTGTCGACCACGTTGTTGTTCAATTGTTGGAATTGAACTATCTTCATAAAGCATTTGTTCTAACTCTTCATAATCAAGTAATGTAGAGTCATCCTCTTCTTCAACGATCCAAAAATCAGTTTTATCAATACTCTCGATGTCAACCGGATCATAACTTCTCATCTTATAACAATGCCTAAAATTATAGTAAAGTTAATAATTATTTCACTAACAATCTAATAAGAAACTATGAATTTGGTAAAACATAAGACTCAAATATTCTTCAATCGCAAGTTATAATGAACATATACAAGATCATTGAGCCTTTGATGCTCCAACCGATTTCTTTTCTTAGTGTGTATACGTTCAAAGACACTCCAATTCCGGTCACATCCAGAAGAGCTACTAGTTTGGCCAAGAATTCTAATCGCCAACTTTTGCAAATTTGGAGCACTATGCCCAAACAACCTCCACCACTCATCTTAGTTGCATTAAAATTGAAAACATAAAAAGACATAATAAATAAATAATAAACTATATAAAAAAATAAGTGATAAACTAATTTAGTATATACTATAGATAAAAAAAATATTAATTAATAAACTTACCAGGTTGAGTACTCTTGGAACTAGTAAGATCCATTTCTCGTCCAAAGCTTTCTAAACGATCCCAAAATAATCTAGTCTCACTCAATAACTTTGTCGTGCTACACGTGGCTTTGGATTCAATAACATCAAGAAAACCCGACATAACCTCCAGTTTGGTGCAAAAAGTATCTTGACTATATTGAAAAGTAGGATTTAACCAATAAGCAGTTGCATGGATACTCTGACGTAGTTGTTTATCCCATCGTTCCTTTATGATCTTCGTATAGGGCTTGTACAATGTTTTTTTGTTCTTGAACATCTTTTTGATTCCTAAGCATGCCCTATACATACCCTCATAGACATATCCAATCGATGGTTTATTGTCCCCATCTACAATACGCAGTAGCCGCATTAGTGGTTCCACAACTTTCACAATGATCAAGCAATCATTCCAAAACTGGCTATCTAAAATGATGGAAACAACTTCTTTTGCCTTCCTATTTTTTGCATATCTTAATTTCACAAAATCTTTACTAGTCACCAAAGCCTTCAAGTCGTGCATGTGCTGATTAAGGCTATGCAAAGCAATGAAAGTTGTGGCAAAACGAGTTGCACCTGGGTGAATAATTTCTGTCCAATCTTTTCTTTTCCTCAACAAATCTAATAAGTAAACATGATTATAAACAAACTTTGTTATCTTGGATGCCTTTTTTGCAAGCTCAGCCACATGTTCTAGCTTTGTAATATCACTTAAAAGTAAATTTAAACAATGAGCCACACAAGGAGACCAGTTAATGCTTTTATAAGTTTCACTCACCATTCTTCCAGCGCAACATAAGCTGATCCATTATCGGTCACTATGTGGACAACATTAAAAACTCTCACCCACTCAATTATCTCTTGAAACAAACCATATAAGAGTCTGGCATTCTTCACAGCATCTGAGGCATCAACAGATTTTATGAATGTAATTCTCCTAGGACAATAGACAAGATAATTAATTAATGTTCGATGCTTATCATCAGTCCAACCATCACTCATAATAGTGCAGCCCAAATCTACCCAAGAACTATGCATAGAGTTAACAAATAATTGTATTTCTTTCTTGGAATCCCTTAATAAATTAACTCAAATATCATGATAGGTTGGAACCTTGAAGTCTCCACCAATTGAAATTGTAGCATCAAACATCGGCTAAAAATATATTGAGTTTAAAGCATTCATTGGAATGCAAGTGTCATACACCCATTAGCCATAGCCATGTGTGCCCGTTTAACAGCTTCTTTGCTGGCAAGAACACTCTTGATAGTGGGTTGGGATCCCGGAGTGGTTCTTGGAGCAAAGTAATCACTAACATGTTCTTTTCTCCTTCCTTTTTTTTTGCCACTGATGCAACACTTTTGCTCTGTTTACCTTGAGAAGGTATCTCTTGAACATCTAAATCATCATCATATATAGTTTGATGCTCGTTTACTTCCTCCCGAGGCCTTTTCTTTTCAAAGATATCTTTCAAAGCTTCTTCCATAAAAAATTTTACATCTGCGGGAACCTTTTTACAAGACTCAATCTCTCCCTTCTGCCTTGCAAGATGTTGTTTCATTCTATTTGTTCCCCCACGTTTAACACACTTTGAACAACACAAACATGTATATGTTTTCTTTCCATCAAGACCCCGTCCCTCAATAATATGGTCCCATGCAGGATCTGATTTTCCTCTTGTAGATTGTGTAGAATGTGCAGTTGAATTTTGATCGGACGAAGACATCTTGGAAATTACAAATTATCTAAAACATAGCATTTACATATAAATTCTCTTGCAAAGATTTCATTCACATCATTGTATACATTTTATTACATGGTGAGTTGGTGATAAACTCTTTATAATTTCAATTTATGTGTCAAATCTTTTAGTAAGAATCATAAGATATAGTTTACAAATACTATATTAAAAATTAAAGAAATCAACTAAATTAAAGAAAAAAAATTAAAGAAATCACTCACAAGTCACAAATACTAAATAAAAATGTAAAACTTAAAAGAGTTAGAGATAAAAGCAATGACTCAAAAATACTAGATCGGAGACAGATAATATTTTGTAAGTTTGTTTGTTTTTTTTTTTTTTTTTTTTGGCCAAGAACCCTCTCCAGAGATTGGAGTAGTAATAATTCTAATTTGCAAATAGATGGGATTACATAATTGGCATGATCCAGTTGGGAAATGATTCATAAAGTCCATTATGAGAATATTCATTTTGTGATATATATATATATATATAATTTTCAACATTTGGGATATATATATATATATAATGTTCAATCATAAGATATAGTTCACAAATATTATATTAGAAATTAAAGAAATCAACTAAATTAAAGAAAAATAAAAAATAAAGTAAATTAATGAAATCTAAAGAAATGAGTCACAAGAGTTAGAGATAAAATCATAAAAGAATATAAAAAAAAATGACTCACAAATACTAGATCGGAGAAGGGAGCAAGAGGCTGTGCAGGTCTGGGCGGCTACAGGCGACGATGGTCCAGGTGGTGGCTACAGGCAACGATGGTCCAGGCAGCGGCTACAGGCGGCGCAAGTCCGACGATGGCCCGATCTAAAGTCCTCTTGAGTCTTGGCCTTAGCCTTGGGCTCTTGACTTCTAGTTCTTGAATCTTGAGGTCTGGAGAGTGGAAATATGGAAGAGACTAGAGAGTAGAGAGGAATGAGAGACAAAGAGTTCTTCTAGAAGAGATGAGATAAAAGTATAAAGCTTAAAACTTAAAAGACCCAAAAAAAATGACTTTAAGTCTTAACCTAACTAAAATAATAAAGTAATAATTATAAAACTATAAATTATAATAAGCTATAAAATATAAAAGACCTAAAAAAAATCTTCCTTTATCTATCCCGTGATTCCCGCTTAAAATTTTGGACCCGGTCTACATTCAAAATCGGTCCCGGTTTTTCAGTTTTTCGGTTGAACCGGTTCGCCCGACGGTTTTTCCCGGGTATGTGCTAGATAACGATTACCGGTTCAAACTGAACCGGGGGCCTGACCAATCTACGGTTCAATCGGTCAAACCGGCCAGTCCGGTCCAGTTTTGAAAACCATGCTTGTACTATGCACGTTGATTGTCAATAGTGCAGAAAATGCGATAACGTTAATAACAAGATGTTTGTATCCTTCAGTCTGGTCTCTCGTGTTTCATTCATTTGCTTGGTCAGTTCGAGAAAGAGTAAAGAGTATGGGTTCAGTTGTTAAGTTGATTAATAGCCGATGGGATGACATTAAGCAAGTGGCCACTTTGGGCAAGATGACAAATTAACCAAAGCTGAATGCAATAAGATTGGGATTACCAAGTAATGAGGCCGTAAGGCAGATGTCAATTAGCCATTGGGCACAATGACAAAAGAATAGATGTCAGTTAGCCATTTGTGCATGATGACAAGATGGTAACCCATGACCAGAAAGCGGCGATATTCCAGGAAAACGGCACTCGTGCCGGATACATGCAAAGAGTCATGTTCGTGAAAGATTGGGCATATAGTCCAAAGATTGGATCGGCGATCCAAAGAGTCGAGAGTAAAGATTGAACCTATAGTTCAAAGCAATGTATTTGAGTCAGTATGGATTGGGATGTAGTCCCAAAGCGATCAATCGGTTGTTGTCAGTTGTGTTTCAAAGATCTGAGTAATATCATTGAGCGTTTCCTGAACATACGCATTTCCTCGAGATTAGAATAATCGAGACTTAAAGTCATGTTTTCAATAATGAAGAAAAAATGAAATGCTTCACTTTCTCAACGAATAACAAGTGTTTTTTGAGCCCGTTTAGTGTAGTAGGTTTACTCTCTCAGCTCGCAGTAAAGCTGACAATTTTTATCTCCTGGACAATCAAACTTCCAGTTCTTGCAGAGGCAGGTTACCCGAACGAGGAGTATGCCGAGGAAGGCTATGGGTTCGCGAGCTAGCTGTCGGAAGTGAAGACTTTTGTTTATGTAGGCACTGGATGCCAATCTTTTATTATTATGATATAGGGCTTTACGCCTAGGATATTATTATCTTTTCTTTCAATTATGTGGGTTGTAATAATGGACTTATGACTCTGATGTTTAATATTATGTAAGCCTAGAAATACCATGCTTATTATTACTATTTCAGTTATTGTTTATGGCTATTATCTTGGTTCCTTCTTGTATGGACAAGCACACGATCCTTAAACCAGTCACGTATCTATGGACCCATAAAAGAAATTTTAATTTTTTCCTATTTTTGGCTTACTCTGGGGCGTGACAAGAGCATAGAAGTAGAGACCGGGAAGAAGCAGCCGGAAGGTATGGTGAAGGTATTGGAGGAAGAGAAAAAGGGAAATGAAGAAGAGACAGAATCAGGGGCTTTGCCAAGCTGCGATGCTATAGAGCTCAAGAAATATGTCTTTGAGTCTAGTGATAGGATTTCCCTACCCCAGAGTCTGTAATGGCCGAAATGAGCCAAACGTTTGCTATCAATGAAAAAGTGATTGATTCTTCTTACTCGATCGTGCTTAATGATTATAATGACTGTGAAACTGATATTTGAAAAAAAAATGAACCTTCATGAAAAATCATTGAGGAAACCTTGGCAATTGACTTAAGAAATGAAGAAGATCCTCAAAATGTTTTCTTTTTATATTACATTCAATAAAGATGAAAGCATAAAATTGATCTCACTACTAAAAGAATACAAGGATGTTTTGCATGATTCTATAATGATATGCCAGAAATAGATCCAGAGATTGTCCAATACCACCCCTTTTACACCCAGCCTAAAAAATGAGAGCCATGAGCTTGGTCCTTGATGGTAGCCAGATGTTTTAAATGAACTTCTTCTTCAAAAGAAAACAAAAAAGAAAAAGAGCAGAAAGAAAAAAGAGAGCGCTTGCTAGGATGAAAACCTGAAAGGGCGCCTAGGCAAAAGTTAGAGCACAAAAAAAAAGAGAGAAGAAAAAAGAAGAGAAAAAAAGGAGAGAGAGAGAGCTCTAGGATGAAAACCCGAAAGGGTGTCTAGGCAAAAGTTAGAGCAAAAATAAGATGCGTGTTGATTTCAAAACCGAATCCTAGCCAATCAAAATCATGAAGAGAATAAGAGATAGTGAGGTAGAGAAAAGAAAGGAAAGAGAAAAGGAAAAAAGCAGAGAATAAATAAGATTGAGAATTCTTGAGCATTTCAAGGTATATCTTTGGCACATGAATTATCTAAAGGTTGTGTTATTCTAAAAAAAGAAAAAAAAAACTGACATGAAAAGAGAGATTTGAAAGTATCAATTAGTCTCAAAATTTTATGAGAAGCTCAATGGTTAAGTAGGCCTAAAAATGATGCAGAGATATCTTTGAGAAAAACAAAGAGAGATTTGGAGGGATGATATTGCTTTGAGAGTATGATTAAAGCACGACGCACTGTGAGAGTTGTTATAAATTGACTGTCTAGTGAAAAGGTTGAAAAAAATCAACCGCCACAAACAAAAAAGAGCTGAATAAGAAAAGAAGACAAAAGGAAAAAAGAAGAGAAAGAAAAAGAAAAGAAGAAAATGAAAAGGAAAAAAAGTTCACCATGCTACACAAGGACTACCACAAGTGACACGCACTCACTAGACCCAAATGGCAACATGGCTTGAAAATCCCACCAATCTTTGAAGCCTAATTCTTTCAAGACCTCCTGAGTAGATTGAACTATGTTTTGACCTGATTTCCACTTGGGGATACATAGGTAGCCTGCGAGGTTTGGTCACAATTAATCATTGCTCTTTTTTTAGGCCTTAGCCGAACTACTATAGAACCTGATGCCTACTCGGGGATAAGTAGTTGGGTCTCCTAAAGCCCTCATGTTAGGTGTGTGCCCTCAAACCATTACTTTATGTATGAGACATTGACATTTTAATATATGGATATCAACTTTACATTTCATTGTGTATGTTTATTTAATAAGATGATTGTTAATCTTTAAGTATCATAGTAAGTAATTCGTGTGTGTATGAGATACATACAAGTGAGATACAAATTACTATCCTTTGATACTTAGAATTTATCACAGTGGATGATGAGACTGGATATCTTATCAGGTTTACACTACAGCATAATTAACTACCATTGGATGGAGTGATGAATCTCAATCACTGGAGTTTAACACTTAGTTAATATGCTAGTGCTTGTAGTGCATTGACGGACCTGAGCTCTCCTATTGACGCTTAACACTGTCAACAGTCGATAGGAATTCATAACTTATATAAGGTACATGTTCTCAATCTTGAGACGATTGTGAACACAAACTGTGGATATGGCTGCTTTGACTTACCAATCAGTGAGGTCTATAAAAGATCAACACTTGGGTATCTTGGGTATATCATGTTCATAGGATTGTGAACATATATTGTCAAGATAGAATCTACCCTCTTTTAAAGAGTAAGCATTCCCTTGAGAATGTCACCAAGATGATTACTGAGAACTGCAGTCTTGTTGATAAGTAGTTATCAACATGTTTGGTAATCATGAGAGGTGAATGGGACTCAAGGAATACAAGAAGTAATCATGATTTAGGTTGACAATAACAGTTATCTGACTACCTGAATATGAATATGAATGCTGACAGTAGAGGGACATTAGTACACCATACAAGTCTAGTTATCGCTTCGGATTTGTTCTTTTGCGTTGGAGTTCAATTATCATTTTATAGTTGAGTAAACGATAACTGACCAATTAATTAGTTTGCTGATCAAAGAGTTTGATCATGGGAATTACCAAATGGTCTGAGCCAACAATAAAGAGCCTAGGAGGTCCCACTCTTAGCTCCACAAGGATGCTTGGAAAGACACATGAGGATCTTGTCAAGACAGGTTCGATCGATCGAAGGAGTCTCGATCGATTGAAGTCTAGACAAGTTCGATCGATCTAAGGTGGTTCAATCGATTGAATCTTCGATCGATCGAGGCCACTTCAATTGCTTGAACGTTAGGCCGGTTCTAGGAATCTATAAATAGGGAAGAGCATTCTCTGGTATCAAAACAAAGTCAAAAGCTGCAGAAATACGAGTTCGTCATTTTGTTATACCAGAAGCTGCAGAAATTGTTGTAGGCTTTCCAAACCTTCTATATCCTCTCCATTAGGGTTCCCACCAACCCTAGTCTTTCCAGGAGCATTCGTAGGAGTCATAAGAGTGAAGACTACCTAGTAGAAGCTGCTACATCACCAAGGAAGTCAGAGATTTTAGAATTAGGTTCAAGACACTAAGGTATAACTCTTGTCCCCTCTTGTACGCATCTATAGAGTTAACGAGTAGTAGATCCAGTGTTACCAATAAGTTTTTGAAACTTAATCTTTCCGTGCGCGTTTAAACTAACTTTTAAACCTAATTTCTTCTTCAATTGGTATTAGAGCCTCGCTTGTTTGGATCTATAGATTCATTTTGGAACACTAGTTTTGATTTGCATATTGATGTTAGGACTATTTTCAAAACTGCATCATCACAGATCTGTTTTTGTAGTGTTTTCACAGCAGAATACAAATCTGTGATCGCATTGGATACATGGCAGTTTCGATCGATCGAAGTTGTTTCGATCGATCGAAGTTATTTCGATCGATCAAAGCTCGTCTGTTCTCAAGTGATCGAACAATGTTCAAGCGATCGAGAGTGATTCTCGGTCCAGGTATTTAGTTTACAGTTTTGAAGTTTTTAAATATTACTTTAATTTTTATTATTCTGTAAAAAAAAATTTAATCCTTTTTGTGAAACTGAAAGTTTAATCGATTGAACTATGTTTAATCGATCGAAGTTTAGATTGATCGAACCTTTGTTGTTCAATCGAAGTGTGACAGAGAACTAAAATGTTGTTTTAAGTTCTAATTCAGTATATAAAGAGTTTATGTACTATGTGAATCAATTAAGGGTTCCAATAGTTATATATATTTGATATATATATATGCATGAATGTGTGTACGACTAACCCTTTTGCAGCAAGATTAATCTTCTATCTCCCATGGTACCAAGATCAAAGTCTTAATTTTGTATTTAGATGTTTGTGGTTGGTGGATGATTGTATTTATTTGGTTTAGTTTTAAGGCATATATAAAGGGCGCTGCGACTTCAATCCTACAAAAAGGAAAGTTGCACCAGTTTTCCTAGCCTTTTTATTTTAGTGTTGCTATTTCTATTTCTAGATAAATTGCAAGCTTCGAAAAAAGCATATGACCAATGTAATAGAATTAGAAAATTCCATAAAGATGGAGGAGCAAGCCGTTGTCCATGAAGATGGAGCTGGAGGTGATCAAACCAAGAAAGTGATTCTGTGGAGATAGAGGCATATGAATGCCTTTGTTTCAATTTTAGTTATTTGTTTTATGTGCTTAGTTTGTGATTGGCATTTAATTATATTGTTACTACTTGCATGCACATAAAACAAGTTTTCTAAAATAAAATTCAAAAACCCTTTCAACGCATTAGTAAACATTGGATGTTTATGGGTGTCACGCCCCGGAGCAGCATAAATAGAGAAAAATAAATTTCCTTTATGGGTCCATAGGGAATGACGGGTGAATAACCACGTTGTCATCTACTCAAACCAATAAACACCACGATAGGGAGGATGCTATTCATAGAACATATCTTATTAACATAATCAGAGGCTACAGCGGAAACTATAAAAGGTATGAAAGCAACAGATGCCCAAGTACCAATTATAAAAGTCTACTAAAACTATTACAACAGCTGGCTTATAGTCTCAAGCCTATAACAACAACAACAACAGATATACAAACTAACTATATAAAGCAGCACATCTTCATCTTCCAGCCTCCAGCTCCAAGTCTGGCAGAACTATCAGTCTTCAGTCCTCAAGACCTACAAATCCCTAGACATTGGAATGTCCAGGGCATAAACGCCATCAGCTTTGAATACAAAGCTGAGTGAGTACATTAAACAACACTCCTCACCGCTATTGTTCAGCATCTTAAAATGCGGTTAATCTCTTAACAATGGCGTCACTCACGGACATAGCAAAGGTCTCATTAAACTATGCATTAATCAAAGGTAACAGGAATAACAGGAAGCATGGTAATGACAAAGACAAGGATCATGGTATAATATCTTATCACATATTCATCAAATCCATGCATGTAACCCATGCATCCATCCCATGCATATACCTTTACGTCGGGACGTTGAATCCACGACTGAACCATCTTCTTACTAGCCATTCTCATATTCATATCCATATCCATCTCTGTATCTGTACGTTGATACCATAATCCAAATCCGTATCCATACATAGATACCATAATACCAGTCGGAATCACCCGACTAGGCAGTAGGTCCTACAATCCCTTGATAGGGTTACCGGTCGTCTACACGGTACCACCTATCTGTAAACGATGGAAGCGGCACAACGGACGTCTTCTACGCTGTGTATATTCTCACTGGTCGTCTACACGGTGAAAATACATTAGGGCACTAGCCGGACGTAATCGTCAACGGTACACTGGACGTCTTCAACAGTGCATACGCATTACTGGACGTCTTCAACAGCAAGAGGCGTACTAGGAACTCTAACCGTCCCACGTCCACCCGACTCGTCAGCCGTTGATCCCATGGATCCAAAGTACACATATCTCATATTCCACATAAGTCACATGTCCCATTTCTCATCAGCTTCTCTTGCCTCCTCACATCACTATCCCATGCATGCTGACACATGTTGTGAAATGCTCATATACTAAATACTAGAAATACCACATGCTCTGTATTCAACATATCTACTCATTTCTGATTATTAACATGCTGTCGTGTTCCGTTCTACTATTCAGTTTGACCATAACATATGGCAGTTACTTAACCATTAGAGCATCTCATATCGACAGTAAATAATAAACAGTTCATCTGGTAACATTAACATAAACATCATATAAGGCTTACGTAGTATCATGTTGACTAAGCACATATCCAATATCACATATGGTACAACTATTAACAGCTTGGGTACATTACAATCAGCTCATAACATATAACAATAGATAAACAACATTCTGCTCTTCCCAATCGATTGGAAATAATGTCAATCGATTGGACTTATGTCAATCGATTGGAATCATGTCAATCGATTGGACTTATGTCAATCAATTGAACTAATGTCAATCGATTGATATGTCAATCGATTGAACTCTATGGCAATCGATTGAACTCTGTCTTCTTCCTCAAAACTGTTGGGTTTATTATAAAAACGTTGGGGTCCTCTTTCCTCCTCATGCACGTTATTATACACACATAAACATCACAAAACAAACCTCCTTGAGTGAGTTAATAAACTCACCTCTCCCGGCGTTCCGTTGACGGCGTCCCGAGCTCCGCGGCGGCGGTTATGGTGAGTTCTCTTTCCTCTCTCTTTCTTCTCTGCTCTCTCTTTCTCTGTCCGTCTCTGTTCTCTCTCTGTCCTCCTCTTCTTCTTCTTATTCTTCTTCTTCTTCTTCTCTAACCCGAGAGTGTGGGTGTGTGTAATATATATATATACAATATATATGTATGTGTATATATATATGAGAGTATATATATATATATATATCTCTCCCAAACACACACACAAGCAAACATATATATGTATAAGGGGAGGGGTATATATAGGGAGGGGAAAATAATCACAACCACACAAAACCAACGAGGTGGCCAACTCCAGCTACTCTCAATCGATTGATACCAGGTGTCAATCGATTGGGGTTAGGTCGGCAGGATACCAATCGATTGGTAAAACATCCAATCGATTGACATATCAATCGATTGAGATAAGGTCAATCGATTGAACACACAATCTCACCAAAGGCTAAGAAAGGTACTAGGGATCTATACCTAAAAATATGGGGTATTACAATGGGTAATGTGTAGAAACAATTTTTCCTAAAAAGCAAAATCCTTATTTACTAAATCTAGTGGGAAAGGGTCTTATTGATAACACCCACGATCTTCCATTAACGGCTCACTGTAAGATGAGTAGTGCATTCTGTGTCACCTCGCCAGGGGTGATCATTCCATATGGAGGATACACTACTCATTGGTTACTAAATGTGAACTTCCTATGGATAGGATTAATCAGATGTGTTAGAGGGTTACCACCACACGGAGGCGCTACTTGAGGCGGTTGTGATTGGATCCTAGTTAATGGTATAAACTAGCTAAACTATGGATAAGGGATCCCACACGGGGCATTATTCAGAAACTTAGAGATCAAATAGGTTCGGGAGTCATAACTTGTTTTGCAAGAGTTGTACAGTGGACAAGTCATGATTAATAGAAAGATCGAGTATTGACCACCACACGGAGGCTTTACTCTTTCATTTTGATATTCCGGCAACTATGTTTTTAAAATAAGAGCTTAAAGGATTCTTTTATTTCAAACTGTCAAATCTTGATATCCATATTTATTTTATCTTTTGATTTTTTCACTAAATCATAATGTCAAGATCTACATTTAGTCCATTTGCCACCATACTCACTCAAAACAAGTTAACTGGAAATAACTACACTGAATGGAAATGAAATCTTGACATCGTGTTAACTGCGGAGGATCACACATATGTCCTCACCGCCCCATGCCCTGAAGAACCCACGAGAAATGCTTCGGTAGCTGCCAGACACGAGTTCAATAAATGGAGGAAGTCGAATGGGATGGCCCATTGCTACATTCTGGCCTCAATGGCTGGTGTGTTGCTACACCAATTCCAAGGAAGCGATTCTACCAGTGACATTATCACATCCCTGAAAAATATATTTGGGAAGCATGGCAGACCTACCAGGCAGGTAACTATGCAGAAGATAATGAGTTCTAAAATATCGGAAGGGACTCCAGTCAAAGAACATGTTTTAAAAATGATTAGTTATTTGAACAAGCTGGAGACCCTAGGTGACAACATCGATGCACAGACCCAAGTTGATATGATCCTCAATATGTTGTCATTGTCATTCGCTCAATTTAAACTAAATTATAATATGAATAAAATAGATTTTTCAATGAGAGAATTAATGAGTTCCTTATTGGTAGCGGAAGGGGTGATCAAATATGGGGGTAACGTTCTGAACGTTGAGAAAATCTCTTCCTCTTCCCGATCAATACCAAAAGGTAAGAAAGGGAAGAAGAAGGCTAGCACTGGTAGTCTAAGTGTTGGACTAGTCCCTAAGATTGCAAAATCTAAGAGAAAGGTAAGGGCAAAGGGAAGGTGGGTGGCCAAGGCAAAGGAAAGTGTTTCCAATGCGGTGAGAAAGGCCACTGGAAGAGGAACTGTTCAGAATTCTTAGCTACAAGAGTTCATGGTATGATTGAATCACATATGATTGAAGTAAATTTTATTACAGATACTTCAAACACTTGGTGCATTGATTCTGGTGCGACTAACCATATCTGTAATTCATTGCAGGGGTTCAGATCAACCAGGAGATGTAGTGATGGAGAGATCATACTTACTCTAGGTTCTAGCGCAACCGTATCTGTGGTTCCTATAGGAGTGGTAGTTTTAGAATTTAAAGACAATAAGATTTTAGTTTTATCAGATGTACTTTACGTCCCTTTGATGAGACGTAATTTAATTTCTGTTTCAAATTTATCGAATAAAAATTATTCTTTTTATTTTGGAATAGAAGTTGTCATTAAAAGAAATGGTTCTTTTATATGTTTTGGTGTTAAAACTAATGGCTTGTATCTGATTACTCCTAATATTTCAAAATGTTCTTGTATGAAACTTAATAACTCAATGGTAATTGTACCATCTAAAAGAAAGGAACCTTCCACTAATCCAACAAGGCTTTGGCATATGAGGCTTGGGCATATCAATCTGAATAGGATTGGCAGACTGGTTAAAGAAAGGGTCTTAGGCGATTTGGTTCTCGAACCAATGGAAGTTTGCGAATCTTGTTTAGAGGGTAAGATGAGCAAAAGACCCTTTCTTGCAAAGGGCAATAGGACCAATGCATTGTTGGAATTAGTTCATACTGATGTGTGTGGACCAATAAATATTAGAGCACGGGGTGGTTATGAGTATTTCATAACATTTACTAATCACCACTCTAGGAATGGATATGTATACCTAATGCACCACAAGTCTAAAGCCTTTGAAAAGTTCAAAGAGTTTAGGGCTGAAGTGGAGAAGTAATTGGGCTTGCATATCAAGGCCATTCGATCTGATCGAGGTGGCGAGTACCTCTCTCATGAATTTATTGATCACCTCATATAGAATGGGATTCTGTCATAGTTAACTACACATGGTACGCCTCAACAGAACGGTGTAGCAGAGAGAAGGAATCGGACTCTTTTAGACATGACTAGGTCTATGATGAGTTATTCCATGTTGCCATTATTCCTTTGGGGTTATGCTTTGGAAACCGCTACATACATACTAAATCTAGTACGAAGCAAATATGTTCCCAGGACACCACGGGAGATGTGGATTGGGCGCAAGCCTTCTTTGCAACATCTCCGGATAATGGGGTGTCCGGCATATGTGCTGAAAGGAAAGATGAGTAAATTGGATTCTAGATCGGAAGTATATTATTTCATAGGGTATCCAAAGGGTACTTATTGATGATGTTTTTATGATCCAAGAGAATAGAAAATATTTGTTAGTACAAATTTTGTTTTCTTGGACGATGATTATATCATGAACCATAAACCTAAGGGAAAGATAGATCTTAGAGAGATAGAAGGAGAGCCCTCAGTCCTACCCGTAGTTGACAATGATGTAAAACAATAAAATACCACTTCTTCACCCATTTCTGCACTAGTAGCTCGTCGTAGTGGGAGGATTATCAGCAGGCCCAATAGGTACATGTTCTTAGGAGAAGATTTTTAAGTTGTCTCCATAGAATGTGAATCTGATCCTATCACGTATGAAGAGGCAATGGCTTATGTAGACTCAGCTCATTGGGTTAAAGCTATGAAGGATGAATTAGAATCTATGGATTCCAATCAGGTCTGGGATCTTGTAGAACTTTTAGCCAATATTAAACACATTGGTTGCAAGTGGATCTATAAGAGGAAAAGAGGATCTGATGGAAAGGTTGAGACCTTTTAAGGCAAGGCTTGTAGCGAAAGGTTATACTCAGAGGGAGGGCATTGACTATGAGGAAACTTTTTCGCCGGTAACCATGCTCAAGTCCATCAGAATACTCTTATCCATTGCTGCATGTCTAGATTATGAGATCTAGTAGATGGACGTCAAGACTGCATTCTTGAATGGCAATCTTGAGGAAGACATCTATATACAGCAACCATAAGGGTTCATAGCTGGTCAGAAAGGTAACTTGGTATGCAAGTTGCAAAAGTCCAATTATGGGCTTAAGCAAGCATCCAGAAGTTGGAGCATTTGTTTTGACCAAGCGGTCAAGTCATTTGGTTTCATGCAGAATCTAGATAAACCTTGTGTATACAAGAAGTGTTAAGGGAAAGTGGTGGCTTTTCTAGTTCTTTACGTTGACGATATTCTAATCATTGGGAATGATGTAGCGGCATTCTCAACGGTTAAGGTTTGGCTAGCTAGTACTTTTGATATGAAGGATCTAGGAGAGGCAAGCTATATCCTTGGGATAAAGCTCTTTCGGGATCGTAAGCGAAAGATAATGGGATTATCTCAAGCTGGTTATATCGATAAGGTGCTAACTAGGTTTTCAATGGATAATTCAAAGAAAAGTTTATTACCTTTCAGGCATGGCTTAACGTTCTCCAAGGACCAGTGTCCAAAGACACAAGAGGAGAGGAATCACATGGCAGGAATTCCCTATGTTGCGGCTGTAGGAAGTCTCATGTATGCGATGTTATGCACTAGACCAGATATTTGCTTTGCTATTGGCATGGTCAGTAGGTATCAGTCGAATCCAGGTCTAGAACACTGTACAATTGTCAAGCATATTCGTAAGTACTTGAAAAGGACTAAAGAGTACATGCTTATGTACGGCGGTGATGAGTTAATTCTAGTAGGATACACTAACTCGAACTTTATGTCAGATAAAGATTCGAGGAAGTCGACGTCCGAACATCTCTTTACCTTAGGAGGTGGTGCTGTTAGTTGGTGGAGCATTAAGAAGAAATGCATTGCAGACTTAACTACAGAAGCTGAGTATGTGGCTGTATGTGAAGCCGCAAAGGAAGCTGTTTGGCTCAAGAAGTTCCTTATGGAGCTCGAGGTGGTACCAACTTTGCTGTCACCTATTATGCTATATTGTGATAATAGTGGGGCAGTGGTTCAGTTCAAGGAGCCAAGGAACCAGGGAAAGGGAAAGCACGTAGAGCGGAAATATCATATAATTCGAGATATTGTTCAATGTGGAGATGTGACTGTCACCAAGATTGCCACAGCTGACAATCTTGCGATTCCTTTTACAAAGGCCTTGCCATAGAAGGTCTTTTATCGTCATCTAGTTAGTCTAGGTCTTAGATGTAGTCCTGAATGGTTATGAGTGCAAGTGGGGTTTGTTGGGTTTGTGCCCTCAAACCATTACTTTATGTATAAGACATTGACATTTTAATATATGGATATCAGCTTTACATTTCATTGTGTATATTTATTTTATGAGATGATTGTTAATCCTTAAGTATCATAGTAAGTAATTCATGTGTGTATGAGATACATATAAGTGATATACGAATTACTATCCTTTGATACTCAGAATTCATCACAGTGGATGATGAGATTGGATATCTTATCAGGTTTACACTTTAGCATAATTAACTACCATTGGATGGAGTGATGAATCTCAATCACTAGAGTTTAACTCTTAGTTAATATTCTAATGCTTATAGTGTATTGACGGACCTGAGCTCTCCTATTGACACTTAACATTGTCAATAGTCGATAGGAAATCATAACTTGTATAAGGTACGTGTTCTCAATCTTGAGACGATTATGAACACAGACTGTGGATATGGCTGCTTTGACTTACCAATCAGTGAGGTCTATAAAAGATCAACACTTGGGTATCGTAGGTATATCATGTTCATAGGATTGTGAACATATATTGTCAAGATAGAATCTACCCTCTTTTAAAGAGTAAGCATTCCCTTGAGAATGTCACCAAGTTGATTACTGAGAACTGCAGTCTTGTTGATAAGTAGTTATCAACATGTTTGGTAATCATGAGAGGTGAATGGGACTCAAGGAATACGAGAAGTAATCATGATTTAGGTTGACAGTAACAGCTATCTGACTACCTCAATATGATTATGAATGCTGACGGTAGAGGGACATTAGTACACCATACAGTCTAGTTATCGCTTCGGATTTGTTCTTTTGCGTTGGAGTTCAATTATCATTTTATAGTTGAGTAAACGATAACTGACCAGTTGGTTAGTTTGTTGATCAAAGAGTTTGATCATGGGAATTACCAACTGGTCTGAGCCAACAATAAAGAGCCTAGGAGGTCCCACTCTTAGCTCCACAAGATGGTTGGAAAGGCACATGAGGATCTTGTCAAGACAGGTTCGATCGATCGAAGGAGTCTCGATCGATTGAAGTCTAGACAAGTTCGATCGATCGAAGGTGGTTCAATCGATCGAATCTTCGATCGATCGAGGCCACTTCAATTGCTTGAACGTTAGGCCGGTTCTAGGAATCTATAAATAGGGCAACTACAACCAGAAATACGAGTTCATCATTTTGTTATACCAGAAGCTACAGAAACTATTTTAGGCTTCCCAAACCTTCTCTATCCTCTCCATTAGGGTTCTCACCAACCCTAGTCTCTCCGGGAGCATCCGTAGGAGTCATAAGAGTGAAGACTACCTAGTGGAAGCTGCTGCATCACCAAGGAAGTCAGAGATTTCATAATTGGGTTCAAGACACTAAGGTATAACTCTTGTCCCCTCTTATACGCATCTATAGAGTTAATGAGTAGTAGATCCAGGGTTACCAATGAGTTTTTGAAACTTAATCTTTCCGCTGCGCGTTTAAACTAACATTTAACCTAATTTTTTCTTCACCTTGGTCCAAAGAAGAAACCCAAACAATTCATGAAATTACCCTGAAAACTAGGGGCAAACATTAGAAGCCACATCATCACCCTCAAACCATGGGCAAACTTCGTTTACCTAGCATTCAAAAGCCCCCTGAAAAACTAGGGGCTACTGTCATTTGCCAAATAAGATATTTCTGGGTTTACCAGCTTTCTAAAAAAGGACCAAGTTTAGACATCCAGAAAATTCATGAAGTTAAGAGATGAAGATTTCATGCATAAATCTAAAATTGATTTAAGATAAAAAGAAACATGAAATCTTCATTACCACAAAGTCAATCATAAAGGAAGATACAATGCAAGAATATTATGAAATGATATATAATTAATCAAAAAAGCGTAAAAAAAAAAAAAAAGAAAGCAGAATTGGTCACGTCATTTGCGAATGTGTATGTCTCTACTCTGTTTGAGTCTACCTCCCTGAATTTCCAAGATACATTCCTCAGACAGATCAACAAGAGTTGGAATTCAAAGAAAAGGGCACAGTAATCTGCATAAGCACTGATAAAAGTAGCAATAGAACCGAGGAATCTCTCTAAGGGTGTCCTTGAAGGCTCTCGGTATGACAAACCAATCGGGTATGAAAAAGAGTAAAGGCATGAAGGCAAAGAAGTCAGATCCCGCTCCGCCAAGAAAACCGAACAAAAGTTGAGCAAATACACTCAGAAAGCACAAATCCAGCAGATATCCTCAGCAGATCAAGCTCTGAACCACACAATCTAATCACCGGATGTACCAAAAAGCCCTCAAACTTGTCTCTAGTCAAAAGGGAAATCCATGAGTAGAAAAGTGGGGACTAACACGACTAAAAAGTTCAATAGCCCTTACATGATCGGGACTACATCATCACAGTTCATTTAAAATACTTGGAAGACGGTTTAAAATAATGGTTAATACTTGCACTCTAAATGGTATTAGCATTCAAAGTGGTTTTCAAAAGTCATTGAAGAAAATAGCCTTAAGGCTTTAAGCTCTAAAAACTATTGTGACAAACTGAGCTTATAGGGACAATTTGATGACAAATTTCTAAAACAAAAAGTCTTGGAATACTTAAAAGAATCATCTCAGGAATTAACATGTTCTATCGATCGAAGCGCTCTCGATCGATCGAACTGCATCATCCTTCAATCGATTGAAATGTCTTTGATCGCTTGACTATGGCTTTGGTTTGATCGATCGAAATATCTTCGATCGATCGAGCCCAAGGTTTCTAAAGATTGCATGGCAGAGGCTGGGAATCAATGATTCATCATATATTCCCAACGTCTAAACTACAGAAACATGATAAAACTAATGCAGAAATATTAAAATATAGCAATCATAACAACTAGATTAATAAGCAATCAAATAAAGAAAAGGAACAGAAAAACCTAGAATAAATCTGAATATAACTTATAATAAACTTGAAATCTTCAATAATCCTCATTATAACAATGGAAAAGAGGAAGAAAAACAAGAATCTAACCTAATCTACTCCTAATCTAACCCTAAAACTACCCTAAAACTAGGGGGTGGGCAAACAGTTCGGTTAACCGAACAAACCGAACCAACCGAACCAAATTTTCAATTTCAGTTAAAAATTTCAGTTCAGTTAAAAACCGAACCGAATTAAAAATTTCGGTTCGGTTATCAGTTGCCCATAGGCAAACCAAACCGAATCGAAAAATCGAAATTTTACTTTTTATTTTCATTTTCTATATTATTAATATACTTATACATAACTATATATAATAAAATATAAGTATTTTTACAATTAAAAACAAAGAAAAGTATGCTTTCTTTGTAATATGAAAGAGAAAGGAAAAAAAACATAAAAAAGTTGTGAAAAATGAAGAAAAAAAATTAAAATAAAAATTGGGTTTTTTATATTTCGGTTAACCGAATAACCAAACCGAACCGAATTTGTAATTCAGTTAACCGAACCGAACCAACCGAATTAAATTTCAGTTATTTAACAGTTGACAAAGTTCCAAATCGAACCGAATAGTGTCAAATCGAACCGAACCAACCGAATGCCCACCCCTACCTAAAACTGTTGTTTTTCGCATTTTGGAGTGTCCTCCCCTCGTCTGATATCAAAACAGCTTATTTATAGGGTTCCCGCAGACTGTACGCAACTTTTGGGAGAAAATAAAGCTCAATCGATTGAACTTAGTTAGATTGATCGAAGTTAGTTCGATCGATCGAAGTCTCAATCGATTGAACTCTCCTCAATCGATTGAACTCTCTAATTTTGACAGCTCTGCGCACCGATGAGAGAATGGTCATAATTTTTCACTTAGACCTTGGATTGACCTCCTGTTTGCGGCCACACGACCGTAACTCAAAGATCTACATTTCATATTTCTAGGAAAACTTCCAAATCTGAAGTCTTCATTGTCAAAAATGGCGTTTTCTCAGCTGCTTCCGTTGTTCTCTTCACCAGAATCACTTTTCTTTAGCTTCACTTCATTGAATTACATCATAATACCTATAAAACAATGCAAAAACATATGTTTTAGCATTTACACAATAAAAAGAACATTATTATTTGAATGTACCTAAATGTAGGGACTTTGGGGATAAAAGTATGCATAAAGGACCATGTAATATGTTATGAATATGCACTTTTCACCTCGAATCATACCCCCCAACTAGCTCGTTACTAGTCCCTAGCAATGAAGTGAACTACAGTAATGTTTATTTAAACTCTAAAAATTGAAAACAAAATAAAGTAAAAATCCTAAATCACTTTTGCAGGAATCGTGATTGCATTTAGCATATGCAACAAGTCTTTAAACCCCTAGGTTCACCCTAGTGGACGAGTGTTGTCTCGTTAGGGTTTGCAGTAAAGCTACCCACAAAATTCATGTTTATGGTAATGGTTCTAGTTTAAATATTTTCAAAGAATTTTTTCCTTCTCATTTAGCAATGTGGTTAAGCTCAACAATGTCATGAAACTCTCTAATATGCCATAGCTATGCAACATATACATTACAATTAATTTACTATCAAAGTTATTAGAATATTCCATACCTATTAATCTTCAAGTGTGTGTGTGTGTGTGTGTGTGTGTGAATGGACAACCAAAATACAAAACATTAATTTCAAAGCTTGCATAACCTAAGTCGCTATCAAGATGTTTATTTTGACTAAACTCTCACCGGGATTACACTCTCAAGATGAAATCACTCCGTATTAGGTGTAATAATTGTCACTCGTGATATGGAAGCTATAAAGAGTGAATGTACATGGAATCTAATGCTTCTCATATCTAAATAGAAAAATGGATATTTTAGTGCACAAAGTCTCATGAAAGGATATTTTTCACTAGAAGAGCGAGATACCATAGAGAACTCTCTCATTACTTTAACTTCAAATCTAATTTACTTAAAATATCAGGACTTTGAAAAAGAGGTGTTAGGTGAAATAAGAAGGGGGTTTGTGATTTTCATTTAGGTCAAAGGATGTGATTAGAATGTCTACCACAACTTTTCAAACTTCCGCACATCTCCAATCACTCTCTTTTCCTTTCTTTTTTTTTCTTTTTTTCTTTTCACTCTTCTTTTTTTTAATCTTTGCCAACTTTCTTTTATTCACACTACCAAACTTCTTGTCAAGACAACACATCCCAATCACTCCTAGGTAGAGAAAAGAAGCTCAAACTAATAATTTGGAATTAGGCATAGATTTTAAGAATTGTAATGACAATGTAATTATGAAAGCTCAAATGGTGAAAATATAGGAATATCATAGAGGTAGGCCAAGGCTGTATTATGCGTGTATGGTCAAAAGATGGCCTAAATCATCCTCTAAGTTAATAGGATAATTCATTTCAGTAAATTCAAGAGCTCTAAATTTGGTAAATCCTGAATGTTCTCTTCTAGTAATTAGTCAAAATGAAGAAAATTGAGACTTTCAACAAATTAATACGCTTTTCAAAAAGTAAGAGTAATTTTATAAAACCCTCAAAAACAAAGAATGGCACAAAAGCTCACTTGGGTTCTATTAGTCTCCACTACAATCTCTCAAGACACCTAAGCTATGCTTACTAATCCATTTTAGCTAAGTACAAGGTTGTCACAACGTGCTCAAAGTTGTTTGAAGATTAAAAAGCATAAAATATACTATAAATAAGATAGTAAAGAAACTACCATAGTGTATCACATACTAATAACATACAGAAAATAACACTAATGCATCATAACTAACTACATTTACTATGAGAGAAATACAAGAACCATTTTATCATATTTAAAAAATTTAAAAACTTTTAAAACTTTTGACAATTTTAATTTACTGAGTCATGTTGCTAAGCAGGTTTATTGACATTAAAGCGTAAAAACAAATAAATGAGACATGCAATGACTCACTCCCCCCAACTAAAACTAAACATTGTCCTCAATGTTCTAAACTAAGCACATGTACAAATAAATTAAAGTGAGAGAAGGAAGGTTGTTACCTCGAGGCGTTAATATCCAATATAAAAAAAAATTCAAGTTACCTGCAAAATCATTAGTAGCAACAAGGAAAAAATAGACAATAAAATACAATTACTCAGTAAATAAATTCGGTTAATCAATATTTTTATCATAAAGTAATAACCAAAATTTGTTAGAATCCTCCCGATGAAATAATTTAACAGTGAGAAGAACATTAGGATCCTCATAAAAATGCAACTCCCCTCCCCCCCAACTAATGTCAAGCTCAATGTCAGAGGAGATGATGCAAAACCTATGGCTTCCAAATTTGTTGGGGACAGTTATAAGAGGTATACCACACTTTTTAGGAATTATACTCAAAAAAATGATCGTTGGTGTTGGTATTTTCTATAACGGCCTCTACTTTAATACTAAAAGCAAGAGGAGGCCATGGTTCAATAAAAAGGGGCAGGGTCTAAGTGATGTTCTAATTTAACTTCATTACCCTCCTCTTGTATTAGAATAGAATCTATATAGACATGATCATATGAAGTGGATTTCTGTTCTATGTAAATAATTTTGGACTGCACTTGGATAAAGCTATCTATTTGGGTCTCAATGTCATTATCACTCAAGAAGGTCAAGCAGTCTAGAAGATTACTAACTCTTGTTGAAGTTTAAGATCATCTAATGTGGGCCTAATATTTTCCAAATCTTCTCTCAAAGAATTTTGAAAGTTAAAATTTTGTGAAGAGCATGTGCTAAAATTCTTACCATCCTCTTCCACAACACATTCTTTTTGTTCAATATTTGGGTACACATAACTTTCAAACTCGGGATGAGAGCTTTGATTAATAGAGAGGATAAGTGATGGGCAACTTGGTGACACCACCTCTTTGGCCAAAAGAGGTAAGGGTTCTTGAATATCACATGAATCTAAACCAGATTTAGATTTTTCAATTACATCATCCCTAGGGTCACTATCAAAGGTAAGGGAAGAGTCAACAGGAGACTCCTCCTTTCCTAATTGCGAGCAATCACCTAAACTCTCATCATCTTTTAAATCCTCGTTCTCATCCTTCTAACTCTCCTCACTATAAATGTCATCTATTGAGGTGCTCTTTACAAAGAGATTGTGCAATTTTATCCAGGCAATGAAAGAGTTGATGTCTGGGGTTGTATATTGAGGAGAAGATGGTTCTACAACTTCATGTTCAATGATTTGGTTTTGGAGTTCTTGTTGGGTTATCATTTTCTTGAGTGAGTTGTTAACCTTATTCGATATAAACCCGTCGTTGTCCTCTAATTCCATTCCATTTTTAGTGTCTGGAAATTTAGGTTGTAGTGTTGAAGGACTGGTGTAGTCTTCTAAAGGTTGGCTAGCATATGCTTGTTGATATCTAGTTTCTAATTTATCAAGTGCACTATCTAGCCTTTTCATTTCACTAAGTAGTAATTTTAATATACCATTATCCTCAACTTGGTTATTCTCCTCATTATAACTATACGAAGTTTTGCCCCAGTGTTGGTGGTAATAATCCCCTTCCCATTGTGTTTGTGAACAAGGCTCCCCAGAAGGAAAGTCTTGGTGCATTTGGTAATCGTGGGAACTACTACTATATCCTACGCTATCATTTTAGTTATATCCCCATTGCGATTGATAGAACTCTCCATGTGGAGATTCTTGATACGTTTGATAATATGGGGGACTACAACTATTGTTTTTCCATTGTGGTGGTTGGTAGCACTCAGGTTGATAATGCGCATCATAAGTGGGTGCTTGCCAACTTGGGGGAGAATTTTTATTACCTAATGTGTACCTATTCGTAGTGTTTATGTTGTATGGAGGATAATATAGATAAGACATGTTTATCCAAAATTTTAAACCATAGAATTTTATTTATTATTTTTTTTTTTTTTTTTGTGAGAAAAAAATTTCAAAAGTTTTTTACTTATTTTATTTTTTTTTTTTTTTCGAAAAGTAAGAAAAATTGAAAATAACTTAGTAAAGTCCTAACTTAGTTGCCTTCCCCGGCAACGGTGCCAAAAACTTGACACGACTAAAAAGTTGTGTGCTCTTGTGCAACACCCAAGTGTAGGTGATCGTGCAAGTAATACTGAATAAGTCCAGGTCGATCCCACAGGGAAGGAATAGGAAGAATATCTACTAAGTTACAACCTAAAGAAAAAGAAAAGATGAATGTAGGAGTAGAGATTCTTAAGAATCCTAATTAATTAAATTAAACTAACCAATAAACTAAAGCATAGAGAAACATAGCTAATGAAATAAATAAATTAAAGGTGTTGGAAATACAAGAATCCACATTGATCCTAACCATCTACCGTGCACATTGATTAACGTTCTATGGAGTTCATTCTTCTTTAGTATTCCGTATTTTTCTAAAGATAAAGGATCAATAGCCATTACATAACCGGGACTACATCATCACAGTTCATTTAAAATACTTAAACACGGTTTAAAACAATGGTTAATACTTGCACTCTAAATGGTGTTAGCATTCAAAGCGGTTTTCAAAAGTCATTGAAGAAAATAGCCTTAAGGCTTTCAGTTCTAAAAACTGTTGTGACAAACTGAGCTTATAGGGACAATTTGATGACAAATTTCTAAAATAGAAAGTCTTGGAATACTTAAAAGAATCATCTCAGGAATTAACATGCTCAATCGATCGAAGCGCTCTCAATCGATTGAACTGCATCATCTTTTAATCGATCAAAATGTCTTCGATCGCTGAACTATGGCTCTGGTTCGATCGATCGAGCCCAAGGCTTCTAAAGATTGCATGGCAGAGGCTGGGAATCAATGATTCATCACATATTCCCAACATCTAAACTACAGAAACATGATAAAACTAATGCAGAAATATTAAAACATAGCAATCATAACAACTAGATTAATAAGCAATCAAATAAAGAAAAAGGAACAAAAAAACCTGGAAGAAATATGAATATAAATTGTAATAAACTTGAAATCTTCAATAATCCTCAGTATAACAATGGAAAAGAGGAAGAAAAACAAGAATCTAACCTAATCTACTCCGAATATAACCCTAAAACTACCCTAAAACTGCTAGTTTTTGCATTTTGGAGTGTCCTCCCCTCGTCTAGTATCAAAACGACTTATTTATAGGGTTCCCGCAGACTGTACACAACTTTTGGGAGAAAATAAAGCTTAATCAATAAAACTTAGTTCAATCAATCAAAGTCTCAATCGATTGAACTCTCTTCAATCGATTAAACTCTCTAATTTTGATAGCTTTGTGCACCGATGGGAGAATGGCCATAACTTTTCACTCAGGCCTCGGATTGGCCTATCGTATGCGGCCACGCGACCATAACTCAAAGATTTAAATTTTATATTTCTAGGAAAATCTTCCAAATCTGAAGTCTTCATTGTCAAAAATGGCGTTTTATCAGCTGCTTCCGTTGTTCTCTTCACCAGAATCACTTTTATTTAGCATTACTTCATTGAATTACATCCTAATACCTGTAAAAACAATGCAAAAACATATGTTTTAGTATTAACACAATAAAAAGAACATTATTATTAGAATGCACCTAAATATAGGGACTTTGGGGATAAAAGTATGCATAAAGGACCATGTAATACGCTATGAATATGCACTTTTCACCTCGAATCAGGGACGCCATGAAGAACTGGCTTGTGCATTTTCCTCTTCTTGCCTAATCATCTAAGTCACCCGAACTGCCGACCATGGCCATAAATCGATCAAGCAGGAAAAAAGAGAGAAAATTGAGAAAAGGATAAATTCGGATTAAGAAACACTGAGAATGAAAATAAAAATTTTCGAGTCTGCGTGACTCTAGATTTTGAAAATAGGAAATGAATTTTCTGAGTCCGCGTGACTCCATATTTTGAAAATTGAAAATGAATATCCGAGTCCGCGCGGCTCCAGATCTTTTGAAAATGAATCTTCGAGTTTGCGCGACTCCAGATTTTGAAAATTGAAAATAAGAATTTTCGAGTCCACATTACTCTAGATTTTAAAATTTGAAAATGAATTTTCTGAGTCTACATGACTCCAGATTTTGAAAATTGAAAATGAATTCCCAAGTTCGCGCGACTCTAAATCTTTGAAAATAAGAATATGAATTTATCGAGTTCTCGCGACTCCAGATTTTGAAAATTGAAAATAAGAATTTTTGAGTCCGCGTAATTCTAGATTTTGAAATTTGAAATTAATTTTTGAGTTTGAGCGACTCCAGATCTTGAAAATAGATTTTCGAGTTTGAGCAACTCCAGATCTTGAAAATATATTTTCGAGTTTGCGTGACTCTAGATTCTGAAAATAGAAAATAAATTGTCGAGTCCACACAACTCCAGATTTTTAAAAGATAAGAAAATGAATTTTCGAGTTTGCGTGACTCCAGATTTTTGAAAATCAATTGTTAAGCGCACGTGACTATTCTAAATTAGAAAAGAAAGAAGGATTTACCTCTGCAATATCGAGCGTCTTTTATGAGAACCTGGGGTCATTGAATCTGGGGCGATTCTGACTTTTCTGCTATTTGGGTCATTGAATCTGGAGCGACTCTGACTTTTCTGCGATCATTGGGGTCATTAAATTTGGAGCGATTCTGAATTTTCTGTGATCATTGGGGTCATTGAATCTGGAGCGATTCTGACTTTTCTGCGATCATTGGGGTCATTGAATCTGAAACTTTTCTGCGATCATTGGGGTCATTAAATCTGGAGCGATTCTAACTTTTCTGCGATCATTGGGGTCATTGAATCTGGAGCGATTCTAACTTTCTGCGATCATTTGGGTCAGTGAATCTGGAGGGATTCTGACTTTTCTGTGATCATCGGGGTCATTGAATCTGGAGTGATTCTAACTTTTCTGCGATCATTGGGGGGTTATTGAATCTGAAGCAATACTGACTTTTCTACAATTTTGGGTTATTGAATTTGGAGCGATTCTAACTTTTTTGCTATTTTGGGTCATTGAATCTAGGGCGATTCTGACTTTTCTATGATTTGGAGTCATTGAATCTGGAGCGATTATGATTTTTCTGCTATTTAGGGTCATTAAATATGGAGCGATTCTGATTTTTCTGCGAAACTCAATTCTAGATAAGACACCGGAGTATAACGTGAACCGCATCTCAGTCTTTCAAGCGAACTCAAGACACCAGAGTATAAGGCGTGAAGCATATCTCAGTCTTTCAAACAATCTCATTTCTTGATAAGACACCGGAGTATAAGGCGCAAAGCGCATCTCAGTCTTTCAAGCAAACTCAAGACACCGGAGTATAAGGCGCGAAGCGCATCTCAGTCTTTCAAACAATGTCATTCCTTGATAAGACACCAGATTATAAGGCATGAAGCGCATCTCAATCTTTCAAGCAATCTCATTTCTTGATAAGACACCAGAGTATAAGGCGCGAAGTGCATCTCAATCTTTCAAATAGTTCATTTCTTGATAAGACAATGGATTATAATGCGCGAAGTGCATCTCGGTTGGTCATATGATTCTTGAAAAAAAATCACTGGAGAATTAAGCACAGAAAATGCATCTATCACTCCATCGAATAGATAAGTAGTGTAAGGCGTGAAACGCATTTGCATCAATCATGGCTTTCCCAAAGTGGGACGACGTCAGAATAAAAAAAAAAATTTAGGCACAAAATGCATTCTAGTCACTAGAAAAAGCAATATAATTCTGAATCATTGCGCTTGAGAGCATAGAGCATGAGACTGCTTGAGCACGTGCATCACGATAAGATAGGTGCATTCATCTGTATGACTATTTGTACTTGTGTGTGGTCCCTTACCCGAACTACATCTTGGTCTGATTCCTGTTGGGATACATAGGCAGCTCATCATCGAGTACGACCAGCAACAGCCTTCTTTGTACTTGTTTAATTTTATTTTTTTTTTGCAACGCACTTTATTTTTTCCTAAATTCGACAATTCGGTCAAAGGCTTGTCTTCACACAGGCTTCAACATATACTTGTGATATGCATTACTCCACAAGTTCTGCCGAAGAGGGGCAAACTATAGACACCCCAAATTTGACTGACCGTCGAATTCAGGGAATGATTACCTCCGAAACCGATGACGACAATGTCCGACGAAATTTGAAGATCTTTAAAATGATTCAAGCTCTTCAGAAGGTTCTTCAGTCTCGATAAAATTTTCAAAAGAAAGAGGGAGAAAGACCGGGTGTTCAGGGAAATCCGAGTGTAATAATACCAGCTTGGAAAATTTTGGTTTAAAGGATTTCAAGAAAAATCATTTGAAAAGAAAAGAAAAAAAATAAGAGAAAAGAATTTCAAGTTAAAAAAAGAAGAAAAAGATTCTTTAAAGAAAACAAAAATATAAATAAATATATAGATGTATATGTATACATAATCTATATAAATATATATAAATAAAATAAATAAACAAGGAAGAGAAGTCTGTTATGGGCAACACGCGGTGAATCCGGCGTGCCGGACCGGCAATCACTGAGTGTTGCGGACAACTCAATGACTGTTGCGGCCTATAACAGTCTGTTTTTGTTATATACGCATTCAACTCTAGAAGATGCCAAGGCACATGGGTTTTTACCCGAATTTACTGAATTAGCCCCTTAAGGTTGGTCTATATAAGGGGATGTTCATTTAGGAGGTTGAAAAAATATTGAATCATACACACAATTAAGAGATTTCAGAGAGAGAAAGAAGAGAATTGAGGGAGAAATCATCGAAGGAGTTTGAAAAACTTGAAGATGAATTTGAACTTAAGGATCTTCACCAAAACAAGAAAAATCTGAGGATTTCTAGAGGTAATCTTCTAATCTTGACTTAGCTTGTCTCCAATTCAATCACAATTCATAGGACTCTAGGACATTTTACACAATTTTCAAAAAGTCACTTCCCACCTCATTTTATGACACATCACTTGAATTATGATTGAAGTCTTGTTCATTTGTTGATTTGGATCTAGTTAATCATGGATCAAGTTTTGTAATAACATTTTTTTTTCTTTTACGAGAAAACTTGCTCATTAACTTAGTTTGATCTCCAAGGACCATTAACTTGGGAGGAGAATTAAACAACGTAAATTCAAATTTCTCAAGGATCATGTATTTGGGAGAGGAATTAGATGTAGGATTAGTTATTGGCATGAGTCGATTGATAGATTCAAATGAATTCAAGTGTCTTGAGTTTGTTAGGATTGAGTAAGTCCTTGAAATCCATCCCTAGATTTCCCTTATGAGATCTATATGGGGATTCATTTAAGGTTAAATCCTTGGATCTCTTTTATGTTTCATTACCATGAGGATGATAAATATCATACTTGATCTAGATTCTCTCTAGAATTATGGATCAAGTTTGTTTCAAAATTATGAACACTAATTCAACTATGGTGTAGTGAGTTCATTAATCAACTGTGATCAAAGATTTTTAATTAAATCATGATTCATTGGAATTGAATGAGTCAATTGGAATGTATTCATAATACAAAGATCCACTGCTGCAATTTTTGTTTTGGTCAGATTTCATAGTTAACATGGTTTGATCTTAGGATTCATGAACTAGTTACTCTCTGTCCAAAATTTCAGAATAGTAAGTCAGTATTGATTTGAATAGATCAGAGCATTAACCAAAAAATTTTTACTTCAAATAATTTTTTCTATAAAGTTAAATGTATTAGTGAAATTCCCTAAAACGATGGGAGTAATTCAGATCCGTTTACTATTTTTAGAAAATCATACAAAATCTCTGGACAGAGAATTATTAAATTCTGAGTGATGTCTAATTTTGGTCCAATTCCCAAAGATTGGACCATTTGATCTTTGATTTTTCTTTTGGGTTAGAACTAGACTCACAGAGGCACGTCATATCCAAAAATCATTAAGATCAAACAATGGAAAGTATGATTTTCTTATTTTTGAATGTCTGACCTACTCTCTATAAATCCTGAAGTTCTATGATAGATTTGATGAAATTTGTGAATAATGATCCAAATGACCTTTCTATGACCTAGAGCTTAAACTGTGTTTTGAATCATGTTAATTAAGCTTAAATCCAGAGGCTAATTGATCCAAATCAACAAATGATTCATAGCTAATCATTGTCCATATTCATGCATTCATCACATATGAATTAAATTTAGCAATTAGGTCATTATTTTGTATTGAGTTAAGTCATAATTAGGTGAACCTAGTCATAAGTTCTTTGTGATCATGTTGGGATCGTACCACCTCTATATGGACAATATATTGGCTCATAGTTGAGACTTGTATATCTATAGAGGTGTTATTATTCCAACTAGTTAGAAAGAATTCTTGATTGTGTCAACTCTCTCCATGCTTGATAGGTTTAAGCTACAAGTTTGGTATAATGATTGGATTTTGATATTATATCTTGTTCAAAACATGTGGACTAACCCTTTTTTTGTAGCGCTATTGGGGTATGATCTCTTGACTTTTAATTCATTTCTTGATTTTTATTGATTTTCGAATCTATGCGCGACACCTTAGACTAGGTCTTGCCTTATGTATATATATGTGTTAGAGACCCCCTTTTTAGGTTTTTTATTTATTTACATGCATTATACGTTTCTCATTTCGCAGCTGGATCCTGGGTAAGTTCTCTTGTTCCTTATTGCATATCATTTTGTTTGCTATTTGAACTATGTGCATTTGTATAGCAATCTTGCACCCGTTTCAAATATGCTTTGTAATGCATATATCTATGTATTAGTTTAGGGCATACTTAGATTATTAATTCGATTAAAAGGATGTTGAGTAGAAGCCTATCACGAGATAAGATGAGAGGGGGTGTTTTAGTCCGTCGGGCTCCTCCCCCTCTCATTCCATATTTCCCGGACCTAGAAATCTCTGGTTTACAAAAGATCAGTTTGATTTCAAAATGGTTTCTTATTTTTCCTTACAAAAATTAAGTGGCGACTCGTGTTTCAAAATTGAGAAAGTGGCTAGCCTACAAGTATCCACACATGTGGCTCGTTTCCTTATCCGTTAAGGTTAAAATTAAGGAAAGGAGACCGTTTAGGAAGGGATTTGATCAAATCCAGCTGGATACAGAAAGTTAATCCCAAAGATCTCGGGATTGAGTCAATCATGATGAAGACGGAAGGAATTAGGATATGGAAGGGTGAAGGAAAAAGTGGTTTAAAATTAGAGTTTAAACGCGCAGCGGAAATAGGTTAAGTTATAAAACTTTTGGTATTCCAGGATCTACTACTCGTCAATTCCATAGATGCGTACAAGGGGTGCAAGAATTATACCTTAGTGTCTTGAACCCAATTCTGAAACTTTAACTTCCAGCAGCCTCCACTAGATGATCTTCACCCTTATGACTCCTGCGGATGCCTGTCGGAAAGACTAGGGTTCGTGGGAACCCTAATAGAGAGGATAGGAAGGTTTTGGGAAGACTATGATAGTTTCTGCAGCTTCTGCGTATAAAAACGACGATCACTTACTTCCAGAACGCAGCTGCCCTATTTATAGATTTCCAGAACCGACCTAGACTTCGATCGATCGAAGTGACTTCGATCGATCGAACCTTCGATCGATCGAACCATTCTCGATCGATCGAACCTGCTGACTTCGATCGATCGAACATACTTCAATCGATCGAACTTGTCTTAACAGCTTCCTCAAGTGTCTTTTCAAGCATCCTAGCGGAGCTAAGAGTGGGACCTCCTAGGCTCTTTATTGTTGGCTCAGACCAGTTTGTTAATTACCATGACCAAACTCTTTGATCAGCAAACTAACTAACTGGTCAGTTAACGTTTATTCCACTATAAAACGATAACTGAACTCCAACGCAAAAGAACATATCCGAAGCGATAACTAGACTTGTATGGTGTACTAATGTCCCTCTACCGTCAGCATTCGTAATCATATTCAGGTAGTCGGATAACTGTTACTGTCAACCTGAATCATGATTACTTCTTGTATTCCTTGAGTCTCATTCACTACTCATGATTACCAAACATGTTGATAACTCTTATCAACAAGACTGCAGTACTCAGTAATCGACTTGGTGACATTCTCAAGGGAATGCTTACTCTGAATCAGAGGGTAGATTCTATCTTGACAATATATGTTCACAACCCTATGAACATGACATACCCAAGATACCCAGGTGTTGATCTTCTATAGACCTCACTGATTGGTAAGTCAAAGCAGCCATATCCATAGTCTGTGTTCATAATCATCTCAAGATTGAGAACACGTACCTTATACAAGTTATGAGTTCCTATTGACTGTTGATAGCCTTAAGCGTCAATAGGAAAGCTCAGGTCCGTCAATGCACTATAAGCACTAGCATATCAACTAAGAGCTACACTCTAGTGATTGAGATTAATCACTCCATCCAATGGTAGTTAATTATGCTACAGTGTAGACCTGATGAGGTATCCAGTCTCATCATCCACTGTGACATATTCTAAGTATCAAAGAATAGTAATTCGTATCTCACTTGTGTGTATCTGATACACACACGAATTGCTTACTATGATACTTAAGGATAAAACAATCATCTCATGAAAGAAACATACACAATGAAATGTAAAGCTGATATCAATATATTATAATGCTAATGTCTCATACATAAAGTAATGGTTTGAGGGCACAAACCCAACAAACTCCCACTTGCACTCACAACCATTCAGAACTACATCTAAGACCTAGACTATCTAGATGACGATCAAAGACCTTCTGTGGTAAGGCCTTTGTAAACGGATCAGCAAGATTGTCAACGGTGGCAATCTTGGTGACAGTCACATCTCCACGTTGAACTATATCTCGGATTAGGTGATATTTCCGCTCTACGTGCTTTCCCTTCCCGTGGTTCCTTGGCTCCTTGGACTGAGCCACTGCCCCACTATTATCGCAGTATAGCGTAATAGGTGACAGCGACGCTGGTACCACCTCGAGTTCCATAAGGAACTTCTTGAGCCAAACAGCTTCCTTTGCGGCTTCACAAGCAGCCACATACTCAGCTTCTGTAGTTGAGTCTGCAATGCATTTCTGCTTAATGCTCCTCCAACTAACAGCACCACCTCCCAAGGTAAAGAGATGTCCGGATGTCGACTTTCTCGAATCTTTATCTAACATAAAGTCCGAGTCAGTGTATCCTACTGGAATTAACTCACTACCGCCGTACATAAGCATGTAATCTTTAGTTCTTCTCAAGTACTTAAGAATGTGCTTAACGGCTGTCCAGTGCTCTGGACCAGGATTCAATTGATACCTGCTAACCATGCCAATGGCAAAGCAAATATCTGGTCTAGTGCATAACATTGCATACATAAGACTTCCCACTGCTGAAGCATAGGGAACTCCTATCATGCGATTCCTCTCCTCCTGTGTCTTTGGACACTGGTCCTTGGAGAATGCTAAACCATGCCTGAAAGGTAACAAACCTTTCTTCGAATTATCCATTGAAAACCTAGTTAGCACTTTCTCGATATAACCAGCTTGAGATAATCCCATTATCTTTCGCTTGCGATCTCGAAAGAGCTTTATCCCAAGAATATAGCTCGCCTCTCCTAGATCCTTCATATCGAAAGTACTAGCTAGCCAAACCTTGATCGTTGACAGCGCCGCTACATCATTCCCAATTAGTAGAATGTCGTCAACGTAAAGCACAAGAAAAGCCACTACTTTTCCTTCACATTTCTTGTATACACAAGGCTCATCCAGATTCTGTATGAAACCAAACGACTTGACCGCTTGGTCAAATCGGATGTTCCAACTTCTGGATGCCTGCTTAAGCCCATAAATGGACTTTTGCAACTTGCATACCAAGTTACCTTTCCGACCAGCTATGAACCCTTCTAGTTGTTGCATATAGGTGTCCTCCTCAAGATTGCCATTCAAGAATGCAGTCTTGACGTCCATCTGCCAGATTTCATAATCTAGGCATGCAGCAATGGATAAGAGTATTCTGATGGACTTGAGCATGGCTACCGGCGAGAAGGTTTCCTCATAGTCAATGCCCTTCCTCTGAGTATAGCCTTTCGCCACAAGCCTTGCCTTAAAGGTCTCAACCTTTCCATCAGATCCTCTTTTCCTCTTATAGACCCACTTGCAGCCAATGGGTTTAATATTGGCTGGAAGTTCTACAAGATCCCAGACCTGATTGGAATCCATAGATTCCAATTCAGCCTTCATAGCTTTAATCCAATGAGCTGAATCAACATCAGCCATTGCCTCTTCGTAAGTGGTAGGATCAGATTCAGATTCTATGGAGACAGCTTCAAAAACTTCTCCTAAGAACATGTATCTATCAGGCTGGCTGATAATCCTCCCACTACAACGAGGTACCGGTGCGGAAATGGATGAAGAAGTGGTATTTTCTTGATTTTCATCGTTATCAACTGCGGGTTTGACTGAGGGCTCTCCTTCTATCTCTCTAAGATCTATCCTTCCCTTAGGTTTATGGTTCATGATATAGTCATCCTCCAAGAAAACAGCATTCGTACTAACAAACACTTTCTGCTCTCTTGGATCATAAAAATACCATCCATAAGTACCCTTTGGATACCCTACAAAGTAACATACTTTCGATCTAGAATCCAACTTGCTCATCTTTCCTTTGATCACATGTGCCGGACACCCCCATATCCGGAGACGTTGCAAAGAAGGCTTGCGCCCAATCCACATCTCTCGTGGTGTCCTGGGAACAGATTTGCTTGGTACTAGATTTAGTATGTATGCAGCGGTTTCCAAAGCATAACCCCAAAGGTATAATGGCAACTCTGAATAACTCATCATCGACCTAGTCATGTCTAAAAGAGTCCGATTCCTTCTCTCCGCTACACCGTTCTGCTGAGGCGTACCAGGTGCAGTCAACTGTGACCGAATCCCATTCTGTACGAGGTGATCAATAAACTCATTAGAGAGGTACTCGCCACCTCGATCAGATCGAATAGCCTTGATATGTGTGCCCGATTGCTTCTCCACTTCAGCCCTAAACTCTTTGAACTTTTCAAAGGCTTCAGACTTGTGCTGCATTAGGTACACATATCCATACCTAGAGTGGTCATCGGTAAATGTTATGAAATACTCATAACCACCCCTTGCTCTAATATTTATTGGTCCACACACATCAGTATGAACTAATTCCAACAATGCATTGGTCCTGTTGCCCTTTGCAGGAAAGGGCCTTTTGGTCATCTTACCCTCTAAACAAGACTCACAGACTTCCATTGGTTCGAGAACCAAATCGCCTAAGATCCCTTCTTTGACTAGTCTGCCAATCCTATTTAGATTGATATGGCCAAGCCTCATGTGCCAAAGCCTTGTTGGATTAGTGGAAGGTTCTTTTCTTTTAGATGGTATAGTTACCATTGAGTTATTAAGTTTCAAGCAAGAATCTTTAGAAATATTGGGAGTAATCACATACAAACCATTTGATTTAACACCAGAACATATAAAAGAACTATTTCTTTTAATCACAACTTCAGTTCCAAAATGAAAAGAATAACCATTATTCGTTAAATTAGAAACTGAAATTAAATTACGTCTCATTAAAGGGACGTAAAGTACATCTGATAAAATCAAAACTTTATTGTCTGAAAATTCTAAAACTACGACTCCTATAGCAACCGCAGATACGGTTGCGCTAGAACCTAGAGTAAGCACGATCTCCCCATCACTGCATTTCCTGGTTGATCTGAATCCCTGCAATGAATTACAGATATGGTTAGTCGCACCAGAATCAATGCACCAAGTGTTTGAAGTATCCGTAATAAAACTTACTTCAATCACATGTGATTCAATCATACCTTGAACTCTTGTAGCTAAGAATTCTGGACAGTTCCTCTTCCAGTGGCCCTTCTCACCGCATTGGAAACACTTTCCTTTGCCTTGGCCACCCACCTTCCCTTTGCCCTTACCTTTTCCCTTAGATTTTGCAATCTTAGGGACTGGTCCAACACTTGAACCACCAGTACCAGCCTTCTTCTTCCCTTTCTTTCCTTTCCTTGTAGATCGGGAAGGGGAAGGGCTTTTCTCAACGTTCAAAACGTTGACCCCAGGTTTGATCACCCCTTCCGCTGCCAAAAGAGAACTCATCAATTCGCTCATTGAAAAATTCATTTGATTCATATTATAGTTAAGTTTGAATTGAGCGAATGATGGCGACAGCGAGTTGAGGATCATATCAACTTGGGTCTGTGCATCGATGTTGGCTCCCAAGGTCTCCAGTTCGTTTAAATAACCAATCATTTTTAAAACATGTTCTTTGACTGGAGTACCTTCCGACATCTTTGCACTCATTATCTTCTGCATGGCTACCTATCTGGCAGGCCTGCCATGCTCCCCAAACATCTTTTTCAGGGATGTGATAATGTCACTGGCAGAATCGTTCGATTGGAATTGGTGTTGTAACACACCAGCCATTGAGGCCAGAATGTAACAACGGGTCATTCCATTCGACTTCTTCCATTTGTCGAACTCGCGTCTGGCAGCTGCCGAAGCATTTGCCGCGGGTTCTTCAGGGCTTGGGGTGGTGAGGACATATATGTGATCCTCCGCAGTTAACACGATGTCAAGGTTACGTTTCCATTCAGTGTAGTTGTTTCCAGTTAACTTGTTTTGAGTGAGTATGGTGGCAAGTGGACTAAATGCAGATCCAGACATTATGATTTACTGTAAAAATCAAAACAAAATAAATATGGATATCAGAATTTGACAGTTTGAAATAAAAGAATCCTTTTAAAACTCTTATTTTAAAACAAAGTCGCCGGAATATCGAAACGAAAGAATAAAGCCTCCGTGTGGTGGTCAATGTTCGATCTTTCGATTTATCATGACTTATCCGCTATGCAACTCTTGCAAAATAGCCATGACTCCCGAACCTATTTGATCTCTAAGTTTCTGAATAATGCCCCGTGTGGGATCCCTTATCCATAGCTTAGATAGTGTGTACCATTAACTAGGATCCAATCACAACCGTCTCAAGTAGCGCCTCCGTGTGGTGGTCACCCTCTAACACGTCTGATTGATCCTATCCATAGGAAGTTCACATCTAGTAACCAATGAGCAGTGTACCCTTCGTATGGAATGATCACCCCTGGCGAGGTGACACAGAATACACTACTCATCTTACAATGAACCGTTAATGGAAGATCGTGGGTGTTATTTGATAAGACCCTCTCCCACTAGATTTAGTAAATAAAGGATTTTGCTTTTGAAAAATGTTTCCACACACTACCCATAAACATCCAATGTTTACTAATGTGTTGAAAACGGTTTTTGAATTTTATTTTAGAAAACTTGTTTTAAGTGCATGCAACAATGTATTATACGCCAATCACAAAACAAGCACATAAAACAAAAAACTAAAATGTAATATATGCATTCAAACAATGCCTCTATCTCCCATGGCTCTATTTCCATAGAACCACCTTCTTGGTTTGGTCGCCTCCGGCTCCATCTTTATGGACAACGGCTCCTTGCTCCATCTTCATGGAATTTCTAATTCTATTACATTGGACCTATGCTTCTTTTGAAGCTTACAATTTATCTAGAAAAAGAAAATAGCAAAAAAGAAATAAAAGGCTAGGGAAACCGGTGCGACTTTCCTTTTCGTAGGATTGAAGCCGCAGCGCCCTTTACATAAGCCTTAAAACCAAACCATTAATAAATTACAACATGCACCAATCTCAAACAATTTAAATATAAATATTTAAACGACTTGGTGCCATGGGAGATAGCGACTAATTTTGTTGCAAAAGGGTTAGTCGTACACGCATCCACACATACATAACAAATATATGTAACTATTGGAACACTTAATTGATTCACACAGTATATAAACACTTTACATACTGAATTAGAACTTAAAACAGCATCTTACTTCTCTGTCACAGTTCGATCGATCGAAGACCGTTCGATCGCTCGAACCTTCGATCGATTGAACACTGTTCAATCGCTTGAACATTCTGTTTCACAGAATGATTTAAAAATTTTATAGAAATAATTTAAGATTAAAGTATAATTTAAAAAACCTTTACAACTGTGAACAGAACACCTGGACAGAGAATCTGTCTCGATCGATCTAACACTATTCGATCGATCGAACACCAGAAGGCTTCGATCGATCGAAACTAGTTCGATCGATTGAGAACAGAATGTTCGATCGATCGAAACAAGTTCGATCGATCGAACCCACCTTGCATCCAATGCAATCACAGTTTGTATTCTGCTGCGATAACACTGCAGAAACAGATCTGTGACGATGCAGTTTCGAAAACAGTTCTAAAATCAACATGCAAATCAAAACTAGGGTTCCAAAAACGCATCTATAGATCCAAACGAGCGTGGCTCTGATACCAATTGAAGGAAAAAGTGGTTTAAAATTAGAGTTTAAACGCGCAGCGGAAATAGGTTAAGTTATAAAACTTTTGGTATTCCAGGATCTACTACTCGTCAATTCCATAGATGCGTACAAGGGGTGCAAGAATTATACCTTAGTGTCTTGAACCCAATTCTGAAACTTTAACTTCCAGCAGCCTCCACTAGATGATCTTCACCCTTATGACTCCTGCGGATGCCTGTCGGAAAGACTAGGGTTCGTGGGAACCCTAATAGAGAGGATAGGAAGGTTTTGGGAAGACTATGATAGTTTCTGCAGCTTCTGCGTATAAAAACGACGATCACTTACTTCCAGAACGCAGCTGCCCTATTTATAGATTTCCAGAACCGACCTAGACTTCGATCGATCGAAGTGACTTCGATCGATCGAACCTTCGATCGATCGAACCATTCTCGATCGATCGAACCTGCTGACTTCGATCGATCGAACTTGTCTTAACAGCTTCCTCAAGTGTCTTTCCAAGCATCCTAGCGGAGCTAAGAGTGGGACCTCCTAGGCTCTTTATTGTTGGCTCAGACCAGTTTGTTAATTACCATGACCAAACTCTTTGATCAGCAAACTAACTAACTGGTCAGTTAACGTTTATTCCACTATAAAACGATAACTGAACTCCAACGCAAAAGAACATATCCGAAGCGATAACTAGACTTGTATGGTGTACTAATGTCCCTCTACCGTCAGCATTCGTAATCATATTCAGGTAGTCGGATAACTGTTACTGTCAACCTGAATCATGATTACTTCTTGTATTCCTTGAGTCTCATTCACTACTCATGATTACCAAACATGTTGATAACTCTTATCAACAAGACTGCAGTACTCAGTAATCGACTTGGTGACATTCTCAAGGGAATGCTTACTCTGAATCAGAGGGTAGACTCTATCTTGACAATATATGTTCACAACCCTATGAACATGACATACCCAAGATACCCAGGTGTTGATCTTCTATAGACCTCACTGATTGGTAAGTCAAAGCAGCCATATCCATAGTCTGTGTTCATAATCATCTCAAGATTGAGAACACGTACCTTATACAAGTTATGAGTTCCTATTGACTGTTGACAACCTTAAGCGTCAATAGGAAAGCTCAGGTCCGTTAATGCACTATAAGCACTAGCATATCAACTAAGAGCTACACTCTAGTGATTGAGATTAATCACTCCATCCAATGGTAGTTAATTATGCTACAGTGTAGACCTGATGAGGTATCCAGTCTCATCATCCACTGTGACATATTCTAAGTATCAAAGAATAGTAATTCGTATCTCACTTGTGTGTATCTGATACACACACGAATTGCTTACTATGATACTTAAGGATAAAACAATCATCTCATGAAAGAAACATACACAATGAAATGTAAAGCTGATATCAATATATTATAATGCTAATGCCTCATACATAAAGTAATGGTTTGAGGGCACAAACCCAACAAAGGATTATGGGCATCCTTATCCTGTCAAGGGCGTAATTGGAGGAACTCCTGCCATATCTAGACTCTCTAAGGCTGTTATAAATATAGAGGCAGTTCAAGCTACCACTCCACTCAGTGTCATTCTTAAAAAACCTCATTCAACAACATTCAAAACAATCAACCCTGCGTTCTTGTGTTTTCAGCATTCACAGCAATATGTCTGTCCTCTTGTTATTTTACTATTTTTAGTCTTTCTTGAACAATCAGAGTCAGTTCTGATCTTTTTCATTAGTTTTGTTATTTTTTCAAACATATTTAATAAAATATCTGCATATTTTATTAATTGTTTGTGATTATTTACCTAATAAATTCATCACTATTAGACTTGTACGCTTTAGTACTGTCTAGGAATCTCAAGCCAATGGTATTTTCCTACTTAGCTATCACAGTCACCTTTTAGAAGTCAGATCTTAAAATTTTGTGTATTACAGTAATTAATTTGCACAAACCGAACCCATTTGAATTTGGCACGCCCAAACACAAATTACACAAACACTAAGCCAACTAGGCAACAAGACATCGATTTGGGCTTGTGATGCATTATGACTATTAATGTTCTCTTTTTTTTTCTTTTTTTTTGAGGAACATCATTATGTTATTTATATTAAAGAAATTTGCTATGATATCAACCATAGCAACTCCAAATAATCAAGAATATTAAAGATGAAGAGAAGTGATCATTCACAAAATTCAATTTGTTTAATTTTATTTTCACTCTATTTTCTATTCCAATTTTTCTCTGTTTTCTTTGTTAATTAAATAAAGAAAAATGTCTTCTCCATATTTTCTTTTCATATTATCACATAATCTATACACCAAACAGAGCCTAAAGTAGTAGAAAGAACTTGTATAATTAATGCTAACACAATGATTTTCCTAATTTTCACCATAATTCTTGAGTTGTCCACAATAACTGTGGAAATCAATTCTTCGTATATTTTTCACTTCCAAACTTGAAAGTTTTCAAAAGATTATTATCATTATTTTAATACCCTAAATTGCAAATAATCTTTTATGCCCAAAAATTTGTGAATCCCAATTTGTCACTATGATTTCAAGTATTAAAAAGCCAAACATAAGCCAATGAAGTTCATATTTGAAGATGAAATTATCATTTAGCAACAAAAAAAAAAAAGATTCATATTTGAAGATCTCAATTGGTCAAATTAGTTGTGAAGTTATTTATTTATTGGAATTGTACAACACAACGGAATGATGAGTTGGCAATGCAAAATTTCACGGAGAGCAAAAATGGTGCACATCCCATGAAGCGCGGAAGCCCATTTGAGTTGAGGTCTCTATAATATTAGCATATAATACTGTACCGTTTTACAACCAATGACACCCTCATATTAGTATAATCATAACTATCTCATCACCCTCTTCTGTATTATTTTAATAATAGCATAACTATCTCATTATCCTCTCGAGACCCATGAGCATATCACAGCATGATACGGATGACAGCATTTTGTTCACCCATTTTTTGTCATCTTTTGTTCAGTCAGATTTTTATTGAGTGATATGTGTCTCATTTTGTTCATTTTTTGTCCCATCTATTATTAATATAATTACTAGAATAGAACATGATGATGCTTAGAATTGGTAAAAGAGGATTCAGAGAGAGAGACAGAGAAACACCAAGGAATTGTATGTGGTTCGGCCCCGTTAATGAGGTGACCTACATCCACGTGTGCGTCTAGGCGTTATACTAGCAGATCACCGGCGGCCTGGTGAGCCAACAATGGTGGGCGGCACTACCAGTAATACCGTTCGGGTATATGCGTTTCAGTGTATGCTCTAGTTATTAGGTTTCTCCAGATTGTTTTTTTTTTTTTAGAAGGGTATGGGTGGACTCTTTTATAAATGCAAGAGTCCACCTCTACATGGAAACTTAGATCCATTAGGAAGCTTATATCAATCACAATTCAATGTGCATAAGTTAAGGGAAGATCATTATCAGATTAGGAATCTATCGAGTTTTATTCTTAATAGGACTCCGGCCGTACAAGGAAACTGCTGGCGTTGAGCCGCGCGTCCGGGAGAGCCGCCGAAGATCATGCCCGGGCTGTGCAGGCACCCCGAGCGGTGACACTGGCAAGCCCTGGGTGTGGACCCCAGGGTTCTGCTGGGTCTTCGATGCTGACGTGGCCGTTGGACCCACGCTGGATAATTCTGAGCATATCAGCTGCCCCCCATTTCCATAGCTAATTGGATGCCATATCTGATGAGGTTTGGAAATCAGAGCAGTTCACGAAAAACCGCTCGGGAAGAGGCCGAGGCCTTCCCCGAGGTAAGGCTGACCCGGGGTTGTCTTTCCGAGAAAGGACCGAGCGGGAGACTGGAGGGTCCGGCATTGCCCAGGGCCACGTGTCAGCTGCTTGCAGGCCTGGTTGGGATGCGACGGGGCCATCGTGGAGGTAACCGAACCGTTTGCGTTGGGACCAAACCGTCACGTCGTGCATTTAATGCATGCGCCTTTTGAGGCGGCGTATGGTATGCCCGATGTGACAGCCGTCAGTCGCCAAGAGCGGGAAAACGTCCTGACCGTCCGATCTGATTCAATCTGAGCCGTCCTTTGTCTTTATAAAAGGAGCGTCAGTTCATTCTACATACTCACCACTGTTTGAGGATCAATAATCACCGAGCGGGTTTTCAGAGCAAAGCACTCCCGACCCCTTTTCCTCTGTTCATACTAATTCTATTTATTCCCCTGTTTCCCCTTACAACTTTCTTTGCGGCCTGATATCTTGCATCTTTCTTTGCGGCCTAATATCTTTCCGGTTGTTTTGCAGCAATGGCTCCCAAGGACGCAGCGGCGCTGAAGGAGAAAGAGGAGGCCCTGCTTGCCCGAGCTGGATCAAAGAGGAAGAGGCTGGAGCCCACCGAGGGCCAGAAGCTCAAGAGGCTCACCCGGGGCATCGTCATCCGCCCTGACAAGGAAGGGGTAGGCACCTCGGCGCCCGGGGTGACCATTGCCGTGCCCCCCAAGGCGCCCGTTGCTTCAAAAACAGCTGGCGTCTCCTTCCCTACTGTGGAGGAGACCGTGCATACAGGGCTTCCTGCAGTGCCGCCGGTTGAGAGGGCGGATGAGGTACGCGGGAGGATCCGCCCCGCTCTGCTGCCAGGTCAGGTGGACAAGTGCTCCTTGTTGAGCCCGGAGGACGTGACCGCCTGGCTCTACAGCATTAGCCATATGGTGCGTCCATATTTTGTACTTCCCATAGGCCCTTATTGCTTGTTTCGCTCATAATGCTTATAGCTGTTTTCGTTCGCAGGTCGGTTGTATAGCAGCGGGGTCCGAGGCGACCTTTCCCGCGCTGACCGGGAAACTGGCGGCTGCTGAGGAGGCCCTCTCCATGGAAAAGACGGCCCGAGAGGCTGAGGCGGAGAAGGCTAGGGCTTTGGGCCAGGAGCTGGGGGAGGCCCGAGGTGTGGTTTTAACCGAGCGGGCTTCCCGAACGGCTGCTGAGGCCCAGCTCGCTGCTTTAGAGGCCAAGCTTGCTGGCGCGGATGCCGGTCGGGTTGCTGCCGAGAAGGATGTTGAGGCTCTGACCGCCGCTCTGTCCGGAGCGACCGCCGCCCTTGAAGCAGAGACGAAAGATGCCGAGGAGGAATTCGAGGCTGGATTCCTCAAGGGCTACAAGGACCTGATTGCCCGTGTTATGGCGGATCACCCAGACTGGGACATCTCCGGCTACTCCTGGGCCGAATCCAATTACTGGAAAGAGGACCGGGCTGCTGGCGAGGGGCCTGCGGAGGCTGCGCCAGTTGGAGCCGCTCCTGCTGCGGAGGAAGAGCTGGACGTTGTGGGTGACCAGTAGGGCTTTTATGCCCTTTCTTTTTTTTTACTGTTGTAGTATTTTTTGTTTTGTGGGGGGGTGAGCTACTACAACTGCTTACCCTAGGGTCTGTACAAATCTGCTTTCAATTAATGACAAGGCCCCTGAGGTCACTTTCCTTTCCATTAACTGTTTACATTTTGTACTTGCATGCCCATGTGATTGCCAATCCCCAACCAGTTTTCAATTGCAAGACCCTTCACTTAACGCATGGATTAGGGTTGCAACCGGTTGAATAATTGGTCTTTTGCCAGTATCTGACCAGTTTTAGTTGAACCGAACACTGCCTTAGCAAAATGGTTTAGGACCGTAACTGGTAGAATGCCTGGTCTTCCCGGCCTGTTTTTGAAGGCATACCCGGTGTATTATAGGACTTGTCCTGTTGTACCGTCCGGGTTATTTATCTCTGATCACTGTTAGTACTTGGGAATGCTAGGACTCCAAGTACCGTTAATGACCGGTGTGATTCCCTGTTTAAGGCTGCATTCCCCTGCCCCCCAAGCATTTTGGTAAGGCGGGTGCGTAGTAGCGAGCAACCTTAGGAAATCGACCTGGAACATGGGTGGTTGCAGGGTCCTTTGGGGTTTAGCCATCGTGGGTCACCTAGGGGGTTTGCCCCCATTGTCGGTTGAACCTAGGTTAAACCTTGTTTAATTTCCTGTTTAGGCCTGCATTCCCTTGCCCCCCCAAGCGTTTTGTTAGGGAGATGGACGGGAAAACCGACCGTAGGAAACCGACCTGGAACATGGGTGGTTGCAGGGTCCTTTGAGACTTGCCATCATTGGCTGCCTAGGGGGTTAGGCCCCATCGTTGGCTGGACCTAGGCGAAGCCTGCGCCTCGGGGTTAGGCCCGAGGTCTTTTTGTGCCTTGGTGTGTAGCCAAGGTCTTTGAAGGTGCTGTATGTTCCACGGGTGGGAAAGCTCATGCCCGTCAAAATCTCGTAGCCAATAGGTTCCCGGTCGATGAATCCGGGTGACCGTATATGGGCCTTCCCAGTTTGGCCCCAACTTCCCCTGATTCGGGATTCTGGTCGACTGGTTTACCGCCTTCAGGACAAGATCACCCACTTGGAAGCTGCGATGCTTGACCTTGCTGTTATAGTACCTCGACACCCTTTGCTTGTACGCTGCCACTCTCAGATAGGCTTGATCTCTTTTCTCTTCTGCTAAATCAAGTTCGGTTCTCAGAGCTTCCTCGTTGCCTTGCTCACTGAAATTGGCTACCCGGTAGGAGGGCAATCCGAGCTCTGTGGGGACCACGGCCTCGAAGCCATAGGTGAGTGAGAACGGCGTTTCGCCTGTTGCTGCTCGGGGAGTGGTACGGTAGGCCCACAGGAGGGTCGGCAACTCTTCAGCCCACAGACTTTTGGCACTTTCAAGCCGAGTCTTGATTGACTGCAAGATTGTCCTATTCGTCACCTCGGCCTGGCCGTTGGCCTGAGGGTGCTCGGGAGAGGAGTAATGGTTGGATATCCCGTAGCTCGAGCAGAACTGCCGAAACACCGGGGTGTCAAATTGTCTGCCATTGTCGCTCACCAGTACACGGGGGGTACCAAACCTGCTGAGGATATTCTTCTCTATAAAACCCTCCATCTTCTTCTCGGTGATGGTGGCCAATGGCTCGGCTTCTGCCCACTTGGTAAAGTAGTCTACGGCTATGACAGCAAACTTGACTTGCCCTTTTCCTATGGGCAGGGGGCCTACTATGTCGATGCCCCATTGAGCAAACGGCCAGGGGCTAAGGATGGGTGTCTGCATCTCTCCCGGACAATTGATCATGGGGGAGAACCTTTGGCATCGGTCACACCTTTTCACATAGTCCCTGGAATCCCGAGCCATAGTTGGCCAGTAATAGCCTTGCAGCAGCGCTTTCCGCGAGAGTGCCCGACCTCCAACGTGGTTCCCACAAATTCCTTCATGAATTTCATACAAGATCGCTTGAATTTGCCCGGGATGGACGCAGCGGAGGTATGGGATGGTGAAGCCCCTTTTATAGAGTATGCCATCAATTAAATGGTACCTGGCTGCACGGTATTTGGTGCGGCGGGCCTCATCTTTTCCGTCCGGTAACACGCCGGTCGCTAAAAATGTAACTATGGGGTCCATCCAACTGGGTCCCAGGTCCACCGGGTCCACCTCCATTCCTTCTGAATTGATCACACTTGGCTCGGGCAGGTATTCTATCCTTATCCCGGGCAAGTCTGACTCAGAGGATGAAGCTAGGCGGGCCAACCGGTCGGCCCTGGTGTTCTCCTCCCGCGGTATCTGCGTGATGGCCAGTCCTTTGAGTCTCTTCGAAACCGCTCGGACAAGGGCCAGGTAGGCCACCATGTTGTCTTCTCGGGCCTCATACTCCTGACTAATTTGGTTAACCACGAGCTGGGAATCACTGTACCCTTGGACCTGCTGTGCTCCCATAGATGTTGCCAACTGTAACCCTGCCAATAGGGCTTCGTACTCGGCTTCATTGTTTGAAGCGCGGAATCCGAACCGCAGCGCGTATTCGAGCTGGATTCCGTCAGGAGAGGTCAGGATGATTCCTGCTCCGCTGCCCTGGTTGTTGGAAGAACCGTCGACGTAGAGTATCCAGGTCGGGATGTTGATCTGCAGCCCGGGCGGCAAGACTGGTGGGTCGAGCTCTTCGGTCTGATCCTCTGCATAGGTAAACTCGACCAGGAAATCTGCCACTGCCTGCCCCTTGAGGGCTGTCCGGGGTCGGTAGACCACTTCAAATTCTTCCAATTCCAGGGCCCACTTGACGAGTCTTCCCGATGTTTCGGGTCTGCTCAGGATCCGGCGCAACGGCTGGTCTGTGAGCACTGCAATTGTGTGGGCCTGGAAGTATGGGCGGAGCCTTCGAGCAGATGTCACGAGCGCAAAAGCGAGCTTCTCAACCCGGGAATATCTGCTTTCGGCGCCCTGGAGTGCTCGGCTTGTGTAGTACACGGGGAACTGTATCCCGTGCTCTTCCCGAACTAAAGCTGAACTGACCGCTGAAGGTGACACCGCCAAGTATAGGAGCAGTTCTTCCCCCGGCGCTGGCGTTGAGAGCAGAGGGGGAGAGGCCAAGTACTTTTTGAGTTCCTGGAATGCCCCCTCGCACTCCTCCGACCATTGAAACGCCTTTCGGAGGATTTTGAAGAATGGCAGGCAACGATCAGTGGCTCGGGAGACGAATCTGTTCAGTGCGGCTACCCGTCCGGCCAAACTTTGGACTTCTTTGGTTGATCGGGGGGACTTCATGTTGATGATGGCCTGTATTTTCTCGGGGTTAGCCTCGATTCCCCGCCTGCTGACAAGGTGGCCAAGGAATTTTCCGGACGAGACACCGAATGTGCATTTGGCCGGGTTCAGCCTCATTCCGAACTTTCTCAAAATGCTGAAGGCTCCGGCCAGATGGTCCAAGTGATCGATCTCATCGCGACTCTTGACCAGCAGATCGTCAACGTATACTTCCATAGTTTTACCAATTAGATCTTTGAACATGTGGTTGACTAACCGCTGGTAGGTTGCCCCGGCGTTCTTGAGGCCGAAGGGCATCACCTTGTAACAGTACGTGCCTTGATCTGTGATGAAGGCGGTTTTTTCTTCGTCTCCGGGGTGCATGCTTATCTGGTTGTACCCGGAGTAGGCGTCCATGAAGGAGAGGAGCGAATGGCCGGCGGTGGAGTCCACAAGGAGGTCTATCCTAGGCAGTGGATAGCAATCTTTGGGACAAGCTTTGTTCAAGTCCGTAAAGTCCACGCACATCCTCCATTTTCCGTTACTCTTTTTGACCAACACGACGTTGGCCAACCAGTCGGGATAGAGGACTTCTCGGATTGAGCCCGCCTTGAGGAGCTTCTCTACTTCCTCAGAGACCGCAACTTGCCTTTCGGGGGCCATGCCTCGTCTTTTCTGTTTCACCGGCCGAGAGTCCGGGTTGACATTGAGGCGGTGAGACATAACCCGTGAATCGATCCCGGGCATGTCTTCGTGGCACCACGCGAAGACGTCCTGGCTTTGGCGCAGGAACTGGATGAGTCTTTCTCGGAGGCTAGGCCCGAGGAGTGTACCGATGCTGACAGTCCGGTCTGGGAGTTGAGGGTCCAGGACCACTCTTTCCAACTCCTCTACCGGGCCGACTTTGTCGCTTGGGTTCCTCGGATCCATCTCCTGGACGCTGAAGGATTCTGTGACGGCGCCCTTTCGCAGGGAGCTGACGTAACAACTCCGTGCGGTCATCTGATCTCCGCGTAGGCTCCCGGGTCCCTGGGGGGTCGGGAACTTAACTGTCAGACTGTATGTCGAGACGACCGCCTTGGCTTTGTTGAGGGTTGGCCTACCGAGGATGGCATTGTAGGCGGATGGTGTTTCCACGATAACGAAGCTCGCCAGAACAGAGGCTTGCTGAGGGTAAGTTCCCATGAGGACTGGAAGGTCGATGGTGCCGAGCGGCAATGTGCTGGACCCATTGAAGCCTACCAGTGGGGTCGTCACCGGTCGTAATCGATCCCGGGATATCCCTAGCTGCTCGAACGCTGAGATGAACATAATGTCCGATGAACTGCCCGTATCCACTAGTACCCTCTTGACCACATAATTGGCGATGGAGAGCGTTACAACCAACGGGTCATCGTGGGGGCAGTGGAGATCCTGCACATCGTCGGAAGAAAAGGTCAACACGTCGGACGGCGGGGAGTCGGTGGATCGGACGTGCCAGACATCCGCCCGGGATGCCCGAGCATGCCTCTTCCTTGCCGTCTGCGAATCCCCTCCGCCCGAGGTGCCGCCGGAAATCACATTGATCTGGCCGAGAGGAGGAGGCTGATCCGGAGTTCGGTTACCTTGTCGGGGTTGCCTGTCTGTTGTGACAAACTCGGCTAGGTGCCCCTGCTCAATCAGCTTCTCTATGGCTATCTTCAACTTAAAGCAGTCGTCCGTGTCGTGGCCATGGTCCCTGTGAAAACGGCAGAATTTGTCCCGGTTTCTCTTGCCGGGGGGTGCCCTAAGCTTTGCTGGCTGCGGGAGTAGCCTCCGAGCCTCGGCAGCGGCCATTACTTCCTGGATAGGTCGGGAGAGTGGCGTGAAGGTGGCTTGGGGCTGATCCCGGCCACCCCGCTGCTGGTCCCGGCCGCCTCGCTGCTGATCCTGTCTGGGCTTCTTGCCCAAGCCTTTGTCCGGCCCTTCGTGCTTGCGCTTGGACCTCGGAGACTCATCTTCCCCGGTTCCGGAGCGCTTTGCCCTTAGGAATTCCTCGGTATCGATGTGCTTGCCGACCCTGTCCGAGAGTTCTACCAGGGTTGTCGGTCGGTCACGATGGAACGACGTGGCAACCTTGGTATGTTGGACCCCTGAACAAAAGGCCATGATTGCTGCTGTCTCATTGAGGTTACGGATCCGGAGCCTCTGCTGATTGAAGCGGTCCACGTATTCTCTCAAAGATTCTCCCTTGCGTTGCTTCACAGTGAGCAGCTGGGTGTCCGGCTGTGATCGGTCCAGCATCCCCACGAATTGGCTGATGAAGAGTTTGCTCAGACATTTGAAGTCGTCAACCGTCCGGGGCCTCAGCGAATGGAACCATTGCGCGGCCGATCCCTGTAAAGTGCTGGGGAAGGCCAGGCACAGCAGTTCATCGATTGTAGTGACCAGTGCCATCTGCGCCTTATAGGTGCGGATGTGATCCACCGGACTTCCCTTGCCATCGTAAGAGCTAAGGTGCGGGGGCTTGAATTTCCGCGGAATGGGGAACTGCGTCACCCGGGAGGTGTAGGGCGACTCCGTTTCCGTGTTTGTGAGGTCGTGACCGGACTTACGGTTCAGCCTCTCAATTTGCTGCTGCAACTTCTCGACCTGGGCTTTAACGTCAGTGTGCCCGGTCCTCCTATCTGCATCTGAATAATAAGTGGGGTCGGACGATGATGCCTCATCCTCATCCTCGAAGCGTGTCGATCTTGGGGATAGCACTCGGCTATGGGTCCGGGATAGCCTGTGCCTAAGATCCTCCCGGCTCAGGGTGGGTGGATCGTCGACCGGTTTCCTCGCCTTTCGTCCGGACGCTTCTCCCCTTGCGGCTCGGCGTCGTTCGATGAGTAACCGGGCGTCCTCCACTCGGCGTGCTCGGCGAGGAACATACCGAGGCCCTTCTTTTGGACGCTTCGTAGGCTGGCTACGTTCTCCCTCTTCATGGTGTTCTCGATCTGGTGGGGACACTGGTGCAGATCGGGCTTTTCCGCGGGTCCGAGCGGGCCTTTGGCTAGGAACGCTCTTTTCGGGCCGCTTTCCCGACGAAGGGTTTTTCTCGTGGTCCTTGACCACCTTTCCATGCTGGGCCATGAGCGTCTCTATTTGCTGTTGCGCCCGGATCTGACTCTCCAAGAGTTGCTCCAGTGCCGCCGTGACTTGCTCGGTGGACATGGAGGCAGCCCGTGTCTCGATCTGTAGACCCTCCTGGCCTGACTGGTCCGCCTGACCTGACTGATCTGCCTGACCGGTCGAGTCAGCGGTCTTCTTGCCCTTCTTCTTCGGCATGTTGATCAGTCAAAGATTTTTTTTTTCGATGAGGAAACTGTCGTTCCCACAGACGGCGCCAAACTGATGATGCTTAGAATTGGTAAAAGAGGATTCAGAGAGAGAGACAGAGAAACACCAAGGAATTGTATGTGGTTCGGCCCCGTTAATGAGGTGACCTACATCCACGTGTGCGTCTAGGCGTTATACTAGCAGATCACCGGCGGCCTGGTGAGCCAACAATGGTGGGCGGCACTACCAGTAATACCGTTCGGGTATATGCGTTTCAGTGTATGCTCTAGTTATTAGGTTTCTCCAGATCGTTTTTTTTTTTTTAGAAGGGTATGGGTGGACTCTTTTATAAATGCAAGAGTCCACCTCTACATGGAAACTTAGATCCATTAGGAAGCTTATATCAATCACAATTCAATGTGCATAAGTTAAGGGAAGATCATTATCAGATTAGGAATCTATCGAGTTTTATTCCTAATAGGACTCCGGCCGTACAAGGAAACTGCTGGCGTTGAGCCGCGCGTCCGGGAGAGCCGCCGAAGATCATGCCCGGGCTGTGCAGGCACCCCGAGCGGTGACACTGGCAAGCCCTGGGTGTGGACCCCAGGGTTCTGCTGGGTCTTCGATGCTGACGTGGCCGTTGGACCCACGCTGGATAATTCTGAGCATATCAGAACACAAGCCATTGAGTGAAGGTCAAGGTGTGCAATAAGTGACTGAAAATGAGTAAGAAAAAATGCTCTCTATGTGAATATACATATACATACGGGTGGTGCTATTCAAGCTCCGTTGGTATCGTCCCGCACTCCATCCAAATTCGAAATAGGTTCTCCACTTTATATAAATGTTAAGCTTTAAATATGTTTAGCCTGAACTTACTAAGGCTTAGTTTGGCCCCCACATGGTGCTTCTCCTTTTTTAAAGCACAATTTAATGTTAATTCATTTGGTAACTAGTTTATAAGATTTGCAAAAATTGAACTTAGGACTTTTTTGGAGGGAGCTTTTAAAAGCTCTAGAATGGAGCTTTTAAAAGCGCAAGGTTGCTTTTTGGTTTCATGATGTCTTTTTGAAGAGTAGTGTGTCACTTGTATAAAATTATCTAAAAACTTAGTAATAAATTTCATAAGCTCCTTTTAAAAAGTCACATGGGGGCCAAACTAAGCCTAAGTACCTAAGTGGACTTTTGTTAGAACATGGATATTCTCTTCTTCTTCTTTTTTTCTTTTCTTTTTTATTTATTTTTTTTTTTTTGCTGTTGATATGGGGGAGGAGATGAGGTTCGAACCGCAAAACTATACATTGGTGGGGAATTATACATGTCAAGCTCTTTTTCACTTGAGCTATGCCAACCTAAGCAATTAGGACATGGTTATTCATATAGTTAGGAAAAATAAAAAAATTATAATATAAAAATTATTTCGGAAATTGCTATGTACACTGCTAATTTTACTATATACACCGCTCAACTTTATAAAAGTGAGAATTTTTAGAAGAAAAACGAATAGAATAAAGAAATTTGGATGTACATATTGACTACACAAGTGTACATAGCAATTCCATATTTTCACTCAATGACACTTATGATCACTTAGTTATTGCCAACCCATATGGTTTGCATATGGTTAAGGATAACAAAAAAAAATTTAATTAAAAAAAAAAGCATATAACCCAATGACACTTATGATATACTCAGTTACCATAACCATATGAATAACCATGAGCAGTGGCGTAACCAGAAATAAATTTCGTGGAGTCAATCAATAACTTAGCCACGTTTGTTAAAACTAAAAACTAGGTACCGGAAAATAAATACTGAATTTTAGTGCTAAAAAATTTAAGCTTTTGAATATGCAGTACTGAAATGTTTCAGGTATTAAAATAATCTGCATTGATTAATTTTTTTGGTAAATTAATTAATTTTTTTTACTTAAATTGTTGAATAGGTTTTTAGCTTATTTTTCAGTAAAATGATACATTATTAAATGCACAAAAAAAAAAATTAGTACTATTACATGACAAAATGACACCCTTCTCTTTGTTCGATTTTTATTTCAGTAGTGTCATTGTAAGAAAACAAGTGTCAGTCCATACATATAAAATTACATGTAAACTTTTTCTCTCCAAAATGTGAGTAGGTTCAACTGAACCCATTCTCAAGACTATGGCCTCGCCAATGACCATGGGTTGGTAGTTACTCGTTAAGTGTCATTGGATAGTTAACATTTTTTATTTTTCCGAACTATATGAATAACCATGGACTAACACAGGTCCAGTTAAGCACTTAATAATTATAATGGGTCATAGTTCAGGGGTCTAAACATAATTAAGCCTATCATTTATATAAAGTGGGGGACTTATTTTGAATTTGGGTAGAGTGCGGGAGGCTACAAAGGATCGCGAACAGCCCAACCCCCCCCACCCCCCCCCCACACACACACACACACACACACACACACAATTGCTATCCTACAATATGAAGGTTGTAGGATAGCATTGTCAAAATGCACAAAAAAAAGTCAATGCCATGTCATTGAAGTTTGGGGTATTATAGTAATTTACAATGAGGGCACTAAGGTCATTAAATTAAATTTTTTGTAAGATTACTTAGGGTTTGTATGGTAACATTGTGGTTTTTAGTTTTTAGTTTTTGTTTTCATTTTTTGTATTGTTATATGCCTCTAATTCAATACAAAAAATAAAAACTAAAATTGAAAACCAAAAACAACAACTTTACCATACGAGCCCTAGTGTTCCCATTTTAATGACGTGACATGAGTATTTTATCTAAACAAATGTGCATAAGTTTATTTATACGGTAGGTTAACCGTTTCATATATATAAAACAGAGGCCCTCTCTTATTAAAGAGAGGGCATCCTCTCCATAGAATTTTTTTTTTTTTTTTTTTTTGGTAATCGGGGGGTGTCCGGGTCAGCTTGCGCGCACCTCGACTAATCTCCCGAGTGAATACTCTAGTGGCCACGCTCTCCATGACTCGAACACTAAACGTCTTGGGTAGTACACCCAAGAAACGTATCACTCGACCACAAGAGACTTGGTTCTCTCCATAGAATTTTCGTGTGTATATATATATATATATATATATAAAACACTTCCATACATACACAACAACATGATCCTTACGCTACTCTCTAGGTCATATAGCTTTAGTTGAAAAAAAAAAAAACATTGCTTTCATCACACCGTTGGCATGTTCCATAGAACACCTAATATAAATATAATAACGATAGACCTATATAAAATTCTGCATAAATTTTCACATGAAATAATTCTAGTCATTAATTTCAATTCCTCCTATGGGTAGAACACATTGGTCCCATACAGGATTCACCAAAATTAAAAATCATAATTATTTTATGTGAAATTTGGTGTAAAATTTTGTATATAAATATAACATTACTCATATAAATATCATAGTGGAATAGATTTTACGAAAATTCGGAATTATCCCTAGCATTACCGATTTCGAATACAGGAAATATCATAAACATATAGAAGATGTATTATTATATTATAGCATTATGCATGGTATTATTCACTAGGATTCATTTGTATCCATCTTTTTATTAAATCTGAATTTGCCATTGGTGCAGTTAATTATGAAATCTTGTTTGCTGGTGTTCTATGGCACATCTCATTAATTTCATTTTGTTTTATTTAAGAAAAAACTGAGCTATTTTAACCCAACTCCATGTGCACTGTCATGATTGCAAATGACATTAAATAGTTCTGAAGAGAACTAGCGTACAGTTTTTTTTTTTTTTTAATAATATGCGTACAAATTAAAGTCATAAATTTGATTTTCAAACACTTTTAATGGTTGTGCTACATATTGTGATAGTCGGTAATATCACATATTCGTACATGCGGTATAATTGACAAAATATTTGAAAACAAATTAGGATTCTGATTTGGGAAACATAGCATTAGAGTGATTTTATGGTTTTCAAATTAAAATCCCATGTTTATTTTATATATTATATAATTTGAATCCCATATTTAGTTCTTAAATACTTTATCAGTTGTAACGTATGCCACATATGGTACCACTGATCACTGTCACAACATGTACTACAACTGATAGACATTTGAGAATAAATTTGAGATTGCCATTTAAAAATCAAATTTAAAATTCAAATTTGAGAAGTATAAAATTAAAATTTAAAATTCAAAAGTATAAAATTACTCGCATTAAATCGGGTATGATGAAAACTTGGTTCCAACTTCCAACATAGTATGTTTTACTCTATCCCCGAGTTGTACTATAACTTCATCATTTCATTATAAAGAAATTAGCAAAACCATGACCTGCTTGGCAAGACCACTTACTTTGACCACCACAATTCACAGACCTGCTTTGGCAATACCCCAAAAAAAATAATAATAATAAGAAGAAATAAAAAATAAAAATTGTACTATAAAATGGTGCACAGAGAGACATGAGCATGTATGCCACAAGCATTTACAAGGCCCTCTCGAATGCAAAAGCTGCATATGTAAATGTTATTCAAATAGGAGACTCGAATTATTGTGTCTGAGAGCATGCCAAGAGTGCAGGGGAAGTAAGATAGATATACACAAACATATACATAATACATATATACATGAATTATAATGAATGTTTGCTACACTTTATCTGATGAGGCTGGTTGCAGGAATGTCAATCCCCAAGAGATAAAAACAAGAACATCATCTCTCTCCCTCTCTCTACATATATAATATCACAAGTACAGCACACTAATCTCTCTCTCCCTCTCTCCCTCTCTCTCTACATATATATATATATATATGAATATACTTATTGAATGGAGTAATTAATTACTACCGTCCTCCACCTAGTGGCTTGAAAACTAATCTATTGATTGAGAAGAATTCCATGAGATTATATGCAACATACTATACATTTATACTTGGCAGGGGCGGACATAGTGAGGGACAAGGGGGGCTTGGTTTTAGGAAAATTTTGTATTTACCTTGAAAAAAACATATTTTTACATTCAAGCCCCCCTAAAAATTCAAAACTCCCTATTTCATTAGTATTTGAGTTTTGAAAAAGTCTACAGTACAACCAAGTATAATAAATTCAACTTCTTAGTCTCAATTTGTAGTAACAAGATGTTATTTTATTGTACATTGGGTGCGATTAAGTATTGACTTTTCTATTTTTCATTTGATAATAACTTTTAGGTGCCATTTGTTAGTCACAATTTTTGTAAGGAGTGGTAAAAGGTCCCAAAGTATTGTAATTTTGATATGTATCATATAATAGAAGAAGATTTCTTGAATTTTTGTATTAATTTCATAGCATTAGTTTATATCATCTACGTACACGAAAAATATGCATACATAGACTCCCAAAAAATTACCTCGAGGCTTCCCCCGAACCACCGTAAACTCGGCTACCCCAATTGCAACCTTTTGGTTTCGCCCCTACCAAGCCGAACTTCAAGTTACTACATCCGTGATCCGCCCTTTTTTTTTTTTTTTTTTTTTGGTAATCGGGGATGTCCGGGCCAGCTTGCGCGCACCTAGACTAATCCTCCGAGGCCTGGAGGCGCCGGGTGAATACTCCAGTAGCCACGCTCCCCGTGACCCTTGTTTATACACACAAGAGTTATTTATGTTACAGCTAACAGTTAATAGACTTGGTGATCAATAGTTATGCATTAATAAAGAGGGTTTTTTTTTTAAATTATTAATAAAGAGGGTTTTTATGTTTCAGTAATAGCATACTTTTTAATGGTTTTGATATGCCAAAATTACAAATGGTCATGCTCAAACTGTATTCTCACAGTTTTCTTTTACTCCTTAATTAGTTAATTTTATGGACAAGTACATTTGGGTGAAGTGATGTAGTAAAAACTTGCCAGTGCCACCACTAACTAAAGATATTTCGAGATATTTTCTACCGAAGCTTTTCCCATCCGAGCTAACCTGTGAGGTTAAAGTTAAAACACTTGTGCGCTATTGATAAAAGGAAATCATCAAAACCCATCTTTTTTTTTTTTTTTTGAACTTAGGATCTCAACGCCAGATCTTCAATCCGACAGATACCGGGTCGTTTGCGTATACAAACCAGCTTACAATAACATTATCCTTTTTTTTTTAAGTTAGGATTTGAATTCAAGACCAAAAGTGCCTGAAGATTTTGAGTCCAATCACCCAATGCTCATTGACATAAATTGCTATGCAAAAAAGAGTGCAGTTTTACTCACCCAAAATTCCTCATCCAACTCTTTCATTAGCCAATGCAGTGGGATCTATGACTTTTTATCATTAATTAACGCAAGCAACATTTTAACCAAACATTATTATTTATCCCCACAAAGAAGGAACAATTAAATATATATATATATATATATACACATAGAAAATCCATTAGAGCATTGTTATCAAAGAGGAAATTTTCTGCATATATTAAAATGGGAAAATTGGTGAAAGGGTCATTAAGAGGAGTTTTATTGGGATTAAAGACAATTTAAAATACACATTGAAAATAAGTCCAGCCGATGATAAAAAGACAAAAAGAGACACATTAAAACACACGCGCCACATGCGCTGGAATAGCTGGATCACGCTGCCCAAAGCATGCCCACGCGCCTCACGCGCATGCTTTGTTTCCCAGGCCGCTTGCACCATGCGAGTATTGCACCATATAATTTTCAATTTCGAAAAAATATTTTTTAAGCTTAAACCTCCATAACTTTTGATCTACAACTCCATATTTTGTAAATTTTATACCGTTGGAATCGTGTCAACGAGAGCTACAAAACTAGTACCATTGTTGATATGTTTTGAGCAAAAAAAAAAATTCAAATTTTTACATACATCAATAATAAGTGAAATTTTACTTAATATTTCATTTAATATTAAATTTCACTTAATATTAAGTTAAATTTCACTGAATATATAAAATGTTAAGTAAAATTTCACTTACTGCATATTATATCCCGCTCTTCACTGCATATTATGCCAAACTCCCTAACTTCGAATTTATGCGCACAATAGAACTTGGAAAGCAGTTCCCTCACTTGGACAATGACCGGATGATCTCCATGTCCATTGGATATTTCATTTTATTAGTCCAACCAACAAGTCAACTATAAATTATTCTAATTGATAATATTAAATGGAATCTCCCAAATTGTATGTCAAGTGAAATTTCTCTTAATATTTATGTATATTAAGTATGACTCAGTGAAATATGAGCCGTTGGAATTGTGTCAAGGAGAGCTACAAAACTAGTATCATTGTTGATATGTTTTGAGCAAAAAAAATTCAAATTTTTACATACATCAATAATAAGTGAAATTTCACTTAATATTTCACTTAATTTTAATGAATATTTAAAATATTAAGTGAAATTTTACTTGACTGCATATTATGTCCTGCATTATGTCAAACTCTCTAACTTTGAGAAGACACTTTATAGATTGCAGGATTGTTAAAATTTCACTTAACATTTTAATTTTAATTTTCCCTACAATAGTCATGATTTATGAGAATGGCATCTCATTGTTCATTGTCCAAAATTCTGGTTAATTATCCATTCTAAAGAAGAAATGAAGTTTGAGTGACTTCATAAAAAAGAAGAAGTTGCCAGTTCTTTTAGCATAGGCATGATACTAGGACTTATCACAAAGAAAATGGGGCACAAGAAACTCCATATTTGTGAATACTTTAGAGTTAAGGCATTTGAAAACTTCCTTTTAGCAGTTTTGGTATTGCTTTTGCAAGTGATACAACTGTAGATGAAATTGAGATTTGCACAAACATTGTGCAGGAGTTAAGAAGCCAGTTGTAACATAACACATCAGAAATAATTCATGAAAACTCAATTACCTTATTAAGTTTTCAGCATGTAATGAAAAACACTGTTAATAGTTTGGAATTTAGTTCATGTGTTTCAGAAACATATTGGCATAACAAATTTAACGGTTAAGTTATATGATGCTATACTAGACTGACATTGTAATGTTTTTTGTCTTTGGAGCACTACTTTCACTTTTACTCCACAAGATCCTTACTTGATGAACTAACTACCAACTTAATCTTATTCAAGTCGATCTTATGTTTCTTCATAGCATTTGATGGTACATATCAAGTTTACTATATCATGCATGACCAGTTCAATATCTATAAATATTAAGTGAAATTTCACTTAATATGTTATGTACTCAATGAAATTTTACATAATATTCTAGATATCAAGTGAAATTTCACTTATTATGTATATATGTAAAAACTCGAATTTTTTTTTTGCTCAAAACATATCAACAATGGTACTAGTTTTGTAGATCTCGTCGACACGATTCCATCGGTATAAAATTTGTGAAAAATGGAATTGTAGATCAAAAGTTATGGAGGTTTAAAGTTTAAAAATATTTTCCGAAATTAGAAATCATATGGTACAATGCTCACACCATGTGAGTGGCGTGGGTGACAATATTGGCGCGTGTTGGTGCTGTGGGGTGAAAATTCGTGCACGTGGGTGTGCTTAGGTGCCGTTTGATTTGGATATTTTATAATTCCTTTAAGGGTAGTTTGGTCAGATAGGAATAGTAAAATGGACTTGAAAAATGATATTTTAATATTTTGGATGTAAGTTAAAAATGGACTTGAGCTTTTGTCCTTGGAGAGTTTATTGTTAATGGGCCGTCTTTTAATTCAAGTATGCCCAACTTTAAGGACCTTAAGCCAAGCCTCCCTATTAAAATTTGGAATGATCTTTCTCATTTTCGCCAATGCCAAATTTCATTCATTGAATGACATGCGCAAGCTCAAGCAAATGAACAATTAGGTCACTACTCAGATATCACCTACGCAATTATAATGTACTACTACATTTACTTCTACTTGGTTTTCTGTATAATTGGGTTGTGTTAGACCTAGTCATGGCCGTTGGCCCCATGGCCCACCCAGCCCTATCGACGTGGTGCAAGAGGCTTGTAGGCCCATGCTAAGCCTCGTTTTGAGGCCCCGATGAAATTCTCGTGTTGAGCTTGGTCAATGTACAAGAACCCCGTCTAGCCATACTATGTTTAGTTAAAGGTACAAGAAGCCCGTCCAGCCATATATATATATATATATATATATCATTCTCTTACTTGGAAAGTGTATAAATAGGCAAATTATCTTTGTAGACTCGGTTTAGGCGTCTATTATCTTATACACTTTTGTATGCTCCAATATTCTCAAACTATACCAATAGTTCTCTATTTTCTCTGTTTTAGCGCTCGGAAGACTGCTATACATACATTCAGGAGGAAGATTATGAATTCAATGAACACTTGTAGTGGACAGACATAAATTATCTTCTTGTCGCTACAAACGAAATGCTAATTATGATTAGAGAAGCCTAGAAAAATCACTCTCAAAACGCCTGATCTCAACTACTCTTTATCAATATAGTGTATGATAAATTGATGGATAAGAGGCTTCCATGGATTTCCTCTCCAAAAACGTCTGCATTTTAGCAAAAAATAGTTACAAAATAAACAGTACATATCTAATGTCCAAAACTATTATAATTAGCACCTGAATTTTTATAGTCAATGGGACCTAATGATCTGTCTTAGTTGCCAAATCCAAGAGCAGAACATTCCTAATGCACAGTATATAGAGATCATCATGAGGGGTAAAAAGGGAAGCTTGGTACCAAGAATGATAGGATGAAGAAACTGCGCCCATGTCTCAACCACCAAAAGACCCAATAGATAGATATTCTCAATCCATCCGGTCACGAACCTTCCTTGTTTGTCCACATTACTGGGACTTCCCTTCAACCCAAAATTTGCACCTCCTTTCTGCCCAGGTGTAGTTTCCTTCTCTGCAGTAGTCAGACAGAATTGGGAGGAAAATCCAGACCACATGAGAACGGAGTGTAAGAGAAGCAAAAGTACTTTTATCGGATACTCTTGTGCCTCGAAGAGAAGTGGGAAAAGAGAATAACAAGACACTGCATAGAAAAAAAAATGTAAAACTCATGTTAGTCTTCATATTGGATGGTCATACAACTTACGGTGCGTTTGGATTTTGGAATGACAATATTAGAATGCATTCTCACAAATTGTATTTGCATTGACCTTTTCACTTTCAAATGAGATGGGGATAGTTATTGGCCAGTTCTGAAATTCCTAAAGACTTGAATAAACCATTGACATACATTAAAGTAACACACTTCCATCAAATTTAAACAAGGCACTAAACAAAACTAAACGAGTCCAAAGACTCCAAACAATCATTAGATTCATTACATACACTTTCTTCAAGCCCAAAAGTGCCTCTTGATCAGTATAATAAATTAATGGCCATAAGTTCAAGATTTGGTAATGTTAATTGATGTCACTCTAAGTTGGTGGAAGACCACTATTTGATTTCTCAGTGGAAGTACAATGTCTGATCTGGCCTAGATAAGATTAGATTACACTCTTAAGACTGAATTTTGGTGTTTTATCATGCCAACGTGATTCATAATTTTCTTCATTTAGTTGTCTCTACTCTACATGTTATACAAGCCTGCAGAAAAAGTAATTAACACAAAAACTATATATTTAAGGGTTTTTGTAGCACAAACGTGTCTTAATTTTTATTTTTATTTTTTTCTGAACATCGGACGCACACCTAGCGGAAAACAAAATATGGTAAAAACTCACTTAAACATTTTATTTTTGCGAGTCGCTGCCCTTTCTTTTTCCTTTAGTTATAATTATGGTTTGCTGATTTTTAATTTTTAATGTCATTTAACATGGAGAAAAAGCAAGAGAACAAGTTTCCCTTCTCGTTTTCCAATTCCTTTTTCTTTTCCTTTTCTAAATCCGAATCCAAGCAGAGTCAACACGTCACATAAGGAAAAGCGAGGGGGGGATGAGTACTAAAGGCTAAATTATATAATCACCCCCTTAAGGCTTAGTTTGGTTCTTGGATTTAGGGAGGGAAAAGAAAGAAAAACATAGAGGAAAGCCTTTTCCTTTGTTTGGTTAATATAGAAAACAATCAGGAAACTAGGAAAGAAAAAAGATTTTGAGAAATAAATTAAACATTTTGAACATTGGAAATAACCCCTTTGGAAAAAAAAATCCGAAATTTTCGGAAATTAAACAGCCCTTTGGATTCTGAAATTTCGGAAATCACAGTTTCATTTCCGATTCCGAAATTTCGGAATTCGGAATATTTTGGAATTATCAGACGCAAGCTACTGGCTTGGAACTAGTGTGGTACTAGCTTGGGAGTTAGGACTAATTTATAGACTCACCTTCCTCATCTTGCTTCCTTGCTAACCGATGTGGGACAAATGTAAGGTAAGTTTGGGAATTTTTGGAAATAATTTATCGTAATATTTTCAAAATTATCGGAAATCCCAAAACAATTCCAATTCCAATTCCAATCCGAATTTTTTCGGAATTTTTGAAATTCAAAATTTATTCTTAAGTGAAAAAATCAGAATTTTTTGGAACGGATTCGGTCGGAATCGGAATTTCCCAAATTGCACTCCTAGTTATGAGTCATTTGACTCATTTCCCTTTCATTTATACATACGTACAATTATATCTTGGAAAATTTTAATTTTTAATATTATTTAAGCATGAAAGAAAACACAAGGGAACTAGCTTTCCTTCTTGTTTTCCTTTCCTTTTTCTTTTCCCTCATGAAATCCATGAACCAAATAGAGCCTAACTATGTCACTAATAACCCTTTAAAAAAATTAAAAAAAAAAAAAAAAAAAAACCTGACCCCCTAATCTATCTAAATCGAATTTTCTTTGACAACATTAACAGAAGTGCAAAAAGACAAATTTCTCTCTCTCTCTCTCTCTCTCTCTCTCTCTCTCTCTCTCTCTCTCTCTCTCTCTCTCTCTCTCCAAAACAGGGACATTACTCTCCATTGCAGCTACCTTACAGGCTTACATTACCGCCACCACCAATATCCTTCATTGCCGCCACCATCACAACCTTCATCTCCAACCACCACTACCCCTACCACAACCAGTAACCGGCCTCTCTATCCGCTGGAACCAACCCCAGAACCCATCGGAACAAGGATCAACATCACATCATATCCAACAAACATAGTGTCGGTGATTTTCACCTAATTGAATGTGTGTGTGCGCGTGCGTGTATTGCGGAGTACGAGGATCAAATTGAATCTGCATATTGCGTGCATTTTGCGTGTATTACGATTACCCTCATTTCTTTTCAGGGATCCTGAACAGTGCCTAATGTTTGAATTGCTTGCGACTACTTTTTGGAATTCACTGTTCTTATGAATCTTATATGATCAGTAACTTTGGGCCAAGGATCTTTTTGAGAAGGTTTTGTGATGTTACTCCACACAGGAATGTATTGATGGTGTGAAGTTTGAAGACTTTGGAATCAAATGGATTTGTTTGGTTTGGATGGATTCTAGCAATGATAAGTGACCTTGGGTGAAAGTTATATTATATACTTATATACCTATACTTGTGTGATGGCCTTGTACCCAGATAGGTGGAAGATGTAATCTAGGAGAGAGCTGCAGGGATGAGGAAGAGAGTTTTAGAGACTGCGGGAGAAAGTCCAACCTTCCACAGAGGAGGCCAGATTGGCCAATTTTGTCTTAAAAAAAATATTTATATCACATGCCAGTTTGGCAATTTTTTCTTGAAGAAAATATTTAGTACATGATGCTTTCTGTTAGTATTTTGGACAATAGGTTAACATTAGGGGCATAAGTGTCTAAAATATATACTCGAGGGGGTTCAGGTAAATTAGTTTAGGGTACTGAGTTTGGTCATAGTTGAATGGGTGTTTATTTAATTTAGATAGCTCTAGCTGAATCAATAATCCATGCCATCAAGATTATCTAAAATCTAATCCACATGCATTGCAAATTGAATCCCATAAGCAATTGATAGAGATAACATACTGGTATAAGTATACCTATTGATAACATAAAATAATGCCTTGCATCCTCCGCACTTTGCACTGCAACAATGGCAAGGGGAATTACGAAGTGGAGCGATGCCTTCTCGTGAACGTGCCACCCAAACAAGAACCCACACGTGTAAGCATAGGCTACCCACCTGGTTATTGTCCTTGGCTGCGGATCTCTCCAAGTCTTCATAAGACAAGGAGATATGGCAAGTAGGACCACTGTGAAGGTAATCAAAGGAGTGATCTGGAATATCATAACAAATTCAAAGGTACAAGTTTAGCTCTTGGGTGATATTTAAAACAGCAAACGTATGGGGCTGAATTAATTACAATCCACAAACAGTTTAATATTGACTGAGAAACCACCTTTTAGGCTCTGTTTGGTTTATGGATTTGGAGAAGGAAACGGAAAACGAAAAGAAAACAAGGAAAACTATTTCCCACGTGCTTTCCAAGTGTTTTACACACTCCATCCTAAAAATATATTAGAACTTGTAAATTCCAACACATAATAGAAACTAAATAAAAGAAGTGACTCACAAAGTTCCAAATTTTTAATTTATTTTTCACCATATTTTCTTTTCCTTCATATTTTCCTCACTGTTTTCAGTATTAACGAAACAAAGAAAAGTGTTTTCCTCACTGGTTTCTTTTCCTTTCCCTGGCCAAGTCCAAGAACTAAACAGAGCCATAAAGCCCAAAGTGAATAGTATGCTTGAGAGGTGGATACACACCTCTGTGCACCCACTGCTTTTCTTGCTTGAACAAATGTAACACAGCAGATGATTTGATTTTAGAAAGAGAAAAAAAAACGCGGAAGGGTGGAATCACCCATTTAGGTGTTCTGATCAGTGAGTTCGTGAGCTAGACATAAGGCCTTAATAAAGGGTTTATTTACCACAAACGACATTGGATCCATTATATAAATTTCCTAATAACTGAATATAATTACCCGAGGTAGCACAGCGAAAGGAGAAGAATCGCCAACTAGGCCAGCAGTGAATGAAGCAGTTGGTGCTTGGATGTTGAGTCCCAGTTTTGACTGCAAGAACGCAAACCCTTTGTCCAAAACAATATAGAATACCCAAAAATTCGGAGCCCAATAAGCGTGGCAGAGTCCCCTACCAAAAGGAAACATGCGGCCTAAAACATGTTGTATCTGCAAGGCAAGTATAGTATTGTTAAAGCAAACAAATCAGAATGTTACACTCCGTTTGGTACGGAAGTAACTTCTTTCCGTAGTACAAGTATCAACATTGATATGCTTTAGATAAAAAGAGAGTAAACAAACAAGAGGGGAAGAGGGGTAAAACTGGAGATAGATACACAGTGAGAGTTGTTTGGTATAGAAGTTGAAGTTGATGATTCAATCAACCCCAACTTATGTTCTCACGTGCAAAATACCATCTTTAACTTAAAAGACTACTGTAATTACAATTGACAAAGCAAAAACCATATTGGAATACGTCTTTAAGATGAGTTGAAAACGAAGATGTTGAGCATTCTTAATTTATTTTATGTTAATTTTAGAGTAGGAGGACTATTCTGTAATTTGTTATTTTACGTATTATAAATAAAAGGGGGTCTCACAATTGTGAGCTATAAGCTTCAGAAAAATTACTCTTTGGAAACCAACAAGGTCCAACATGGTATCAGAGCATCCCTAAAGTAGGGTTACAACCACCAACATCACCACAACCTGCGCCACATCCACCACCTCCTTCGCTACCAATAACCCAGCCCTAGGGGCTACGTCAACACCCCCCTGGCCTCCTAGCCTCTTGCCAAACACCCTACCCACCACTCCTACCTTGCGCTGCACCACCTACCACCATCCAGCCACTCTCCGAACCACCTACCACCACCCAGCCACTTGCCGGACCACTCACCACAACCCAGCCAGTCGCTGAACACACCAGAGATGGCTGCAACTCCCTCCCTTACCTCAGCTTGATCAAATCTTCCTCTTTCACCTTTTTTCTCTGTTTTCTGTCCTTTGACAGTCATATACCTATTCCTTCGATCTAATCGACCCTTTTTAAAACCCTAGGTCTGTGATCGGGCCCATGATTTGTCCATAGATTGGACAATTGCACCAATACGATGCTTGTGAGTACTAGGTTTGCCTTGACTACCATCGGTTGCTTGTAAAGCGGCGAGTGTGTATTCGTCAACATGTCAAAGAACGGAGAGACACCTGAGAAATCCACGAAAAGTGCCGAATCTTTTGGTTCTCCTATAGGTAATGAGAGACAATCCTACATTACCGAGAACCCTAGTTATAAAATCACCACTGTCTGAGAATTACCTTCATGGTCCCAATAGGCAACACCACTATGGCTCCGAAGTAGAGTCAAGTTTGGTTATGTGGATGGTACAGTCAAGGCCCCTAGTCGCGATGATTCCTCTTATGCAAAGTGGGAAGCTGATAATTATTTAGTCATAAGTTGGCTAGTTCACTCAATGGAGCCTGAGATAGCAGATCTTTTTTGGTCTATGGAAACAGCACAAGACAGTTGGGATACACTAGCACAGATACTCCCGGAAGGGGAATGTGGCCCAAGTTTATGAACTTTGTCGAAGTATTGAAGCTGAGGTTCACGGGGATCGTACAACTCTTCAATATTATACTTCTTTATGTTCTCTTTGGAAACGGTTTGATCATCTGACAAACCACCATCCAATTTGTCCTGCGGATGCAACGAGTTTTAAGGAGTATGTTGAAGGCAATGTTACCTGGATCGCGGATCCATTCGGTACAAGGAACGGGATCGGAAACGTGGATCCACGTGCTATAAAATGTGGTACAGTGGGGTATTCTTCTTCCGATCTTAAGAGGGAAAGTAGTATGATAGATTAAAATCTGAAATGATATTTTAATTATTTTATTGTCAAGTAAAGTTCTAAATGAAAAAATATAATCGATGTGAATTTTGTAGTGTTATAAGTTTACTAGATTTTGGTGGTGTTATTACAATATTAGGTGATTTAAAGCGGGAACGCCCAAATTGGCGTTCCAATTCGCTAGTGTACCACGATCCGGAACAATAGTACCAAAACGGAAATCGCTAGCGTCTGATAGTTTTCTGGTAACACTGGTTGAAGGTGAGCGAATCTTCAAATTTCTGGCTAGTCTGAATCCGGAGTTTGTCCCAGTGAAGAGTAGAATTCTTGGAATAGAACCTCTGCCTTCTCTTAGAGATGTCTATGCCTATGTCTAGAAGAGTCGCCGCTCTGCTATGCTACCTCCCTCATCTACAGATAGATTTGCCTTGATATCCTCTAGACAGCGTGGTGGTAAGATTTCTAGCCAACATAAGGATCAAAACTATGAAGTGGGTGATGACAAAGATAAGCGTTTTTGTGATTATAGCAACCGTCCTAGACACACTCAAAAAACTTGTTGGAGGCTTCATGGACATCCTACTTTGTCAAAAGGACGCAATAGAGGAAGTAGTGGTGGTCGGGATAGTGGACCACGGGCTCATTTGACTACTGGATTCGAGTCTACGCATCATGAGGAGTCTCATGCTCACTCATCTTCACCTGCACCTGGAGGCATCAGTCATACTGATATTGAGACACTGTGGCGCATCATGGCCCAGTTAGACACTCCCACGAGTGCCTCTACCTCTTTTGCCCAAACAGATAATTTTGCTAATTGTTGAAGTGCTAATTTTAGGCATCCATGGATCATTGACTCAGGAGCTTTTGATCATATAACTGGTCTTTCTACTGTGTTTCCACTTATAATCAGTGTTCAAGGAAAGAGAAAGTTAGAATTGCTGATGGTTCCCTTTCCTCTGTTCTGGTAAAGGTGTCATTAATGTTTCTAATCTTGTCTTTCTTCCCTGTACTCCATGTGCCTAATTTTTCCACTAATCTTCTTTCAATTAGTCGCATCACTCGTGATCTCAACTGCAGCGCGACTTTTTTTCCTTCTCACTGTGTCTTTCAGGATCTCTCCACGAAGAAGGCAATTGGCAGTGGTAGAGAGAAGAATGGTCTCTATTTTCTGTTGCCCGGTGGAGCTACAGCTACTAGTGGGAACTTGACTCAAGCTACTCATCATTCACAGAGCGAGACACTTCCTCGAGAGGCTTGGCTGTGGCATCAAAGATTAGGACATTCTTCCTTTCATTTGCTTCGTTTTTTGTTTCCTTTTTTAGTCAATAATAAAAGTGTTTCCGGGATTCCTTGTGAGGCCTGTGAGCTTGGAAAACACCACTGTGCTACATTTAATGCTAGTTTTAATAAAAATACTATTCCCTTTGCTATTATTCATACCGATGTTTGGGGTCCTTCTACTATTATTTCTTTGAATGGATACAAATGGTTTGTCACCTTTATCGATGATTGCACTCGCATTAGTTGGTATATTTGATGAAAGAAAAAAGTGAAGTGTTTTCGATCGTTCAAACATTCCATAAAATGATATGTTAGTACAGTTGTAAAAATTGTTCGGTCTAATAAAGGGGGGGAATATATCTATGGTGGTCTTACTCATTATTTTTCAGAGCATGGCATGGTCCATCAGACGTCATGTACTACTCCACAACAGAATGGAGTAGCTGAGAGGAATAACCGACATTTGTTAGAGATTGCTAGGTCCATGTTATTCTCTATGCAACTTCCCAAATCTTACTGGGGTGGGCTATTTTAACTGCTGCATACCTCATTAATCACCTACCAACGCGTGTTCTTGGTAAGAAAAGTCCAATCAAGCTTCTTATTAATCCGCCATCAATTTTCTTCATTCCTCCTAAAGTGTTTGGTTGTGTTTGTTTTGTCCACAATCACTCTCCTTTCCGAAGGAAATTGGATGCTCGTTCTCTTAAGTGTGTCTTCTTTGGGTATTCACCTACAAAGAAAGGGTACAGACGCTATCATCCTCCCACTCATAAGTGGTATGTGTCTCTGGATGTTACCTTTGATGAGAAATTATCATACTTCCAGCCTTCCCAGGCATCTCTTCAAGGGGAGAGAGAGAAAAGTGAATAGTCACCAGCAGAAATTGCTCCTTTTACTATAGGAAGAGATGAGAGTGAAAGTGTAGAAAAAGAAAAACAAGGAGAGAAAAGTGTGCGAGGAAAAAAAAGAGGGGGAAAGTAGAGAAGGAAAAGGAAATGAGCTTCTTACCTATCCAAGAATAAAGGAAGGAAAATTTTTGGGGCAACAAAAAAGAGGACCATCTCTCCAATCCCATTGCAGTTGACTTCTTCGAGTGCTGAAGATCCAGGTATTCCTAGTCCTTTGATTCCTTCTACTCCTATTCCTGAGTCTCATGTTTCTCCTTTCGTTGATGAATTAGACATACCTATTGCTCTTCGCAAGGGTACTAGGGAGTGTACTGAACAACCGTTTTCAAAATTTGTTTCTTACTCTCGGTTGTCTTCATCTCAGGGTTTTGTGTCAAAACTCGATTCTGTTTCTGTCCCTAACCATGTACAAGAAGCTCTATATGATCCTAACTGGAAATCTGCCATAATTGAACAAATGAAAGCAATTCACAAAAATGGCACTTGGGAATTAGTAGAGTTGCCTCGAGGGAAAAAGGCAATGGGGTGTGTTACAAGAGAGAGGGTCGAGGGAAAGTGAAGGCTTGACCACACTAGGTTTAGCCAACACACACACATATATATATATATATATATATATTGAAGTTACAAAATATTACATTACAAATATACCCTTAATACTCTACCACTCAGCATCAAGCTGGAGCATAGATATCTATCATGCCCAGCTTGTTACAAAGATCATTGAAATGTCCCTTATTCAGAGCCTTAGTGAAAATATCTCCTGACCATTGGACCTAACAAAATGAGTAACAATCTGTTTTCTCACGACCATATCTCTAATAAAATGACAATCAACTTCAATGTGTTTGGTCAATGACAATCAACTTCAATGTGTTTGGTCCTTTCATGAAACACTGGATTGTTGGCAATATACATGGCAGCTTGATTATCACAATACATCTTCATAGATTTATCACTTGAGAACCCCATCTCTTGCATAATAGACTTCACCCACATCTTACAAGCAGTATAAGCCATAGCTCTATACTCAACCTCAGCACTTGACATTGCCACTACATTTTGCTTTTTACTCTTCCACATGACAAGATTGCCACCAACAAATACACATAATCCTGACACTAAACGTCTATCTAAATGATCTCCTGCCCAACTAGCATCTAAGAATCCCACTAAACGTCTATCTAAATGATCTCCTGCCCAACTAGCATCTAAGAATCCCACTATCTCCAAGTCATGTGAAGGTTTTAACACAAAACCTTCACCAGGAGTACTCTTCAAATATCTCAACACACTGCCTCCCAATGTTGTTGGGACTCGGCATAAATTGACTAACCACACCTACTGCAAAGGTGATGTTTGGCCGAGTTATCGTCAAATAAATTAGCTTTACCATAAGTCTCCTATATTGTCCAACATCAACAAAGTCTTCTCCCTCATCTTTATTAAATTGCATGTTTGAATCCATTGGAGTGTCAATAGGTCTTGAACCATCAACCATGTTTCATTTAGAAGGTCAAGAACATACTTCCTCTTAGATAAACAAATTGCTTCGTTAGATCTGGCAACTTGAATACCTAAGAAATAACGCAGTAGTCCCAAGTCTTTCATATGAAAATGCTTGCTCAAGTAAGACCTTCACTATCATTGCTAGTTATCACTATATCATCCATGTAAACTGCTAGAACCATGGTGCCTTTCTCACAATGTCTCACAAAAATTAAGTGATCAAAACTCGTCCTCTTTAACCCATATAAGCTAGCTACTTGTCAAACCAGGCCCTTGGAGATTGTTTAAGCCCGTAGATAGCTTTCTTCAACCGACACACCTTATGTGACTCCCCTTGAGCAACATACCCTGGAGGTTACTCCATGTATACCTCTTCTTGAAGATCACCATGAAGAAAAGCATTCTTGATATCTAGTTGGTAAAGAGGCCATCTCTGAGTTACAGCAACAGACAATAGCACTCTCACCGAGCTCAAACGAGCAACGGGAGAGAAGGTTTCAAAGTAATCAACACCGAAGGTTTGGGTATATCCTTTCACAACCAATCGAGCTTTCAACCGTTCAACAATACCATCAGGATGATACTTAACCACATACACCCAACGACAACCCACAACTTGCTTTCCAGAAGGAAAATTAGTTAACTCCCAGGTACCATTGTTGGACAATGCTATCATCTCTTCATCCATAGCACTCTTCCATCCCGGAGAAGTTAATGCCTGAGTATCAGACTTAGGACAGAAACAGAAGACAACGCACAAACAAAGGAGCGAAGTGGAGGAGACAAACTAGAAAAAGAAACAACTTGATCAATAAGATGTTGAATACAAGAACGAGTAGCTTTACGAAGCGCAATAGGGAGATCAGCAGGCTGTGAGACCTCACTCGAAGTTGATGATGCTCCTTGGGAGCTTTTCCTGGCGGCGATGCACCTGTAATGGCAAAGAACCAGAAGTAGGAGGAATAGGCAGAGGAACAGAAGATACTGGAGAAAGGACATCAGCATCTAACGAGGTTCCCAACGACGAAAAAAAGGATGTACCTTCAAAAAAGGTAACATCAGCACTAACCACATAACGACGATTCTAAGGATTACAACACTTATATCCGTTCTGAGTACGTGAATACCCCACAAAGACACATTTTGTAGCACGAGGATCTAATTTATCCTGACCTGGAGTAAGAACATGAACAAATGCAACACAACCAAACACATGAGGAGGCAATGCAAACAAAGCCTTGTCAGGATATAAGATAGAATGAGGAATGCCACCATTAAGAACAGAACTGGGCATACGATTTAGAAGATAACAAGCAGTAAGAACAGCATCCCCCCAAAAATGCTTAGAGAATTTCATTTGAAACTTAAGAGTTCTAGCTACTTCCAGAACCTCATTTCTTTTGAGGAGTATAACCACAAGAAGACTGATGTATAATCCCATGAGAATCACAATATGATTGAAGTGATCCTTTAACATACTCCAAAGCATTATCAGATTGTAAAGTACGAATGGAACAACCAAATTGAGGCACAATCTAACTGTGAAATAATTGAAAAATTGAAGAAATTTCACAACGGTCTTTTATTAAAAAAAAAAATCCATGACATTCTTGAACAATAATCCACAAAAGAAAAAAAATAAGAAAAACCTAACAGACTCTTATGTCTAGATGGACCCCAAATGTTGAAATGAACTCAAAAGGAGTAGACCGACGATTATTTTGACGTAAAGGAAAAGATACTTTATGGTGCTTGCCTAAGTGACAAGCCTCACACTCTAACTTAGACACAGACTGAAAAGACGGAAAACCAACTTCAAGAATTGCAACGATGGGTGACCCAGACGACAATGCCATTGATGTGGAGAGACAGCTGCTTGTAAAGCCACCGGTTTATTAGTTGAACAATGTTGTTTAAGTTAGTAAAGACCATTCCGTTCACGACCTTCACCAATCATCTTTTTCGAGTTGAGATCCTGAAAGACACAACGAGAAGGATAAAACATTACAGAACAGTTAAGTGACTTAGTAAGTTGACTGACGACATCACCAATCATCTTTTTCGAGTTGAGATCTTGAAAGACACAACGAGAAGGATAAAACATTACAGAACAGTTAAGTGACTTAGTAAGTTGACAGACGACATGAGATTAAAAGGAAATTGAGGAATATAATTGACAGAAGACAAAGTAAGATAAGAGGTCGGAGAGACAAAACCGCTCCCAACAATTGGACAAGACCGACCATCAGCTAGTACAACTGATGGTTAAGCGGGTGAACTAATCAACTGTGTAAACATATAGGACTTACCAGTTATATGGGCAGAAGCTCCTGAGTCGATAACTCATGGGGAAAAAGTAGAAGAAGAAAAACATGCAATGTTACCTAAATGAGCAAAGCCAACAAAATCGGACAAGGACATATATTGTTGTTGTTGGACTAGGGCATTGTACTCCTCCCAAGAAAGAGTGATAGACTCACTAGAAGACGCAACAACTGGTGGAGTAGGAGCACTAACTTCCTAATGAGGCCCAGAGGGGTTATCAGAGGTTAACAAAGCTAGATTAGAAGGATTCTCCCAGGGCTTACCATGAAGATCATACATCAATCAACTGTGTGATTGTCACCCCCACAATGAGTACAATGAAGAAAACCAATTCTCCCACATCCTCTACCAAAACCACGACCACGACTAGGAGGTCCCCCTCGTCCTCGATTATTATTAAAACCTGAATTGTAATTACCGAAACCACCACGACCTCGATTATTATTAGGAAAATTGCCACTGCCACTGCCACGAACGACCCCTTGATTTCCTGAATATGTAACTAGAGTAGTATTATCTTTTCCCGAAGACTCAGAATTGGAGGAAGACTCCGTAGTCACACGAAGGATGCGAGAATACACATTGCTCAACGAAGTATGCTCCCATCACCGGCTAGAATTTGTGACTTGATGTAACCCAGCAAGTAATTTGGAGACGTAAAATTCCTCACGTTGTTTCTTGAGAACCTCGACATCACTTGTAACTGGATGGTATGGTGTCAACTCATCTATTAACCCCCTGAATGTACTGTAGTAGTCACTAATCGACTTATCACTCTGTGGGAGAAGAAATAAATTCTAATAACATCGTAAACTGGAGAAACATTATTTTCCATAGAAAACATCCCATGAATAAACTCCCAAATCTCCTTGGCAGAAGACAAAAACATCACATTTGATGAGACAGACGGTTCCATACTATTCCACAACCAAGACGTAACAATATAATTTTGAGAAACCCAATCATCATACTCTTAGCATCTTTCAAAGGAGGACCAGACAAAATATACTTTAGCTTCTTCCTAGCACTTAGAGCAACTTTCATAGCCTGAGCCCAAAATAAGTAGTTAGACCCATTCAATTTGGTTATGGTAATTTGTGTACTCACAATGTCAGTGACAGTCTTTGTGGAGCCGGAATCAGCCATGTTTATACTGACTTATAAATACGAGCCCTTATACCAACACACAAACGTATATGTAGACTAATATGAACAAGTAATCATACCAGTAATTAACCAGCGAGATCCAAATGAGAAAATCATCAATCAAACTGCCCAAACTAGAAGAAGATTAATCAGATCTGAATGTTTGGTAAAAGATATGAAGCAGTAGCTAATGCATGGAGGGTTTCGGACAAAGTAAGAAAAGTTTATGGGTTGCGGCTTGATATGGGAAGGACCCTTTTGGAGTCGACGAGGCCTAGGGGGGCTGGGTTAGGTGCGATGAGGTGTGGGGATGCCTGGTTTGGTGCGGCAAGGTGTGGGGTGGTCAGGTTTGGTGCGACGAGGTGTTGGGTGGTCAGATTTGGTGCGGCGCAGGGTTAGGTGACTAGATTGGGTGTGGCGCAAGGTTAGGCATGGTTAGTTTGGTGCAGGGCAGGAGTGGTGATGTATGGTGGTGGAAGATGGAGACGATGAAGGGACGTGGTGGCTATGGAGGCGCAAAGAACCCTATTCGGGTGGCTCTGATACCATGCTACAAGAGAGAGAGTTGAGGGAAACTGAAGGCTTGACCACACTAGGTTCAGCCAACATATATATATATATATTAAAGTTAAAAAAATATTACATTATAAATATAGATACTCTAACAAGGTGCAAGTGGGTGTTCACTGTGAAACACAAAGCAGATGGGACAATTGAAAGATATAAAGCAAGGTTGGTTGCTAAGGCCTTTACTCAGACTTATGGGGTGGACTATCAGGAGACCTTTGCCCCAATTACTAAGATAAACTCCATCCGAGTCTTGTTATCTCTAGCAGCAAACTTAGAGTGGCATTTACATCCGTTTGACGTGAAGAACACATTTCTGCACGGTGACTTAGAAGAAGAGGTATACATAGATATTCCTTCTGGTTTTGAGAGTAGTAAGACTAGAGACAAGGTGTGCCACCTTCAGAAGTCTTTGTATGGGCTCAAACAATCACCTAGAGCATGGTTTGATCGGTTCTCTCAAGCTATGATAAGGCAAAGCCAAAGTGATCATACTCTCTTTATTAAGCACTCGTCACAGGGTAAGGTGACTTCTTTGATAGTCTATGTAGATGATATTGTCCTCACGGGTGATGACTTGGAGGAGATGAAAAAATTGAAATCTTACCTCGCTAAGGAGTTTGAAATTAAAGACTTGGGAGATCTAAAGTACTTCTACGGAATCAAAGTGGCAAGATCCAGGGACGGAATATTTATATCCCAGAGAAAGTATGTTTAGGATCTTCTAAAGGAAACAGGCATGCTGGGTAGCATGGCACTGAATACACCAATGGACACCGATGGACTGTAGCACAAAATTTTGGGGATGATTCAGGTGGAGAACCAGCTAATAAGAACAGATACCATAGATTGGTAGGCAAGCTGATCTACCTCGCACATACCAGACCAAATATTGCTTTCGCAAGTTAATCAATTTATGCATGCTCCTAAACAAACTCATCTTGATGCGGTGTTTCAAGTCATTCGATATCTTAAGTCAGCAACAGGGTAAGGACTGTTCTTTGCTAAGAATGGTCATACATTAATGGAGGCCTATACTGATGCAGAATAGGTCAGTTCTGTGACTGACAGGAGATCGACCACGGGTTATTGCTCGTTTGTTGGCGGTAATTTGGTAACTTGGAGGAGCAAAAAACAGTCATTTGTGGCGAGATCAAGTGCAGAGGCAGAGTTTAGAGACATGGCACAGGGTGTGTATGAGCTGTTATGGATTCAAATTATCATATCTGATCTTGTTTTGGGCCTAAAGACTCTATGAAGTTGTATTGTGACAATAAAGCTGCTACTAACATAGTTCATAATCCAGTTCAGCATGATAGGACCAAGTATGTGGAGATTGATCGACATCTATGTTACCTGGACTCTGCTACTACCCCCACGTGTCCGACCCCCATAACCATTCGGACACTCGGATCCTCCACAGGTGATGTTGAAAAGGTAAGAAGAAGCTAAAAATTGTGGGCCAAAAGGTTTCTAACTATTGATATTAAGAAACATAGTATGTTTATACGTACAGAAGGTGTCCGCATACCCGTATCCAACGATTAGACACGTTCCCTGATCCTAAGATTTGGATTTAGAGGAGGTCTGACACCTAGATACACACCTGCACCCGACACCCATAGTCTGGGTAACATAGATCGACACTTCATCAAGGAAAAACTTAATAGTGGGTGCATATGTACTCCATTTGTGAAGTCCGGGGAGCAGTTAGCTGATGTCCTTACTAAGAGCCTTGCCAGCAGATCTTTTCATTTCATCCTTAGCAAGCTGGACATGCAAGATATCTTTGCACCAGCTTGAAGGGGGGTGTTGAGAATTAGTTGTCTTAATTTATTTTATGTTAATTTTAAAGTATGAAGACTATACTGTAATTTGTTATTTTATATATTATAAATAAAAGGGAGTCACAATTGTGAATTCTAAGCTTCAGAAAAAATATTTTCTGGAAACCAACAGATGATAGTGTCATTACAATTTGTGCGAATGCATTCCAAAGATGTCATTCCCACCACACCGTTTCAACATGGAGATTGGAGGCACAAGTATCAATGGTGTACTGCGTGTGTAAACCAAAATAATCTGGGAAGAGCTATAAATCAGAATGCCACTCTCATTTAAGTGGAAGTTCCGGATGTTATCACAATAACAGATGTCCTATATATTATAGCCTCAATTAAGGATCTTAGTTCTCACATGTTCCTTTGAGTTAGATTACATCTTTTTTAATCTCACAAATTCGAAGGTGTTGCATAATTAGCACTTTGTGGTTGTCAATGTACAATCCCTCGAAATTAAAAGTGTTTCTATTGAAGATAGAACACACAACTAGAATGTGATTCAGGCAAGTTGATCCTTAACGCAAACTTATTACTTACTGCGTTGCTAAGGTTTTTAGGTGGGGAATGAAGGGGTTAAATTCCAAGCAGCATTATACTCACCTATTTATCCTTCTCAAGCAAATTATAACTAAAATCATTACTTTAGAGGAATAACTCAGTATATATTTTTTCTTCTAAACCATGAGAAGAATTCAATGATTGTTAAGCTAAGCCAAATAATTGGGAGCATGCTTCTCTCTTTCTTCTTGTTCTTTTCTTGTCATTTTCTTAAGATAGGAAAAATAGATACTTGGTAGCATGGGATTTGGGTGAAACCTTAATATGTTTTTTTTTCCGACTGCAACTCTTCAACTTCCCTTTTTATATTCAATGTTCACTGACACACTTAGTTTGCATGTCGACAACAAAAAGAAAATCAATGGCTTCAAAGAACTAGAAATGCAATAGGATCTTGGTCCAAAGAACTTCATGACTGAAAGCACACATCAGAGATAACTAACACAAGAACTTCACAGCAAGATATTCCATTGGGGCGTATTATAGCAAAAATTTCCCCCAGACTTCTACCCAACATATAATGTAAAATATCCAAATGGCACAATAAAGTGAATTAAACAAAGCAAAACAAGCGACACATTATCCAATTAACTCGAAGCTCTTCAAACAAAGGAAAGCAAAAAAGATTGAGCAACTAGCCAGTAGTAGCTACATTCAAGGAACAATTTCTCAATCAAGTTGTTCAATATATCACATATCTAAGAACGTAAATATAATTTACACTTAATTGTGGATGTAAATTACCTGACCATAATATGCAAATGGCCCATATGCTGCCACAAAAACAGCCAGAACCACCATTCCCATCATCACCAACCTCCCAAACCCCTTCACAAGCCCTCCACGACAATAATGCCGCAGCAAATAAACGAAATAAACCGGCGCAGCCACGGCAAACAAGTGCTTGAAACACAACAAAACCGCGAAAACAAACCCACCCATCAAGTCATTTCCTTCCTCCAACCACGACAAGGACAGCAACAAAATCCCCAAAAGAAACCCATTATACTGAAAGTGCACATGGTCAACAATCAACAACCCAGGAGACCAAACAACCAAAACCCATATCAGAATTCGCTTTTTCGAGTCTAAATTACGCGTCAATCGATAAATTCCAAGTATCAAAATAGTGTCCGAGACGATAACGGAAATCCTTTGGAAGAAAATGACAGAAGGGGATGAGTAATTGAGGCCTTTGTGGAGGTCGATGATGGTGGGGTCGACAAGGTGGGCGAAGAAGGAGAGTAAGCGCTCGAAGTAGGCGAAGAAGGGAGGGTAATCGAGGGTCCATGGGCTGGAGTCGTCGGAGTACCACTGAGAAAGAGGGAGAGAGTGGGTGAGGGCAAGCCAATGGCGGTGGACCTCGAAGTCTGTGCTGCGATAGGAGGGGATGAGGAGGAGTTTGAGGCAGGCGGACACGAGGGCGAACCAGGTGAGATGGGTTATGGGGTTGTTGGGTCTAGTTTGGATTGGGATCTGGTTTTGGTGCTTTAGGTCTTTCATAGTTATGGCCGCCGGTGGGTTGAGCGTAGGCCTGTAAACGGATCGGATCTGGATCGAATTTATCATATCCGAATCCGATCCGAGAAGAAATTCATTAACAAAATCCGAATCCGATCCAATAAAAAATCCGTTAACCAAAATCCGAATCCGAATTTGCTAGGATTCGGATATCGACGGATATCCGTTAAGCACTAAAAACAAACTCATTGAGTGAATCAAGTTTTTTTTTTTGGATATCCGTTAAGCACCAAAAGAAATTTTTTATTATTATTATTTTTAAAACCGGATATCCGTTAAGCACCAAATTTTTTATTTTTTAATCGAATATCCATTTAGCACCAAAAAACCACCAAATAATTTTTTATTATTATTAAGCCAAATCCAAACACACCAAAAAAATATAAGCCAAACACAATAGAAGTCCCAGCCAAACATATAGAAGTATAAGCCAAACACACATTCACAACTAGAATATCCAAAATCCAAACACAATAAATAGCTGAAAGCTTTACCAAACAACCACCAAAAAAAAAAGTGTCTCAAACAAGCAAGCAACAGACCCTAAAAGTCAAACTTTGTTTGAATCAAAACTAGGGGTGTTATCGGTCGGATAGGTCGGTTATTTCCATAGAATTCTTCACCGAACCGAAGCATTCGGTATCCCATATCCAACACCGATTTCGGCCGAAGCTACTCTTTGGTGGTGCAACACCGACTGATTGGAGTATTGCTCGGTTTCGGTTTTATGCGGTCGGTTTTGCCCTCACTTTGGAAGTTGTTTTACAAGTGAAAAGAGTCACCAATTCAACAAACCTTAACTCAAAATCAAGTAATCAACAAAAAACCTTAACTCAAAATCAAGTAATCAACAACAAACCTTAACTCAAAATAAGGATCTGAATTGTTCTAAAAAATATATAAAATAAAAAAATTCAAGGATCTGAAACCCATAAACATGACAAGTAAATGGTCAAAATAGAAATCTAATATTGGAAATCTGAAATATGCTGTAAAATCAAAATCCGAAACCCAAAATTAAAAAAGCATTTAACAAAAATCAAGAAATCGATGGGCATCATTGTAGCACCAAAACAAGAGAGAGAGAGAGAGAGAGAGAGAGAGAACCTTTGGCTTGGAGCCTTTGAGTGACTGAACGGACTTGGACAGCTGTGGCGAGGACCTCCGGCGGCGAGGAGCTGCGGCAAACAGACAAGCAAATCAAATAAAACATAACATAGATACAGATATACAAAACCAAGCCAACACAGATTTACACGTCAAAAAGCACAGAATGAAAGACTCCAAACACATAACATAGATACATCCAACTAAAACTAAAGTTCTAACAAACGAAAAAAAAAACTCCAAATAATCGAAGAAAAAAATCAGATTTTGGGCATAAAAAAAAATCAGATTTTGGGCATGAAAAAAATCAAATCAAACCCTAAACAGAGTAGATTTGCACATACAGATCTAAGAAACTGAAGCACAACAGGAACAGATAGAGAGTGTGTGTACATGAGTATGTGTGTGTGTGCAGATCTGTGGGAACAGAGAGAGTGTGTATGAGTGTGTGAGACCAAATATCTGTGTGTGTGAGTGAAAGAGATTACTGAGAGAGAGGGAGGCGCTAGGCTGAGGTTGATCTGCTGGTGGCGAACGATGGGGTGGAGTGTGAGACGCAACCTGCGGGAGTTTAGAGAGAGAGAGAGAGACGTGAGAGGGAGTGGAAGGGGGTGAGAGTGGTAGAGAATTTTTGGGGGCATATTTGAGAAATTTTGAAATCACAAGAGGTAATATTTTAAGAAAATTGTACTCCGTATAAAAGGTGTGTTACAAGAATTCTTCAAATTCTAATTCCGACATCTTTAGAATCAAAATAATAATAATAATTATAAGTCTTATTGGCACTATAAATTATGTTTTTGTTTTTTTTCAGATGCATAGGTTTTGGAGTAGCACTAGAATTCTTATTGGTATGTAATTAAATACCAATAAATAAATAACAAGTTACTATCATAAAAATTAGAGAAATATTAATATGCTTTCCTAATTTGTAATCTCAATGTGGTTGCTAATACACATGACACATCTTAAATGTTTTATACTTTTCAACACCTGTAGTCCATTTCACTTACATTTAATGACTACACGATTATTATTATTATTATTATTATTATTATTATTATTATTATTATTATTATTATTATTATGTTGTTGTTGTTGTTGTTGTTGTTTTTGTTCCATCTCTTAATTATATGATTGACAGATCTCAATATAATCACAATACTCCTAATTATATTACGGTTCATATTGGTTATCTCATTATGTTGAGAGATATGATAATGCGTAGTGAGTCTGTTTGTGATAAATTTGTCCAACAAATGAGAAAGTGCCACGAAGGATTTGACGTGGCAAGGCAATTAATTGAGTAGAACTGACGCAGAAGCAGTTATGAGCAGTTTTGCTGTTCATTCTGTTTAAAATGCAAATTGCCAAGGGACACGTGTTGATCATTGAAGAATAACTGAAGAACAGATGTCAATTCAGGGCAATGCCACGTGGAAGAATAGTTATCAGTTTGAGGGAAGGATGATTATTCAACAGAGAGACCTCGACAATTATAAATAGAGGGAGTCTGTGATCAAGAAGGAGATCATTCAATCAACATCAACCAATACACTTTTATCCCTTTATAAATATTGTACTTTTATCAATACTTTTAGAATTTGAATTAGAACACCTTTGAAGTTATCTTCAATATTAGATTGTAGTTTATTTTACTCAATAAAATAGTCTGTTATTTTACTGTTCTTAAATAGGAGTAGTATTAAATTAATTAGTTCAAAGTTCTTTAGTCAGTTACATCTTTATACGCTTGAATTCCTTGTTAAGGCATCGAACGTCACCACAATCTGCCTGGTGAGGCGCAGTTTGGATACTTATTTTATCACACACATTGGCAATTTACTTGCCTGGCACGCTCGCACATATATAATTCCATATGTATCCTTTGAGGAATTTTCCAACCAAATAGAGTCCAACTTAGATTATAATCCTAAATAATTGAGCAAAAACGAGTCCCTATAAAGTGAGCTACCTATCTATCATGGAACTTGAATGATTTCTAGGAATTAATCTAATACAAAAGTAAATATTGAAAAGAAAACTAAGTGAATCCTCTAATTCAAAATCAAACTCTATTATAATCTATATAAGTGACCTAACTCACTTAACTGTTTATACTTCTGACAACACATCCAATTTTTCCGTTTGGTTCATGAATTTTTAGGGTAGATTTTAATTCACCTTAAGATTTCCGATCATCTTTGTAATTTGTCATGTTTGGTTCATGGATTATTCATACAGTTGTGGGCCCTACTAGATTTAGAATTCACTCAAAGGTGAAAAATAAGGTGAATTCTAAATCCTATATTGGAGGTGATATTCTCAAATATTATTGGGGTACGTTTTGATTTTATATTTTTGTAATACATAAACTAGCCTTTATAGTTGTGGAAGATATATTTTATGTTAGAAAACAATTTTCTGGTTCTCTCTAATATGCTTTGTTTGATTACTGACCTCAATTAGGCTTTGTTTGGTTACTAATCTTTATTACTCTTGCATATCCCATAGATCTAATCATCAACATTGTCTAAGAAAAATAAAATTGGCCTAAAATAGAGAATTCATAATTTTAACTGGAGAAGATATTACTTTAGTAGCAATACATGCCAAGGAGAAAAAAATTGGACTTTTGATGCAGCCATAATATTTTGCTACATTTTGAGTAAATAAGCAATCAGTTTTTATTCGATGTAAATTAGAGGTAGCTACATGTTTTACGTTTTGGAATGTTATTAAGCTTGTTATGATTCAAAAGTATTTATATGCATATAAACTATTGACTCAAGTTTACGTCTTTCTTATTATTTTCAATTTTTTTCTTGATAATGTCTAATCAACCTTTAGACTTAAGCCTTTTTTTTAAATTAAATCATCATCCATAGATGTAACATTCAATTTTAGCCTCTAGGAGTATCCAAGATATTTAACTTTCCTACTTTATTTTCTTTCCCCAACTAAACACTAAATTCTAAAACCAACTAGGATTCCACGGGTGAACAATACACTTTGTAGGAATTCAAATTACTGGCAAAGTAATTATTGCTATAATGATGCTTGGTACTCCACCTAAAATAATCCGTAAACCAATCGGGTCGTAATGGATATATAATTTGTATTGTTTTACAATGCTTCTATAGGTTTTTTTTTCGGTCGGCTAGTACTAATGAGTTTTAATAAAACAAGTGAACTATTGTTTTATTCTCTATTTTTTTTTAGGGTCTGTCAGTTCCAATCAATCCTAATAAAATGTGACCTATTGTTTTATTTGTTTCTTTTTTTTTTTTGGTTTACTACTTCTAATCAATTAGTACTAATAAAATGTTAGTCATGTTGTCGTTATTTGTGTCTTTTATGATTATAGGACTCTAAATAAACTAAGAATCATTCCATTTGAGTAATGTTACGAATATTATCGAATTTAAATCCCAAATTTTGTTTTCAAATGCTTTGTTAGTTGTATAACACGAAATGACATATGGTATCATCGATCACTGTCACATCATGTAATAAATTTGTTCAGCCATTTGGGATCTAAATTTAGGATTCAAATTTGAGAATCATAGCATTTTTTTTTTCATTTTTTTTATATGGATGTGGATTTACATTACTTCTTATAAATATGGGACTCTAAAATATGCTCACACTAACGTTCCTATTGGCTTGATCTACTAAATCTAATGTTCTTTTGGGATTTAATTTTTATTTCCTTTTATTTGAAGTTTGTCAGGTTGATGCTTCCAATTTATTTTTGGATTAGAAGACTAATGATCTAAAACTATTTATAAAAATCATACAAATTCTATCCAAACAAAGGGAGATGTAGATGTCTGCACTTTCCATTTTCTTATTGTTTTAGAGGCTTTCTCCTTAATTTAATAATCACAAATCAGATGCACTTCCAATATTGTGCGCCGATCAAACTAAACTTGATTGATCATTGCATAGATATAAACATTCAAGCTATCTATTCGAGGGAATCAGCACTATTCCTAACTTTTTTTTTGTTCATCCGAACTACTTGTAAATTTTATTTGCATTACCAATTTCTATGTAAATTTTATTTGCATTACCAATTTCTATAGTTTTATGTCATTGCATATATCGAAAAATTTAGGACATGATTTTTCTAACAACATAGTTGTTGAGTATCTGATTGAAGACTTATTTTAGAGTTATAAAATTTGATTACTACAAAATCCACTGCAACCTTGATTTGATTATTTTCTATGACAAAACATAGTTGACAATGATTTTGATTAGAGGACATCCTATTATTTGAACATCTATGACACATTTTTGGTTCAATGAATGACTGATTAATACTTATTTTATAAATAAATAAATAAAAACTATCTATATAATAAGATAGAGCGGTGTGGGTTCCTTTCAAGTTGGCAACTTTTAATCTTAACCATTGAGGCAAGTTTAGATATTTCAGACCGTCGGATTGATTGTCCACCAAAAATAGTTAATCCCATTAAATATTGCATTGTATCATATTAAAACTCTAAATTAAAAAGGAATTCCCTAAATTAATTTGAATTTGAATAAATACATGTCAATATCCAAATTGTCAACTTCAGTAAATACAAAACACAAATCTTGGGTAAAACTAAATCATTAGACAATTTTTATTTTTTTTAGCAAAAAATGAATTCCCTAAATTAATTTGAATTTGAATATATACATATCTAATACTCAGTAAATACAAAACACAAATCTTGGGAGATAAACTAAATCAGTGGACTGATTTTTTCAAAATAGATATATTGGAATATAAACTTCCCATATCATACATATATTCATAGAGTTTATTTTTTTTTTTTATAGGTTTTTTCTTTTTTCCTTTCCGTGACTCTGATCAAATGACTTTCATAAAATTAATCAAACTGATATAATATGAGTGAAAAATCACATAAAGTTGAAGTTTAGGAAGTGAGTTTTAACAATGGATTTCATAATTCAAGTCTCAAGAAATGTATTCTCACTTGTACTTTTTTTTTTTTTTTTAAAATCTAGGAAGCGTATTTATTATATTCTATTGTCTATCTAGAAAATGGGTTTTTCCAGCACTATGGTTGTAAATTTTGCTACCAGTTTGATTAGTTCCACTCTTTTTATAGGTCATTTGATTAGTTCTATCAGTTTGATATAGTCTATAGGGTTAATTAGTGAAATGAGTAATGCTGCTTCCCAAATATGGGCTAATTATAAATAATCACAAAAGTTTTGCTTTCCTTTTCTATTTCTTTCCAAAAGCTTAGAAAAAGCCTTTGTTTTTTTGTGCTTTGTTGTTGTTGTTTTTTTTTTTTTTTTTCACTTCGTGCCCTCGGACACGGGAGAAATCTCTACGAATAAACATTAATTATACTTAAAATATTCATCCAATGTTGGACTAAATATATTTAACTAAATTGAGTTAATGATATATTTAATATTGGAACCAATGTCTTCTTCACTTAAAATTCCAACCATATCTTAGATCTTTTAAAGTATTGAATTTTTTTTCCCGCTTCGTGCCCACGGGCATGGGTTAGTACTAAATAGCATGTGGGTTTGATTACGCAAAAGATTTGAAAATTTTAAAGTATTGCATTTTTTTCCCCTTTTTTCTTCTTCTTCTTCTTTTTTTTTTTTTTTGCTTTGTGTCCACGGGCACGGGCTATTGCTAGTTTATTTACATAAAGAATCAACATGACACTCATTTGTACTATAAATTCAATATACTTATATATAACTTTGCATTCCCACAATGAAATAATACAAGGTCAAACAATTTCTTAAGTATATACAAATAATAATTAATTATAATGTAAGCACATTGTGCACCACAATCAAAGGCTACTCTAATATGTGTTAATTGTTTGAAACATATATATATCATTCGTCAGAGTTCTTTTCAATAATGGGATTTCCAAATCTTATTCAAAACATTAACCCAACCAATACATGCCAACTGCTCTATAAGCAACATCCCGAGCACCACGGATGCAAAAAACCAAGTTTTAAATTAGTTGATTTGTAAGCAAAAAAAAAAAGATGTCTTGGTTTATCATGCATGTTGTAATGACTTACAAAGATAATATGTTAACTTTAGTTTTAAATATTTATAAACTACATGTGTAGGTTAATTTAGTTGACAACAACAAATTCTCCTTTTTTTCATCATAAAAGTTTATTTTTATACATTTATTAATTAGAAAAGATATATAAGGAAATGAAAAAGTTAAGTACGTATAGTTTACCCATTCTATGTTAGAAATTTAGAATTCAACTTCCATATAAAGTACATTTGCTAGATTTAGAGAAAAGAAAAAAAAAATAATAATAATAAATGAAGGAAAAAAAAGGGCCTCATCTTCTATGATTCATATCATGTTTATAGTGAATATGAACTCTTTGGAGTTTCTTTTATTTTTTTTTAAATATTGGAATATATATTATAAAAATGCAATTGTTTTTTCAAAGTTTTTGTTGTGAAACTTAAATTTTTGATATTGAAAAGCATAAACAAAACAATGAAACAAAATTTCATATTGTGAATTTAAGCTACAGTATTATTATTCAATCGAGTGCAAAAAATCATATGTTTGAGCTATCCTTATTTTCATATGAGAATTGTTATTTGCACTCCATGGATGAACCAATGCACTCCATGGAATGCATTGATTATGTGTCAGAAGTACTGTGGAGTGCATTAGTTCAATTTTGGTGCGAATAGCAATTCCCTTTCCTATTTAGTTGTTCTGAAAAACAAATTTTATACTGGTTAAATATGAACTAATTTTTGTCCTATTTTTTTTATATATTTTTTATACTTACCTGGATCCGGACTGGGTACATACACACACCCCTCCCCCCCAACCAATCCCCCACACTGGCCCACAGCAAAGCCTAACAAAGGCCAGTTATTCTGACTGAAGAATAGCCGGAGGGCAAGCAATTAGAATCCCCTATGGGGATTCGAACACTCTACTTCCCATTGGGGAAGAGAGAGGCTATGCTTGTAGCCCGCTCAAAATTTTTGTCCTTTTCTTATCGAGCACACATTCAGCTCGCCAAGCTAATATAACAAGAATGATATACACTAAAACACAGTAACATTAATATCTCATCACTGATTCAACACCTAAAATTAGATTCATAAGTAACCGGTTGCCTCTATATCTTCTGGCCAGTTTACTAATTTAAAACTCTTTTTACTCAGATTTAATGGCTCTTTTCAAATAACAATAGTCATATTTCACAACAATTTGTTGAATTACATTCTATGTCATTTGAATAACCTTTCATTCCATTTATATTTTTATAATTTTGTTCTTCATACCTTTTAATCTTTCTCTGAGAGTTGGTGTTTCCAAGTTTTTTCAACCTCAGTTGTATATTATGTTAATTTTTTTATTTGTATTTTTGATGGGATCCATGTCTTTAGTTCTCTCTCTCTCCTTTTTTTTTGGCCACTTTTTGCTCATATGTGTAAGTGATTTATACAATGCTTCGTATCCCCAGTACTTGTAACACCCTGTATTTTCTTTTCCATAAATAAATGAATATTTCTTTTTAATAAATATTTATTTGGGGGTCAAACTATAATTTCCATAAATATAGAAAATATTTTCTATGGTTTCAAAATCGATATCTATATTTTTGTACAATCTGGGATTTAATTCCTACATTAATATAATTTTCTGTATTTTTATTTTCAACCGGAAAATACCAGTTTTGATTTAAATCTGCGTCTATACCGCGACTTGGGTGTGGGAGCACGTGGGCTCAACCACACTGTGCGATCTCCATGTTTAGCTTGGAGCCCAAACATATATCAGTATATATGTTTGTGTCTCTCTCACAATCTCTCATCTCTAAACGCACTGCATCTCTCAAAACTCTCTCAATTCTCTCTTCCTCTCAAGAACACACAACACATACAGATTATATATATATACATATATATTTATTCAGTCACATACATATACATGGATACATAGTTATATATAGGGATAATTAAAATTCAGTCTACTTTCAGTAGAGTATTTAAAAGTCAGTCAAGTGCTTTTATGAAAATAAAATTCAGTCTATATAAAGTCACTAAATTAAAAATGCATCAACTTTTTGTCTAAAATGCCTAAAATACCCTCCTCTCTTTGGCCTTCTCTCTCTCCTCACATGGCCACCACCCACCACCACCGGTAGCCACCGCCACCACCACCACCACCGGCAGCTGCCACCGCCACCACCACCGGCCACCACCGCCACCACCACTGGCCACCACTGTCGCCGCCACCACCACTAGCCACCGTGGCCACCAAAGGGTCACCACCACCACCACTACCACCACCACCACCACTCTTACCCCAACCTCTCTATCTCTTTTCTCTCTCTCTCTCTCTTCTCACAGCCACCACCACCACCACCACCTAAACCCAAACTCAAACCTCAACCCCCTCTCTCTCTCTCTATATATATATATACACATGAGTATATATATCTAAGGCCACCACCACCCCTACCTCTCTCTATCTCTTATCTCTCTTCTCACTACCACCACCACCACGAACCACCTCCCTCATCCACCACCGCCACTGCAGGAAAAAAGAAGAAGAAGAAAGATTTAAAGTTTTTGGAGCAACTGTCTAAATTGAAGGAGCAACTCACCAAACGTAAGGAGCAACTCACCAAACGTATCGGGAGCAACTCACCAAACGTAAGGAGCAACACGTTTGGTGATTTGCTCCTTCAGTTTAGTGAGTTGCTCCCGATACGTTTGGTGAGTTGCTCCTTACGTTTGGTGAGTTGCTCCTTCCTGCAACTCTTTTTTTTTCTTTCCGCAGTGGTGGTGGTGGTGGATGAGGGAGGTGGCTCGTTATGGTGGTGGTGGTAAGAAGAGAGATAAGAGATAGAGAGAGGTAGGGGTGGCCACCAAACGGGAAAAAAAAGAAAACGAAAAATGAAAGAGTTAAAAATTTTGGAGCAACTGTCCAAGCCAAAGGAGCAACTCACCAAATGGAAGGAGCAACCCAGCAAACGTATTGGGAGCAACTCACCAAACATAAGGAGTAACACGTTTGGTGATTTGCTCCTTCCGTTTGGTGAGTTTCTCCCGATATGTTTGGTGAGTTGCTCCTTACGTTTGGTGAGTTGCTCCTTCCTGCAACTCTTTTTTTTTCTTTCCGCAGTGGTGGTGGTGGTGGATGAGGGAGGTGGCCAGTTATGGTGGTGGTGGTGAGAAGAGAGATAAGAGATACAAAGAGCTTGGGGTGGTGGTGGTCATATATTAGATATGTATATATAGATAGAGAAAGAGGAGGGTTGGGGTTTGAGTTTGGGTTGGTGTTGTTGGTGGTGGTGGTGGTGGCTGTGAAAAGAGAGAGAGAGAGAGAGAGAAGAGATAAAGAGGTTGGGGTGCATGGTGGTGGTGGTGGTGGTGGTGGTGGTGGCCCTTTGGTGGCGACGGTGGCCGGTGGTGGTGGTGACGGCGGCGATGGCCGGTGGTGGTGGCGGCTGCCGGTGGTGGTGGTGGCGGCCATGTGAGGAGAGAGAAAAGAGACCAAAGAGGGGTATTTTAGTTATTTTACACCAAGGTTGATGTATTTTTAATTTCAATAAAGCACTTGACTGACTTTTAAATACTCTACTGACACATGACTGAATTTTAATTATCCCTTATATATATACATCTCAAGATCAAAGAGAACGGAGGAGTAAATTTTAATGACGGAATCGACGGCAGAATTCTCGGTCTCAAATTTTCAGTCTAATTAACCTCTGTGAGTATTATAAACTCACTCTCAACGTATATATATATATATATATGTATATTTCAGTGTATATATGTGTGTATATGTGTATATATATAGATACACCATTAAAGCTTTAAAAATTGGAATTTTACAAAAGTTAACCAAAATGAAATCCGTGAATTGGGAATGAAAGATCTTAGTCCCAATAAGCTGAATCCTACGGAGTAATTCATCCGTATCACGACGTACCGTTGATTTAAAGTTTTGACACCCTTACTTTAATTGCGAATATCTAGAGATATAATCCGTATTTGTTTAAATTGATCGCATATTCTTAATCTACGCAGAAAGACGAAGAAATCCATATATGGCATGACATAATTGAAACAGAAAACAGAAATGGGTATAATTTCAGTTTGAAATCAAAAACAGGGGAAAAACGAAGAAGATGATGAAACTGTGATAACTCGCGCGCACGACCCGTTCGCGTGGCCCATTCTCCATTCGCACGCGCAGCCAGCTCGCGCGACCCATCCCCCTCCCTCACTCGCGCGATCCGCTTGCGCGACCACCCTCTCCCTCGCTCGCGCGGCCCGCTCGTGCGACCTGGGCATTTTAAGCAGTTTTTGTATTTTTATATAAGGGACTGTTTAGAAAAGGTTTTGAAAGTGTTTAAAGAATTGTTTGACAGATATACTGTTTTAAAGGCTCATTGATTAGGTATTGGACTTGTAAGAACGATTAAGACCGAAGTTTATATTGAACGAATATCCAGTTTTGAGATTAATAACTGTTACTACGAATTGTGAACATCGACATACATATTAGGGTCGAGGTTGTGCCAACATGCATGTGTGTGAGAAAGCGTGAAAAGAGTAAAGAGTGGCGGTCTGGTGTGCGACCTCAATATCGATCGGATATTATTCCTGGTATTGGAGGCGACAATGTTGTGTACGGCTTAGATATCGATCAGATATTATTCCTGGTATCCAAGGCGCTCATTTCGGATATCGATCGGATATTATTCCTGGTATCCGAAGCGATGGTATTGAGTACGGCTTAGATATCGATCAGATATTATTCCTGGTATCCGAAGCGATGGTATTGAGTACGACTTAGATGTCGATCGGATATTATTCCTGGTATCTAAGGCGCTCGTTTCGGATATCGATCGGATATTATTCCTGGTATCCGAAGCGATGGTTGGTCGTGATCGGCTCAGATATCGATCGGATATTATTCCTAGTATCTGAGTGGATAGCGTGGTGTGCGACCTCAATATCGATCGGATATTATTCCTGGTATTGGAGGCGATAGTGTTGTGTACGACTTAGATATCAATCGGATAATATTTCTGGTATCTGAGGTAATGGTTTGGTTGAGTCGAGTTTTGTTGAGAGAAAAGAGTCAGAAAGATGAGATGTTACATTGTTCATGCACGGTCGCATATTTATTGCTTACTTTATTCCCTCGTGACTTATGTTGGAATTGGAACCTTGAATCTATTGCTTTTAAAGTTAAATTGCACCGCTGTTTATTTGCTTATATATACATTGCGAGCACTTGTTTATTTTGCTCACCAGCTTGCATAAGCTGACGGCGTTGATGCGTCCTGGACTGTATGTCCAGATTTTCAGGGTCAGGAGTAGCCAGGATATTTCGACTATGCTAGTTAAAGGCAAGGAACTTTCCAGGAGGCTGCTTTATAGTTCTTATGTCTTTTATTTTTGAGTTGTAATAGACTTTATGCTAGTTTTGAATAAGGGCGTTTTGTGCCTAAGACCTGGACTTATGTAACAGTTTAGTAAGTTTTAATTTTGGAGCTTATATATGTTTTATTAGTATCATTTCCTTTAGAAATGTTGTTAAGTTATTTGTTGCAGGGACAATTGGTCATACTCACTTGTCACGACCTACGAGTCCATAAAGAAAATTAAATGCTTTCCTGTATTATGCTACGTCGGGGCGTGACAGTATTATCAAAGGGATTGAATAATAAATATGTTAATATAATATCAAAATTAGTGGTTCTACTTGTGCATAAGCCAAGTGCAAGGCATGTACTTATAACATCTATATATGTCTATAATCTATAATATATAATATATATTTATAATCTATATAAGTATACCAACATCTTAAGTGTTTTATACTTTTTCAACACGACCCATTCTTTTTAATGATAGTTTTTTTTGTTGGTTTAGAATACTTTTTTTTTTTTTTGGATCTTGGTTGGACCTTTTTTTTTTTTTTTTTGAGGGGCTTGCACGCGTTCCTATTGTCTTTTAACTTTGGTGGGTTCCAGGATTAGCAACTAATTGGGAAAAAAATGGACTCCTTAGAGTAAAGTGTTCTTATAGTTACAAGACTTTTTGTTTTGTTTTTTTTTTCTTCTTTCTGATGCTTGCTCAAGTTTGGTGGGCTCCATGGTTTAACAACTAAGTGGAACAAAAAAATAACTCCTTAAAGTAGATAGGATATATTAGATTATCATATATTTTAATTGTATAGAATGTTATATATATATTTTTGCTTGGCACACGTTCCTACTGTATTTTTTTTTAATAACTTAGGTGATCGAATTGCATGAATTAGCAACTAATTGCAAAAATAGATTGAATTTTTAGATAATCATTTTAGATGCTTGCTTTGCAAATGCTTTCTTGTGATTACAAGACTCTATGTCTATATATATCCACACACACACACACACACACACACACACACACACACACACACAAAATACTATAGGACTCTGTGTAAAAATGGACTTTATAAAGTGGACTGGTTATTTAAGGTAATCATTATATTTATATATTTATTTTATGAGTACTTTCTTATAATTATTATAGGACTCCATAAATGTTTAAAACTAAAAATAAAGCGATAAGGAGAGAGTATAAATGTAAAAGCAGTTTGAGTTTTCTGATAAAAGCACTTTGAGTTTTGATCATTTTTAATTTACGTAAATTACTTCAAATCTTTCTTGTCAAGGAAAAAGTGCAAATGTGAAAATGATTTGAAAAAACATTTTGATACCAAACAATAGATGTGAATAAGATCAAATTTAGTTATGTTTTTGGAAGTAGAAAAGTAGGTAAAACAGATTTTTCTCATTTTATAAAACAAGCAATTAGCAAAACTCCTCTTCATGTTATCCCAACCTTTCACATCATAAATTTTGAAAATAAAGCATATATATTGGCATATAGTTATTTCATGTCAGAATTTTCGTATCGGAATGTAGGAAATTTTTGAAAATTAGAATTTTTTTTAAAAAAATTCATAAATTTCCAGCACCATTTCAATCCAAATTTAATTAATTTAATTTTTTTTCAAATATTAGATTATAATTAGCAAGAACGAAACATAGTCAAAATTATGAGAATTGTTTTTTTTTTAATTACAAGACATAAATTAAATCAAACATTATGAAGTGTTTGAGTACTTCACTTCAACACTTGAAATATATTTTAGAATCTAGACATTCGATGTGATTCTCCTAGATTTTAATACTTTTCAAGAAGATATTAAGAGCGAGTCAAGTGTTTTAGCCAATTTTGATACTTGTATTTGTTCATACCTACTCTCTTGTGCACCAACCACGTGCAAAGCACGTGCTATAAGACTAGTATATAGATATATACTTACATATTATACATAATATGGAGTCCAGATCCAAAGGGAGAAAGAGATGAGATGTGAATAGAGTTAAAGAGAGAAGAATCGTTGGAGAGAGAGAGAGGTGTGAAGGAATGAAAAACATTCAAATTGGGTTTAATCCCTATATGCATTTATATATGTATACATATACATATATATATATATATGTGTTTGCGCGCAAATTCGGTCGGTTCGACCGGTGTCGGTATGAAAGTCAGAAGAACTGGACACCAAACCGAAAAATGGAATTCTTCAGTTTTGATTATCGAGGGCCAACTGCTTGTTACTTACGCCAACCAAAATTGTGAATTCCGGTCGGTCTCGGCCGGCCGGTTCGGTCTGGCGGTTATTTTGAACAGCCCTAATCAAAACCGTAAAGTAGGGAAAAATAAAAGTAAATAAAGATGTAAAGTAAGGAAAAATAGAATATATATATATATCAACAAATAAATATATATGTCACACCCGTTCCGGAAAATCATTGATTTTTAATGCATAAATTTAATTTTAAGGGTTTTCAATGTCATTTGAAAATTTGAATGAGGTTGACTATGGGTCAACGGTGAGGTGTCAGAGAGGACACAGGAACATGGTATTTCATGTTGCATTGGCATGGTTAAATGACATTTACATGATTTAAATGTTATTTGAAATATATGGTATTTCGTGAATAGTGAATTATACCTGTGTAGTATAATTTCTGGTAATCTCGATATTGTTATATATCATTTTGAGCACTGTGGTGAGAACGTGAGCGACACATTAAATAAAAAGGTAGGTTGTGTAGAGATTCCACTTAATTGAGTTTTCGGACGTTATTTTGGACCCAAACGAGGCTTAGTTGAAAACTTTTGTAAATTATAATTTTCACTCTTAAAGTGATAAAATAGACGTGTGCGACGTTTCACGAGTTAACTAGAAGTTTGAGAAACTTGCGGGGAGGTAAACACGATTTCCGAGAAGTTTCTCTATAAATAGTGGAGGATAAGATTTCATTTCTCCAAAAAGTTGGAAAATATCTAGAGAGAGGAGAGAGAAAGGGAGATTGTTGCCACGGGCTTTCCGACGACGATCGGCGACCTTTCGTCCGTCAGTTTTTCACTCGTGGAGGTAAGATCTACGTTTTGATACTACTTAGGCCATGTTTGGCTAATGTTTATAAAAAGCTAATTTCTAGGAATTTGGGAAAAATAGGTATAAACTTGTAGGAATTGTCTCAAATTCGAAATCCGATGATTAATTAGCCTCCTAGTCGATCCTTCAAAGTTTGGGGGAAATCGCACGAGGTATGAAGTTCTAACTTGTGAAATATAGAGAAATACATGTTTTATATTTCGACGACGAAATTGAGATCCGGGCAAAATCCATGTGTTAATTGTAGGCCCGTTAATTATGCACGCGCTAAATTGTGAAAAGCATGTCTAAATTTACGCGAGCACGTTGAGTTGTCTATGTGGGTCAAAGGGGGGTTTTTATACAAATTCATGCCAGAGTAAGCTTCTCGTTGTTTGAGAATTTTAATAGCGACGGCTAGTGTGCATGGTTTAAGGCTTGGACTTGCCAGGGCACTTGGGGGATGTAATGGTTGTAGGCTTAGACTAGCCATTGACATTGCGGTTTAAGGCTTGGACTTGCCGCTACCGGATGAAGGCGTATTTTTTTCCCTAGAGACTATTGATATGATTTATGAGATTAAAGCATGTTTTGTCATATATTGTATATGTTAGACTTGTGCACTCAGCATATAGCTGAGCAGTGGAGATTTACTCCATTGCAGGTGATGTTGTCAATATCAAGATATAAAAAGTGTTCTTTACTTTTCAAAAGATTTGTAGTGTGAAAGCAAAGGTCGAACCCACAGGGATTGGTTAACTACAGCAACTTAATTTTAAAACCTAACTTTAATTAATTATGAAAATGGATTTTGATTTGATTTTAATTAAACTAATAACAATAAAACTAAATCTAAACTATGAAAGCAATTAAAAGTGTTTTTGTAAATATGTAAAGGGAACCTAGGATTGCAAATCCACCACTAGCTTCATAATAGGAATATTTATGAATTACTTTAGCCTATTAAGTTGGATGATAATGGGGAATTGTAGCTACAAGCCCAATTCCTCCGTCAAGAAAATAATTATGGTTCAAGCACCAACATAATCCATCTTCGGTTAGCACGAATTATCCCACACTAAACTAGGGTTGTGGCATAATCCGTCTAATCTAGGCATGGACTATTCGGATACTTGATAGCACAAATCAATAAAGCACCATCACATGTAAATAATCTAAACAAGCACAGCGAGCATAGATCATTGAGCATATCACAGTCAAAATAGATCTAAGACAAGAATAAATTCTGAAAGTAATGATTTAATCAATAGAAGTTCAATTTATTTATAAAAATCCTCGAAACATGTGACTGTCATCCATACATAATAAAACTAAAATAAAAAACATAAAATACTCCCTATTACTCGACTAGGGCTTCATTGAAACCCTAGATCTTTGTCTAGGCTGCCATAGAAGTGGAGATCGACAAGTAGTTGATGGAGGAGGCCATGGGAATCCTTGGTCTTCTTCTTCTTCTCCTTGTTTTTCCCTCTTCAAGGGCTGTAATTTTAGTCTATATGGCTGTATATGTATGTATGTATGGGTGTGTAACCTTCAATTGAAGTAAAATAGAGTACATATAGAGTTTACAACAAGCTTTGGAAGCTTTCCTAACCCGAAACGAACTGAAACTGATATATTTTACAGTCTGGACGTCATTCAGCAGTTTCGTTTGCACAGGAGTCTTCAGTATACTGAAAATACGCATAATTGATTTTTACACATATCGCGCGAGCGCGACATTTGGTACCTCGCGCGCGCGGATTGCGCGGGCGATTATGGGATTTTCGCGCGAGCGGTCTGCGCGCGCGAACTGGCTTTTCAGCTTATTTTTCTCTGCTTTTTCACCCTGTTTAGCCTGATATACTTGATTTCTTCCAAAACCTGTCAGAAAATAGAAAACGAAGTAAAAATATACAAAAACAGGATAAAAAGATACTAACAAATGCTCGTTAAGGCGTATAAATAGGATTTGTTCTCTCCCGATCACACCCCCAAACCTACATTTTGCTAGTCCTCGAGCAAAACTAAAATAAAAACTAACTACTAATACAATACTACTCCATTTTTGCATGGATCGCGATTGCATCTAGCGTATGCAACAAGCCTTTTAAACCTCTAGGTGTCCCTAGTCGAACGAGTAAAGTCTCGTGAGGGTTCTCGTCAACAAGTCACCCACAACCATCTTTATTAACTTGTAAACTTAAAAAGTTTTATTAAAAACGAAAAACAAAACATTCAATACTCCTTATTATAACACAATGATTTGAAATAGAATAATGAACAAGAAAAAACGTAATCAAACGTCTATCTACATCATGAAAAGCAATCCCAAGCGCATGCATCTTATAAATCAATAGAGTTTCTCATAAAATTGCACGTGTGTGATATGGTAGTCAAATGAACACGCGCATGTCATGAACTTGGAATATAACTCGGATAACTATTTAACTATGTCTCGACTACGAATCTCACAATGTCAATTACACTCTAAAATTAAACACTCAGAAACATGTGTAATTTTTCTAAAATATGTGAGTAAAGGAAATATGTTTTCAAAACGAGAAATGCTCACATATGACTCGAACAAGACGCATGACACGAAAGAACAGTAGTCTCTTGGATAGGATGCCAATAATCAAGAAAAATTAATCATTACCATGTTTTAATCCCCCTCCCATCGTTTTCATATCCAAACCATGTTTCCTAGGATCAAATAGGACTTTTCAAAGGTTGTAATGTGGCTCAGGTAATGAAAAAAAAATAGAAAGGATTCGTTAGGTAGTTTTCAGAATGGCATTGTAAGGCATGTTCAATTCCTTTCATTCATCTCTTCTACCAACTTTCATCTTTTCATTCCCTTCTTTTTCATATTTCTTTTTTAATTTCTTTTCTTTTTTTCTTTTCTTCTTCTTTTCAACTTTTTTTTCTTTTCAATCTCTTCAATCTTTTCCCTTTCCTTCTCGTTGCTTCTTGAAACAAATATTCAATAAATAACAAGGTCACCACCCCAAACATCATCTTATTTTCTTTTTCTTCTTCTTCTCAATCACACATCGCCTTAATACCATTAAAAGTTGAAGAATCTCTTAGTGGTAAACTCCAAGTTGGTCAAGTTGGAGCAAAAACAGGATAATGGTAATTAAAGAAAAATGACATATTAATGGCTCAAGGGGCGAACTAAGGAAATTTATCATTTATCGGTCAGTAGCAAACAAAGAAGGCCTAAAATCATCTCCCATGGTCATATGGTTCTTCAACTTTTACGACGGAAGATTGTTTAGCATGGTAACAAAGATTTTAACTTGACTTATCAACCAAAACAAGAATAATGAGACTAAACAACAAGTTAATGCGCTATTTCAATGAAATTCGATAAACACAATGTATTTATAACCCTCTAAAAAGAGAAAAGATAGGCTCAAAAGCTCACTGGGTTTAGTCTCCACCTTGTGTTATCTAGAAATCCGAATCATCTTATAGTTCACATCAAACATGTATTCAAGTGACTACGTGCAGTGCATAAGTTTGTGTGCAAATCTATGATATAAAACTACGATTCAAACAATACATGACTTAAAACGTTGCATCATGACTTCAGCAAATGTTTAACCACATCTTCTCATGTATACCATTCTATAATAAATCACGTTACATACTAAGAAGTATCGGATTAAAATTGCAAAATGTGCATACCCCCAAACCTAAACCTGACATTGTCCCCAATGAAACAATAAAACGAAAGAAAGGAGAGTAGGTAAGAAAGAAACGATAATACCTTGATCTCGGTACTCACAAACAGGTGAACACAAAAAAATATGTCAATAAAGGTCAATGTTACCTGTTCCTTCTTGATAAAAGAAAACAAACAAACAAAATAATAAAAGCAGCTAAAAGAATTATAACTAAGCTAAATGAAACGAAACGAAACGAAATAAACTATAAGACCGAACAAAATTATGAAATAAAAAAAATCATAACTAGAAAAGAAAATAAAATATAAACATAATCAAGAAAACAACAAAAGACTCGATCTAAAAGTACATAAGAAACATAAACAGAAAAGTAAAAACTACTCATACAGGTGGGGAAGAAGGATATAGGAAACAAAGGAAAAAAAAATCAAAAAAATGGGAGATCGAGCGAGAATCCCAATTTTTTTTTTAATCAATATCGCTCCAGCGAGCCACCTCGCGCCCGCGAAACCAAGCGCGAGGAAAACCTGAGGGCTCAAAACAAAAAGAAAACAAAAATTTCACTAAGGCACATTCTCGCGCCAGCGGGCCGCGCGAGCGACGTCTCGCGCGAGCGAGCCGCGCGCGCGAGAATGGTATTTTCTCTCGGTTCACTTATTTTATGTATATAAATTAAAAATAATTTTACTCCAACCCCCAAACCTGTCCAAAAAAAACTCCAAAACTGACAAAAACGACTCAAAAACATGCAAAAATCAAAGAAACGGACGAAATAAAGCTTGGGTTGCCTCCCAAGAAGCGCTATCTTTTACGTCTTCAGCTAGACTGTTCTAGCTCAAGACTCACGGAGGCCGTAAATAAGAGTTTGTACCCCTTAAGATGTCAGGAAGAGCCCGATGGTAAGTTGAAAGCATGTCGCTTCGAATTAATTCAATCGACGGTTCATCCTGATTAAGGTCAAGTCGATTTTTCACCTTTCGAGTACATTCATCGTTAGAGTCTGTTGTATTCAAATTCATCCGCTCATCACTCACCGTATTATTCCCCTCATTGATATTTATTATTTTATTAGGTTCAACAGTTCTTCAAATTTCATTACCTTCCACATATTGATAATCATCGTCTTTAGGAGGTTGATCAGCAGCATTAAAAACATTTAATTTTAATTTTATATTCCCGAACGACACTTTCATCACCCCTGTTCTACAATTGACACGTGCGTTGGCCGTGGCCAAGAATGGACGACCAAGAATAACAGGAGTGTATTTTCTAGCATCTAGCACCGGTTCGGTGTCAAGGACCATAAAATCAACAGGATAAAAGCATTGATCAACTTTAACTAAGACGTCTTCGACGATTCTTCTAGGTACTTTAACAGAACGATCTGCTAATTGAATAGTAGCGGCCGTAGGTTTAAGTTCACCTAGTCCTAATTGTTTGTAGACATGATAAGGTAAGAGGTTAACACTAGCTCCTAAGTCAAGGAGAGCCCGATGAATGATAGTGTCACCTATGACACATGAAGTCGTAGGTGTACCAGGATCCTTATACTTTGGAGGAGCGTGTTGAAAAACTGAACTTACTTTTTCCGTGAGGAAGACCTTTTTAGGAGTATGACTGCGTATTTTGCATTTTTGCGTACATAGGTCTTTAAGACATTTAGCATAAGTGGGAATTTGTTTAATAGCATCGAGGAATGGAATATTTATTTTAACTTGTTTAAATACCTCGAGTATATCCTCAGTTTTTGATTTTTTCCTTGAAAAATTAGACGGTTCCTCAACATTGGGTGGAAAAGGTAACTTTGGAACATAGTTAGTTGGGACCGGTTCTTTATCTTTCTTATTTTGACTCGTCTCCTCACCCTCTTCTTTATTCGATTTAACGTCATTTTGATCTGGAATCTTAACAACTTCATCTTCCCGAATAGTCGTCCTAGTCGATACGGCGTTTACTTGTTCACTCGACCCCTTAATCTCATATTGTCCCTTAGGATTTTGAATAGTTTGCGCAGGCAACTTCCCCTCGTTCCTACGACTCATTGTATTCGCTATTTGTCCAATTTAGGACTCAAGCTTCGCAATGGATTGTGTGTGAGAGTGCACTATTTGTGCTTGTGCTTGGACTTGAGTTTCAATATTCTTAAGGGAAGCCAACACTATCTCCTCAAAAGCGTTAGTCCTTGGGGGGTTAGGATTAGGAGGATGGTGTTGGTATTGATTTTGTGGAAACTGGGGTCGATAAGTATTAGGAAAATTGGTCGACCTAGGATTATAATTATTTTGTGGGAATTGTTGCATAGCATTTACGTGTTGCTCCACAAATTCGGGAAACTGAGATGCCGATGGGCATGTAAAGATATTATGTGACGGTGCAGAACACAATTCACATACTTCATGAGGAGGTGCGGTTGTCGCTTGATTCATTGTCATAAGGCGGTCAAGTTTTTTAGATAATTCTTGAAATTCAATAGAATGACTCGACTCAAACTTCACCTCTCGTTTGGGTGGAGGAAGATATCCTTCCGAACGTACCGACACAGCCTGATGCATCGAGTTCTCGCTTAAAGTTTCAAAAAATTTCCAGGCCTCGTCGGCGCTTTTGTGTAGGAAAGTACCCGCACAAACGACATCGACGGTATTCCGAATAGAGGGAATAAGCCCCTCATAAAAGACTTGAACTAATTGCCACTTAGGTACCTGATGATGTGGGCATGAGCGTAACAATTCTTTAAACTTTTCCCAAGTGTCATAAAGCGTCTCCCCATCTTGCATTACAAAATTTGTTATGGATTTCCTTATCTAATTTGTACGCATAATAGGGAAAAACTTTTGTAAATATGCGGTGTGTAAGGCTTCCCATGTTTTAATTGTGTTTGGCTCAAGTGATTGAAGCCAATGCTTCGCTTTGTCTCGTAAAGAGAATGGAAAGAACCGCAATTTTAACTCATCGTCAGTTAGATTTTGGATTTTCAAAGTAGAGCATATATCCTGAAAATCTCCTAAGTATTGATATGGATCTTCATTTAAACGACCATGGAAAGACGAAAGTAGCGAGATCGTAGACGATTTTATCTCAAAGTGAGATGCTATCGCCTCCGGTAATTCGATACCGGCTTGTGGCGTGTAAGTAGTAGGAATAAAATAATTTATAAGTGGAGGAGGTGGCTGTATATTAAGATTATTCATATTAGCACCGTCGTTTTGATTGTTATTGTTATTTCCACCGTCAGCCATTTTAATCGGTTCGATGTTAAAAGTTCGAGTTTTCCTTAACCGTTCACGGGTACTTTGAATTTCGGCCTCAAACAATGACGACGGAATCGGAGTTGATTCGTCGTCTTGCAACCCAGCTCTAGAAGCTTGGGTTGTTGACTTACTAGTTCTTAAGGTACGTTCAAGTTCAAGATCGAAAGATTTTAATCTTGGTTTATTTGAACGTGTACCCAACATAAACTAAAATAAAGAAAAAGAAACTAAAACAAAGACTGACAAAACAAAAGAAACAACTAGCAATCACGCAAATAAGACGACAAGCAAGCACACAGTACTACTATGATGCATGAATATTATCCTGTAATGCAATGACCGCGTCAAGCCCAGCGCCCCGGGTTTCCTAGCTAATGCAGTGTTCACTCCACAACTAACCTAATGCAAGTAATTGCGTCTCAGCGCCCTGACTTACAGTGATTTGATGCGAAGTTAAAGCGAGCAATTTACTTAATTTTTATTTATTTTATTTGCGTAAGCTCCTTTGATGTAATTAGCTACTCCACTCGGAAACGTTGGAATTTGATGACTCGAAAACCTAGAAAATAAAAGAACAAGTTAGTAATTTAAAACAAAGACAGAAAATAAGAAAATTAAAAACTAATCTAATATTTACGAATTAACTAAACTAAGATTATAAAATTAAAGGTAGTAATGCAATCCCCGGCAACGGCGCCAAAAATTGATGTTGTCAATATCAAGATATAAAAAGTGTTCTTTACTTTTCAAAAGATTTGTAGTATAAAAGCAAAGGTCGAACCCACAGGGATTGGTTAACTACAGCGACTTAATTTTAAAACCTAACTTTAATTAATTATGAAAATGGATTTTGATTTGATTTAATTAAACTAATAACAATAAAACTAAATCTAAACTATGAAAGCAATTAAAAGTGTTTTTGTAAATATGTAAAGGGAACCTAGGATTGCAAATCCACCACTAGCTTCATAATAGGAATATTTATGAATTACTTTAGCCTATTAAGTTGGATGATAATGGGGAATTGTAGCTACAAGCCCAATTCCTCCGTCAAGAAAATAATTATGGTTCAAGCACCAACATAATCCATCTTCGGTTAGCACGAATTATCCCACACTAAACTAGGGTTGTGGCATAATCCCTCTAATCTAGGCATGGACTATTCGGATACTTGATAGCACAAATCAATAAAGCACCATCACATGTAAATAATCTAAACAAGCACAGCGAGCATAGATCATTGAGCATATCACAGTCAAAATAGATCTAAGACAAGAATAAATTCTGAAAGTAATGATTTAATCAATAGAAGTTTGATTTATTTATAAAAATCCTCGAAACATGTGACTGTCATCCATACATAATAAAACTAAAATAAAAACATAAAATACTCCCTATTACTCGACTAGGGCTTCATTGAAACCCTAGATCTTTGTCTAGGCTGCCATAGAAGTGGAGATCGACAAGTAGTTGATGGAGGAGGCCATGGGAATCCTTGGTCTTCTTCTTCTTCTCCTTGCTTTTCCCTCTTCAAGGGCTGGAATTTTAGTCTATATGGCTGTATATGTATGTATGTATGGGTGTGTAACCTTCAATTGAAGTAAAATAGAGTACATATAGAGTTTACAACAAGCTTTGGAAGCTTTCCTAACCCGAAACAAACTGAAACTGATATATTTTACAGTCTGGACGTCATTCAGCAGTTTCGTTTGCACAGGAGTCTTCAGTATACTGAAATACGCATAGTTGATTTTTACACATATCGCGCGAGCGGGCCGCGCGAGCGCGACATTTGGTACCTCGCGCGCGCGGATCGCGCGAGCGATTCTGGGATTTTCGCGCGAGCGGTCCGTGCGCGCGAACTGGCTTTTTCAGCTTCTTTTTCTCTGCTTTTTCACCCTGTTTAGCCTGATATACTTGATTTCTTCCAAAACCTGTCAGAAAATAGAAAACGAAGTAAAAATATACAAAAACAGGATAAAAAGATACTAACAAATGTTTGTTAAGGCGTATAAATAGGATTTGTTCTCTCCCGATCAGCAGGTAAGAAGAAAGACAAGAAGAAACGTGATGAGTGAGGCCGAGGAACGCCGGGGAAACCACAATTGTATATGTTTTTTTTTTAATCCTAAACTTGTGTAAGGATTGGTAAATTATCAAACGTTGTAATAGAATTCATGGATTAGTTCCGTAGTATGGAAATCTTGTAATTGAACTCCTGTAGTTGTGTTTTAAAACGTTGCAAGTCAGTGGTGGTTGTGATTATTGTTGATGTGGAGAAGCATGAGTTGTAATATTTCACACAGGGCTGCCTAGCAGGGGAGCAGTCGATTGGACCATGGATCAGTCGACTGGATCCCATGGGGTTTAGACACTGAAAGTGAATAGTAAGAGGAGTAGTCGACTGGACACTGTGCTATTTTAGCTACTGATCCAAATAGTAACCAATTCAGTCGACTGGATTCCCTGATCAGTCGACTGGACACCTGATGAGAAATGTGAGTTTTGGTTTCTGCCAGGAACAGTCGACTGGGCCCTATCACAGTCGACTGGACCTCTATTTTTCCAAAACTGTGTTCCTTTGGACAAGTTTCAATTGAAAAAAACTTTTTATAACTCTGATTTTAATGGATTTTAATAATGTTTTTCGCTGTTTTTTGACTTTAATGGAACTGGATAAGCCTTGATGGCCTGCCATGTGTCCTATTTCTTCGCATAGCGGGATGAGTCGTGACATTTAGTGGTATTAGAGCTATAGGTAACAAAACTTTGGGAACGTTCGACGACGAGTGGAGTGTTGAGTTATTTAACACATGTTCTAGATTGCATCCATACATATTAGAGATGTTTGATGCATATGTATGTTATTTTACATACATGATATTATTTTTGTTGTACATGCATAGTGTTTATGCATTGAGAACTACAGGATTGTAATCATGAGTGACGAAGAGCAAAATCTATCGCCACACACTCGGCGTATGAATGAAATGGCAGAAATGATGGGGAACATGGAGAAAATGATACGGAATATAGCGGAGTGACTGCCTCCCACGCCCCAAATCGAGGTGGAACCAATAACTGTAGTGCATGCACCCGAAACTAGAGGCATAAGATCCGTATCCGAACAATTCACTCGAAAGAAACCAATGGAATTTCATGGGACAACCGATCCAACGCTCGCAGAACATTAGATTATGGACATGGAGAGGATTTTTCGATCTATTCCGATGAACGACAGGGAGAAAATGGAAAATGCAAGTGATGTGCTGAAGGGTGAAGTCCAGAACTGGTGGGTAAATGTTCTGGATCAAGGGGCACCAATTACTTGGGAGGGGTTCAAGGCGGAATTCAATCGCCGGTTCTTTTCGCGAGCTGCCTACAATGCAAAGAAGAGAGAATTTGATAACTTGAAGCAGGGAGATATGACTGTAACCGAATATACTTCCAAGTACAACGCTTTGTTGAGATTTGGAAAAGGGTTCCATACCAGAGGAGGAAGATAGGGCAAGGAAATTCGAAGAGGGTTTAAGGGAAAATATTCGTCTAAGGGTGGAAACCTACGAACATTCGACTGTGGTAGTAGTACAACAAACGGCGCTAGTGGCCGGGGGCGGAATGGAAAGGTCGAGGCAGAACCAGCACGGTAAACAAAGCAATGAGGGTGGTGATAGGAACCAAGGCGGATCTTTCAAGAGGCTGTTTCAAAGAGGCTCTGGTTCTAGTTTCAATGATTTCAGGAGAACGCCAGTAACATACCGTTGTGTTCACTTTGCAACCGACCACACTTAGGCCGATATTTCATGACCAAACCCCAGAACAGGAACCAAGGCGGGGGTAGTACTAATTCAACACCCAACATGAGAGGCAAGTGTTATGATTGTGGAGTATTTGGGCACTAAGCCAAGGATTGCCCGAGAAAGTATCCTCAGCAAGGAGCTAGTTCTATGGCTTCTAGTGGGTCGAAGCCTAGACAATGCAATGACGGGGGACAAAGGACGGAACAACGTCAAGGAAGAGCATATCAGATGAACCCAGGGGATATGACTGCTTCAGAGACAGTAGTCTCAGGTATGGTGCTTGTATGTTTACACTTAGCACGCATACTTGTCGACTCGGGATCTACGCATTCATTTGTATCGCATGCTTTTGTTGAACATTTGAATGTTGAATCGGCACCGTTAGGATATGAATTGTCTATTGCTGTGCCACTTAGTAAATCAATAATGACGTCTACTATATATAAGAACTATGAGATCAAACTAGGCGAGAAGTTGATGACCGTAGACCTTATACCGATTGTGGTGAACCATTTCGATGTGAGACTGGGAATGGATTGGTTAGCTCTTAACCAAGTCACAATAGACTGTGAACGGAAAGAGGTTAATTTTTGATCACCGGTATATGGGTACTTTTGTTTTCAAGGGAGTGGGGTTATACCGCCGTCGTATTTGATTTCAACTATCCGAGCGGGAAGGTTATTGAAAAAGAGATGTCAAGGATTCCTATGTTTAGTGACTGATGTCTCAGCGACCGAATTAAAAGTAGAAGACATTTCGATAGTACGAGAATATCCAGATGTATTTCCTGATGATCTACCAGATGTTCTTATTGGGAGAGAGGTTGAGTTCACTATTGAGGTTATGCCAGACTCAAGACCCGTATCAAAGGCACCGTATAGAATGGCACCCATTAAATTGAAAGAGCTGAAAATCCAACTACAAGAGCTACTTGACAAAGGTTTCATTCGACCAAGTATTTTGCCGTGGGGAGGTCCAGTATTGTTCATAAGGAAGAAAGATGGTTCAATGCGTATGTGCGTCGACTACCGAGAGTTGAACAAGTTGACAATTAAGAACAAGTATCCACTGTTGAGAATTGATGATCTATTTGATCAACTTCGTGGGGCTCAAGTATTTTCGAAGATAGATTTGAGATCAGGTTACCATCAGTTAAAAGTGAAGGCCGAAGATGTCGAGAAAACTGCTTTCAGAACGCGCTACGGACATTATGAGTTCTTAGTCATGCCGTTTGGAGTTACAAATGCACCAGCCGCATTAATGGATCTTATGAACCGAGTCTTTAATGACTATCTTGATGACTTTATAATAGTGTTCATCGATGATATTCTTATCTATTCACCGAGTGAGATAGAACACGAGAACCACTTGAGGTTGATACTTCAGAGATTGCGAGAGAAACAAATATTTGAAAAACTTAAGAAGTGTGAATTTTGGTTACCTAGTATTACTTTTCTTGGTCACGTGATTGACAAGAATGGAGTTTCAGTTGATCCTCACAAAGTAGAAGCTATATCAAATTGGCAAAGACCGACATCTGTACCTAAAATTCAAAGTTTCTTGGGATTAGCAGGATATTACCGCCATTTTATTGAGCACTTCTCGAAGATTTCTTTACCTATGACCAAGTTGATGAGGAAAGAGATTACCTTTGAATGGAGTCATGAATGTGAAAATAGTTTTCAGGAGTTGAAGTCAAGGTTGACAAGGGCACCTATTCTGACAATACCATCCGGAACCGAAGGATTTGTAATCTATAGTGACGCTTCGCATCAAGGTTTGGGATGTGTGCTTATGCAAGGTAGCAAGGTGATTGCTTACGCTTCTAGACAGCTAAAGACACACGAAGTAAATTATTCGACCCATGATTTTGGAATTGACGTAAAGTGTGAAATGACTTGTGCTTTACTTCTATTAATGGAAACTAATGATTGAGAGGGCCTTGTTTGGGAATGCATTTGTATACATGTATATTGTTATGCCATAAGCTATTTTGCCAAACATGTTAAGTGATTCTTAGACAACTTGTTTGTGATTTGTTTGGTTAAGCTTATGTAGTGTATGTTGATCTTGTGCCAAAAGCTTGTTTTCCCAAACAATTTCAATTGCCCCTAGGAGTCTACATTGGCTCTTGACTTAACTGTGGAGTTATATGTATCAGTGTATATACGTATGTATATATGTGTTTTATAGCATTTAATTAATTAGAAAAACAAATTCAATTGTTGAGTAATGGAGGTTGATCTTGGTCCCCAAGTTTTCCCTTTTTGCCTTCTATAAACACACACATAGCTCTTACATTCAACACACATATCCAGAGAGAAAAGAGAGAGAGCTTGAGAGTTATCTTGCTGTAATTTCAAGAAAGAGAGAAGCTCAATTCTCCATAGCTTGAATATTTGAAGCTTGGATTTCTTATTTGCTTATTCTTTCTCAACAATCAGTTAATCTTCAATCTCAGTGAGTATTTTAAACTCACTCCTAAATGTAATTCATGCTTAGTTACTGTTTGAGTGTATAAAATTGCTAAACACCATTGTTGATTTTCGTATGAAAGCTTGAAGCTCAAAATGGAGATTTTCCAAACCTAACCAAATTTCATTTTTATAGATAATTATGATATATTACAGTATGTAAAGTCTTTGAGTGAAGTATTTAAGTCTAATTCATCCACATGAAAAAGTATATAAGAAAATTAGTTTTTCCATCTATTAGTTTTTCATTAAATTCTAGAGTTATAGTTGAATTCATGTAAAATTGATCATGGATTTATAATCCTTGTGAAAAACTAAAGAGAATCATATATTACATGTCCTATGAATTATTGAATCTGAAAATGGGTCAAAAAGACCCCTGAAATCTGAAACAGGGGAAAACCAGCGAGAAAGACAAAGCCTCTGCTTCATCTCGAGCGCGCGAGGTTTGCGTTCCCAGGCAGATAGAAAAGTTTTTATAAAGAAAATGAAAAATATGCAGGTCGCGCGAGAGACCTTTCGCGCGACCTACCCGCGCGCGCGAGGTGGCTGATTTCAGGCAGAAAGAAAGGTTTTTTTATAATAAAACAAAAATTGGGCACATCGCGTGAGCGGCCCGCGCGAGCGACCTTGCGCGCGAGCGGCCTGCGCGCGCGACTTCGGGCAGTTTCTAGTTTCTACTTGTTTTGTGATAAGGGACTATTTGGGGTAAAATTTATATACTGTTTGAGTACTGTTTGGGAAATTTATTAAATCAGAGTCTTAAGTTGATATGTTTGAACGATTAAAACAATGAATTGTGACTTATCAATCCCCGTACGCATATCGATTATATAATTCAGTTAATTACCTCATGTTTTAAAGTTTCATGACATACATGTGGTATCAGTTGTACATGCATGGTGAGTGTGAATGTTGGTTAGTGTGGAAAAGAGTAATGGTCAGTGTGGCATAGTGAGTGCGGTTGAGATTGTGTTGTGGACACTCCCTGGTAAGTGAGTACCAAAGTGTGTTGTGATTGAGATTGCGGCGAGGGTGTCTTTGAAATGCGACGGTGGCAAAACTGGACACTCCCTGACGACCATGATAGCATCAAAGTGTGTGAAGCCGAACTTGGACATTCCCTAGCACCCATGGAAGTGCTAAAGTGTGGCCTACGGACACTCCCTGATACCCGAGTCTGGATACTGCATGAGGGTTCCTCCGGTATTTGCATGGCGGATTAGGTAGTCAAAGTGTGAGGCAATGGACACTCCCTGGTACCCCGGACCAAAGTGTTAGGTAAATTGGACATTTCCTGGCACCCCTGTGCTAAAGTGTGGCTATCTTAGCGTTTCAAAGATACCGGTGTGTGATGGTGGGTTGTTGGGTTTTGTCGAGAGAAAAGAGTCGGTAAGATGAGATTGTGCATTGTTCTCATACACGGTCACATATACAAGAATTATATCTTTTAAATAATATTGTGCTTGTTTCCTAAAATGAACTCATTGCTTTATTATTGGATTAAATGAAAAATGTAAAAAGGTAAATGAATATGTTTTACATTCAAAGTTATGTTTTTAATACTCACCAGCTTCTTGAAGCTGACGACGTTGATGCGTCCTGGACATTCGTGTTCAGGCTTTTCAGGTTATGACTATGTTGGACCGTATGACTATGCAAAATGGGAATCCCTGCTGGAAAGAGAGTTTACTTTTATATGTTTTTAAGTTATGAACTGTTTTGTACTAAGGATGACTGTAATAGATTTTAAGTTATTGTTTTGATTTAAGGCGGTTTGTGTCTTTGGAGACCCCGTGCTATAATATGTAATAAGTTAGAAAAATATTTGTAAGCTTTGATTGCTCTACTCTGATTTTGGTTTTATGTTGTTCGACGTTTGGGACGGAATCGATCCTTCAAACTGTCGCGACCTACGGGTCCATAAAGGAAATTAAACGCTTTCCATATTTATGCTACGTCGGGGCGTGATAGGATTTAGTGGTATCAGAGCCAGGTTATCTAGTTTCACCAGGCTCGGTTATTCACGCCACAGATTAGTGACATAGGTTAGCTTTAAGTTTTACTAAGCTATACGATCAAGATTAAGTCGTGTCTGATTCACCCAATTTAGATTTACCAAACCACCAGGTTCCAGATTTTAGTTGATTAGCACCGATTATTTATAATTCAGAACTCATAATCCAGATTAGTTCCATCGTAGAGGCGATTGTACATGTTTTGTCACATCGACAACAATGTTACCAGTCGCCAAATAGCCTCGAATGTATCTGTTTAGAATTTACCCAAGTTGGTTATGATATATGAAAACCCTATAGGCAGATAGTAGCCGAGTTCCTAAGAAGTCGAGGTGAGCCAAAACCCTCATAAAGAGCTTAGACACTGACGAACTTCCTGAGACAAATCTCGGAACAGTCAGCATAGCCCATGACCTAGAGCTAGGAAAGAGAATAAGAATACGACCTCCTTGCTATTAGATAGTCCTAGTACGAATACGTGTTTGGTGTAATATGTATATTTGGATTTTAATATATGCTTATGCTGTAATAATAATATATTACATAGTGATATTAACCCGTTAGGTTGTATGTAGGAGCATAGATGGCCGAGCCACCTCAGGAAACCGAGAACCAATCAAGCGGACAATCCCAGCTGTTATCCCCAGAAGTCGATCCCACTGGCTTGGTCGGGTCACTTATTCTGAGCTTTTGGGAGGTGGTAATAGAATCACGGTAGGTCAATTAGAAGATCATTTGTACGAGAGTTTCCTTGCGAAATCATCTGAGCTACAGTAAGGCAAGAAGAAACTCCAAGAAATGGTGACTCCCGTTGAGAACAAGGGTACAAGCAGGCGAAGCAGCCTCTGTGCTAATTGCAACCTACCAGGTCACAGTTGGTATGATTGCAATGAGACTCAATGGATGAAACACGGCAGTTTGAGTCACCTCCGTAAGGAGAAGAATGCACCGAAAGCGGAGAAGAAGAAATGGAAAACCAAGCTTCAGGTCTGTTTTAATTGCCAGATGCTCGGGCATTTTGCTAAAAGATGTGCTTTACCCAAGAGGGTGACACGATGCATTAACTGCGGCACCCCCAGCCATTTGGCTCGAAATTGCAAGGCACCTAAGCGCATCACTCATCATAATATAGTCTGTTACAACTGTGGTGAACCGGGTCACATCAGTAAGTTCTGTACTGCTCCTAAGCAGGTGACGTATGGTCAACAGAATCAGACTCGCGTGAATGCTGTTATTCCTGATACTGCTGGATATGATGGAACTATTAATGAAGAAGGAGATTATGGAGAAGCTCAATCTGATCAACAAGCAGTGGAAGGTACATTGACTCTATTGTACTCTCATGTTAAAGTGTTATTTGATACGGGTGTTGCTCTTTCGTTCATATCTGTTAATACAATTCGGAGATTGGGTATCTTACCTCATCGTTTAGAGAAAGCTTTGAGGGCTACCTCACCATTAGGAGCTGCAGTCAGAATAGAACACGAGTGCAAGGATTGTCCTTTACGGCTAGGAGACCGTGAAATCCCGGCAAGGTTGATTGTCTTATCAATGAAAAAGTTTGACATAATCCTAGGAATGAATTGGCTCTCTCAGAATCAAGTGAAATTGGATTGTGCGAGGAAGAGAATTATATTCCCCGACAATGAGAATCAACCCTTTGATTTTTAATGTAACCCTTCGGGAGATATGTTCCTTACAAGATGTTTGGCAAACATCGAAGTTGTCAGTACAGAAGCGACAATGTTGTCTATACCTGTAGTCAAGGACTTCGAAGAAGTATTTCAAGACATTTCTGGTTTGCCGCCTGAGAGAAATATAAAGTTCTGTATTGAGCTTATATCGGGTAATGTACCGATCACCAAGGTTCCCTACAGAATGGCCCCTACCGAACTGTTGGAATTGAAGGAACAAATTCAAGAGCTCGAGAACCTAGGTTTTGTACGTCCAAGTACATCGCCTTGGGGAGCACCGGTGTTATTGGTGAAGAAGAAGGATGGGACGCTCAGATTGTGCATCGATTACAGAGAATTGAACCGAGTGACTATCAAGAACAAGTATCCCTTACCTCGGATCGACGATTTGTTTGATCAACTACAAGGAGCTACAACATTTTCCAAGATAGACCTAAGGTCGGGATATCATCAGTTGAGGGTACGGAAGGAAGACATACCTAAGACTGCTTTCAGAACTCGATATGGTCACTATGAGTTTTTGGTGATGCCGTTTGGAATGACGAACGCCCCGGCAGTGTTTATGGATCTGATGAACAGAGTGTTCAAGCCTTATTTGGATCAGTTTGTCATCATCTTTATAGATGATATTTTGATCTATTCTAAGTCAGGAGAAGAACACGAGCAACATCTACGGATTGCGATGCAGACGCTTAAGGGCCACCACTTGTATGCTAAGTTTAGTAAGTGTGAGTTCTGGTTGCAAGAGGTAAAATTTTTGGGACACAAGGTGTCATCTCAAGGAATTTTGGTGGATTCGTCCAAGACAGATGCTGTGTCAAACTGGGTTAGGCCGAGCAACCCTACAGAGGTTAGGAGTTTTCTGGGACTCGCAGGCTATTATAGAAGATTTGTTGAAGGGTTTTCTAAAATAGCTGCACCATTGACTGGTTTGACAAAGAAGAATTTGAAATTCGAGTGGACAGAGAAGCATGAGCGCGCCTTTCTAGAGTTGAAAGAGAGACTCACAACCGCGCCAGTACTAGCTATACCCAAGCTTGATGAGAAGTTCACTATCTTTAGTGACGCATCATATCAAGGATTAGGGTGTGTACTTATACAAGATGGTAGAGTTATCGCCTATGGATCCAGACAGTTGAAGCCGAATGAGTTGAGCTACCCCATTCATGATTTGGAATTGGCGGCCGTAGTATTTACACTCAAGATTTGGAGACACTATCTCTACGGTGAGAAGTTTGACTTATTCTCCGATCACAAGAGTCTAAAATATTTGTTCACATAGAAAGAATTACACATGAGGCAACGCAGATGGATGGAGTTGATCAAAGATTACGACTTCACGTTAGAATATCACCCTGGTAAAGCTAATGTGGTCGCTGATGCCTTGAGTTGACAGACTCGTGAGACGATCGCCTCCTTAATGGTTAGAGAACGGCGAGCATTGGAGACGTTGGCAGAATTTGATGTACAGAGTGCTGGAGAAGAAGAAGGACAACGTTTTGGATGTCTTATCCTACAGCCCATTCTTATCAACCGCATCATTGGAGCACAGGAAGAAGATGAGAAGTTTCAAGCATGGTTTACGAAGATGTCAGAGAAAGATCCGACAGAATGGAAAGTGGGAATTGACGGAGGATATCGGTGCCAAGATAGGTTATGTGTGCCAGATGGTACAGAGCTTAGGAAGGATATTCTGGAAGAAGCACATAAATCAAGGTATACAGTTCACCCGGGAGGAACGAAAATGTACAAGGATTTGAAGAGAAATTTCTGGTGGGAAGGTATGAAGAAGGATGTGGCCGAATTTGTATCCAAGTGTTTGACATGTCAACAAGTTAAGGTCGAACATCAGAGACCGTCAGGATTATTGCAACCGCTACCTATTCCTGGTTGGAAGTGGGAGCACATCATGATGGATTTTGTAGTAGGATTGCCTCGATCACAACAAAATCATGACGCCATTTGGGTAATCGTGGATCGATTGACAAAGTCTGCTCACTTCATTGCTTACAGTATGACATACCCAGTGGAAAAGATGAGCCAGATGTACATACAACAAGTTGTGCGGCTTCACGGTGCACCTGTGTCGATTGTGTCAGACCGTGACGCGCGTTTTACTTCTAGATTTTGGGAAAGTCTACAAGAAGCTATGGGAACTTCACACAAGATGAGTACTACTTTTCACCCTCATACAGATGGACAAACTGAATGGGTAATTCAGATCATGGAGGATATGCTTAGGGCTTGTGTTATTGATTTCGAAGAATCTTGGGAGACACACTTGCCTTTGGTCGAATTTGCCTATAACAACAGTTATCACACGAGTATCGGGATGGCTCCGTTTGAAGCCTTGTACGGACGACCGTGTCGTTCTCCATTGTGTTGGGCAGAGGTGGAAGACACAGAGTTGTTGGGACCAGATTTGGTCAGAGAAACCAACGAAAAGATTTCTTTTGTCAAGGAAAGGATGAGAACCGCTCAAAGCAGGTATAAGAGTTATGCTGATCAACGCCGGAAAGATTTGGAATTTAGTGTTGGAGATCACGTACTCCTTAAGGTTTCACCGACCCGAGGAGTGGTACGTTTTGGTCTCAAGAGAGGGAAGTTAGCTCCGTGTTTCATCGGACCGTTCGAGATTTTGGAACGTGTCGGGAAAGTGGCATATCGACTCGCGCTACCATCGAAAATGTCTGGGGTTCACAATGTATTTCATGTGAGTATGCTGAGAAGGTACATACAAGACCCCTCGCACGTGGTTAGTTATGACGATATTGAGACGAGTCATAACGTTTCTTACAAGGAGAGACCTGTGAAGATTCTAGATTCGAGTATCAAGAAGTTTAGGAATAAGGACATTCCGTTGGTGAAGGTTCAGTGGAATCACCATGACGAGAATGAAGCCTCGTGGGAAGTTGAAGCTGAGATGATGAAGAAGTACCCAGAGTTGTTTCAGGACTAGTTAGTCTTGATTTCGGGGACGAAATCCTGTTTAAGGGAGGAAGGATGTAACAACCTGCATTTTCATTTATTTAAATTTAATTTGAATTTTCATGATTAATCTGTGTTCGTAGGATTATTTTAAATTTGCAACTCTCATGTGGAAATTGATTTCTTGTTTTATTTCATAATTAAAATTCTTTTGGGGTCTAACTGCGATTTTATAAAATTTAGCAACACCTGTGTTAGATTTTAAAACTGTATTTCAAAACGGTAGAAATATTTGCTTTTAACTCAATCAGTATTTTTATAAAACCGGAAAATCATTTCCTACATTAAAATGAATTTTCTGTATTTTTGGGGTGACCACCGCACCGCGAAAATACCAGTTTATGTTCAAAACTGTCCGCGCTGTGCTAAACTTCCACTGATTTTGGAATTGACGTAAAGTGTGAAATGACTTGTGCTTTACTTCTATTAATGGCAACTAATGATTGAGAGGGCCTTGTTTGGGAATGCATTTGTATACATGTATATTGTTATGCCATAAGCTATTTTGCCAAACATGTTAAGTGATTCTTAGACAACTTGTTTGTGATTTGTTTGGTTAAGCTTATGTAGTGTATGTTGATCTTGTGCCAAAAGCTTGTTTTTCCAAACAATTTCAATTGCCCCTAGGAGTCTACATTGGCTCTTGACTTAACTGTGGAGTTATATGTATTAGTGTATATACGTATGTATATATGTGTTTTATAGCATTTAATTAATTAGAAAAACAAATTCAATTGTTGAGTAATGGAGGTTGATCTTGGTCCCCAAGTTTTCCCTTTTTGCCTTCTATAAACACACACATAGCTCTTACATTCAACACACATATCCAGAGAGAAAAGAGAGAGAGCTTGAGAGTTATCTTGCTGTAATTTCAAGAAAGAGAGAAGCTCAATTCTCCATAGCTTGAATATTTGAAGCTTGGATTTCTTATTTGCTTATTCTTTCTCAACAATCAGTTAATCTTCAATCTCAGTGAGTATTTTAAACTCACTCCTAAATGTAATTCATGCTTAGTTACTGTTTGAGTGTATAAAATTGCTAAACACCATTGTTGATTTTCGTATGAAAGCTTGAAGCTCAAAATGGAGATTTTCCAAACCTAACCAAATTTCATTTTTATAGATAATTATGATATATTACAGTATGTAAAGTCTTTGAGTGAAGTATTTAAGTCTAATTCATCCACATGAAAAAGTATATAAGAAAATTAGTTTTGCCATCTATTAGTTTTTCATTAAATTCTAGAGTTATAGTTGAATTCATGTAAAATTGATCATGGATTTATAATCCTTGTGAAAAACTAAAGAGAATAATATATTACATGTCCTATGAATTGTTGAATCTGAAAATGGGTCAAAAAGACCCCTGAAATCTGAAACAGGAGAAAACTAGTGAGGAAGACGAACCCTCTGCTTCATCTCGAGCGCGCGATCACGCGAGCGGCCCGCGCGCGCGAGGTTTGCGTTCCCAGGCAGACAGAAAAGTTTTTATAAAGAAAATGAAAAATAGGCAGGTCGCGCGAGAGACTTTCGCGCGAGCGACCCGCGCGCGCGAGGTGGCTGATTTCAGGCAGAAAGAAATGTTTTTTTATAATAAAACAAAAATTAGGCACATCGCGCGAGCGGCCCGCGCGCGCGACTTCTGGAAGTTTCTAGTTTCTGCTTGTTTTGTGATAAGGGACTGCTTGGGGTAAAATTTATATATTGTTGAGTACTGTTTGGGAAATTTATTAAATCAGAGTCTTAATTTGATATGTTTGAACGATTAAAACAATGAATTGTGACTTATCAATCCCTGTACACACGTCGATTATATAATTCAGTTAATTGCCTCATGTTTTAAAGTTTCATGACATACATGTAGTGTCAGTTGTACATGCATGGTGAGTGTGAATGTTGGTCAGTGTGGAAAAGAGTAATTGTCAGTGTGGCATAGTGAGTGCGGTTGAGATTGTGTTGTGGACACTCCCTGGTAAGTGAGTACCAAAGTGTATTGTGATTGAGATTGCGACGAGGGTGTCTTTGAAATGTGACGGTGGCAAAACTGGACATTCCCTGACGACCATGGTAGCGTCAAAGTGTGTGAAGCCGAACTTGGACATTCCCTGGCACCCATGGAAGTGCTAAAGTGTGGCTTACGGACACTCCCTGATACCCGAGTCTGGATACTGCGTGAGGGTTCCTCCAGTATTTGCATGGCGGATTAGGTAGTCAAAGTGTGAGGCAATGGACACTCCCTGGTACCCCGGACCAAAGTGTGAGGTAAATTGGACATTCCCTGGCACCCCTGTGCTAAAGTGTGGCTATCTTAGCATTTCAAAGATACCGGTGTGTGATGGTGGGTTGTTGGGTTTTGTCGAGAGAAAAGAGTCGATAAGATGAGATGGTGCATTGTTCTCATACACGGTCACATATACAAGAATTATATCTTTTAAATAATATTGTGCTTGTTTCCTAAAATGAACTCATTGCTTTATTATTGGATTAAATGAAAAATGTAAAAAGGTAAATGAATATGTTTTACATTCAAAGTTATGTTTTTAATACTCACCAGCTTCTTGAAGCTGACGACGTTGATGCGTCCTGGACATTCGTGTTCAGGCTTTTCAGGTTATGACTATGCTGGACCGTATGACTATGCAAAATGAGATTCCCTGCTGGAAAGAGAGTTTACTTTTATATGTTTTTAAGTTATGAACTGTTTTGTCCTAAGGATGACTGTAATAGATTTTAAATTATTGTTTTGATTTAAGGCGGTTTGTGTCTTTGGAGACCCCGTGCTGTAATATGTAATAAGTTAGAAAAATATTTGTAAGCTTTGATTGCTCTACTCTGATTTTGGTTTTATGTTGTTCGACGTTTGGGACGGAATCGATCCTTCAAACTATCGCGACCTACGGGTCCATAAAGGAAATTAAACGCTTTCCATATTTATGCTACGTCGGGGGCATGACAGGAAGTTACTAGGATATGAGTTAATACAGGTGACTACTGAGAAGGTGAAGTTGATTCAGGAGCCGTTATAATATGCGGACTCTAAACGACGATCGATGAATTTTGAAGTTGGAGATTTTGTATACTTGCGAGCATCGCCTTCGAAAGGCATTGTACGATTTAGAAAGAGGGGAAAACTCAATCCAAGATTTATAGGACCTTTTGAGATCCTAGAGAGGGTAGGTCCAGTAGCTTACCGATTAGCATTGTCGTCAGAATTGGAACATGTACATAATGTATTTCATGTATTAACGTTGAGACGATGTATGACAGATGCAAATAAGATCATAGTGCCAGAACCGTTGCAAATTCAGGGAGACTTGACTTATGTGGAACAACTAGTAGAGATTCTAGATCAAAAGGAACAAGTCTTGAGAACTAAAACGATTCCGATGGTGAAGGTATTATGGCGTAGTCACACTGTTGAAGAGGCTACATGGGAAAATGAGGAAGACATAAGGAATGAGTATCCATACCTGTTCGACATATGAGGTATAAGTTTGGGGACAAACTTCCTTTTTGGAGGGGAGAGTTGTCACACCCGTTCCGGAAAATCATTGGTTTTTAATGCATTAATTTAATTTCAAGGGTTTTCAATGTCATTTAAAAATTTGAATGAGGTTGACTGTGGGTCAACGGTGAGGTGTCAGAGAGGACATAGGAACATGGTATTTCATGTTGCATTGGCATGGTTAAATGACATTTACATGATTTAAATGTTATTTGAAATATATGGTATTTTGTGAATAGTGAATTATACCTGTGTAGTATAATTTCTGGTAATCTCGATATTGTTATATATCATTTTGAGCACTGTGGTGAGAACGTGAGTGACACGTTAAATAAAAAGGTAGGTTGTGTAGAGATTCCACTTAATTGAGTTTTCACACGTTATTTTGGACCCAAACGAGGCTTAGTCGAAAACTTTTGTAAATTATAATTTTCACTCTTAAAGTGATAAAATGGACGTGTGCGACGTTTCACGAGTTAACTAGAAGTTTGAGAAACTTGCGGGGAGGTAAACACGATTTCCGAGAAGTTTTTCTATAAAAAGTGGAGGATAAGATTTCATTTCTCCAAAAAGTTGGAAAATATCTAGAGAGAGGAGAGAGAAAGGGAGATTGTTGCCACGGGCTTTGCGACGACGATCGGCGACCTTTCGTTCGTCAGTTTTTCACCAAATTCAAGATTTGAACTCGTGGAGGTAAGATCTACGTTTTGATACTACTTAGGCCATGTTTGACTAATGTTTATAAAAAGCTCATTTCTAGGAATTTGGGAAAAATAGGTATAAACTTGTAGGAATTGTCTCAAATTCGAAATCCGACGATTAATTAGCCTCCTAGTCGATCCTTCAAAGTTTGGGAGAAATCGCACGAGGTATGAAGTTCTAACTTGTGAAATATACAGAAATACATGTTTTATATTTCGACGACGAAATTGAGATCCGGGCAAAATCCATGTGTTAATTGTAGGCCCGTTAATTATGCATGCGCTAAATTGTGAAAAGCATGTCTAAATTTACGCGATTACGTTGAGTTGTCTATGTGGGTTAAAGGGGGGTTTTATACAAATTCATGCCGGTGTAAGCTTCTCGTTGTTTGAGAATTTTAGTAGCGACGGCTACTGTGCATGGTTTAAGGCTTGGAATTGCCAGGGGCACTTGGGGGATGTAATGGTTGTAGGCTTGGACTAGCCATTGACATCGCGGTTTAAGGCTTGGACTTGTCGCTACCGGATGAAGGCGTATTTTTTTCCCTAGAGACCATTGATACGATTTATGAGATTAAAGCATGTTTTGTCATATATTGTATATATTAGACTTGTGCACTCAGCATATAGCAGATCAGTGGAGATTTACTCCATTGCAGGTAAGAAGAAAGACAAGAAGAAACGTGATGAGTGAGGCCGAGGAACGCCAGGGAAACCACAATTGTATATGTTTTTGTTTTAATCCTAAACTTGTGTAAGGATTGGTAAATTGTCAAACGTTGTAATAGAATTCATGGATTAGTTCCGTAGTATGTAAATCTTGTAATTGAACGCTTGTAGTTGTGTTTTAAAACGTTGCAAGTTAGTGGTGGTTGTGATTATTGTTGATGTGGAGAAGCATGAGTTATAATATTTCACACAGGGCTGCCCAGCAGGGGAGCAGTCGATTGGACCATGGATTAGTCAACTGGACCCTGTGGGGTTTAGAAACTGAAAGTGAATAGTAAGAGGAGTAGTCGATTGGACACTGTGCTATTTTAGCTACTGATCCAAATAGTAACCAATTCAGTCGACTGGATTCCCTGATCAGTCGACTGGACACCTGATGAGAAATGTGAGTTTTGGTTTCTGCCAGACACAGTCGACTGGACCTCTGCTTTTCCAAAACTGTGTTCCTTTGGACAGGTTTCAATTGAACAAAACTTTTTATAACTCTGATTTTAATGGATTTTAATAATGTTTTCCGCTGCTTTTTGACTTTAATGGAACTGGATAAGCCTTGATGGCATACCACGTGTCCTATTTTTGCGCATAGCAAGATGGGTCGTGACAATATATATATATATATATATATATATGATACGCCCAAAATTGGCTCTATCTTATGACCGAGCGGTTCAAAATCAGCAGCTAGTCCATGCCCCGGGCAAATCATGCACAACTCCTCAGAAGCACTAGCCAGAGCGGTTCATTCACAACCCAGCCAGCAGGTCGGGAAAACCGCACATGCACATCCCGCCGCGAGAACAGCTCATCCGGGCCCACAGGCATGATCCCGAGCATTACAGGCAGTTTCCTACTCAAGCTAGAAGACTAATGGAAAGTGCACACTATTTCCTAATCCAATTAGGAAATCCCCATAATTAATGCTAATCTATATCAATAGGATTATATTTCCTTATCCATGTATGATTAGGTCTCTTACATCTATAAAAGAGACCTCTCACCCCCCATTGAGGAGGCCGCCAATTCTGTAATCTACACAGCACCTCTATAATTCACCATTGTACGCATACACCAGGCCGGTATTACTGGTAGTACCGCCCCTTTTTGTTGGCTCACCAGGCCCGCCGGTGATCTGCTAGTGAACGTGCTCAGACACACCCGTGGACATAGGTACCTTCATTAACAGGGCCGAACCACATACAAAAAATAGTCTTTTTCTCTCTCTCCTTAAATTGCTTTACTTTACTCTTACCAAATTCTGGCATCATCAGTTTAGCGCCGTCTGTGGAAAACGACAAGTTTTCTCATCAACAAATCTCTTAACTGATCATCATGCCATCGAAGAAGGGTAAGAAGACTGATCAGCAGTCCGATAGGGATGTTCCTTCGGCCCCGGCACCAGCTGCGGCAGTCATGACATCTGAGCAAATCACCGCAACCCTCACACAACTCCTGGAGGGCTAGCATCAAATCCAGCAACAGATTGAAGCCCTGCTAGCCCGGCAAAGCAATCCTCCAGTGGCCGGAAAATGACCCGGGAACGTTGCGTACGGTCGGGAACCGATATTGACCAGACAACGTGCCCGAGCCAACCCGTCCCATGTTGAGGATGCCAGAGACATCAACAATGGGCGTGCTGCCCGAGAGGAAAGGCAGGAGCATATGGTCCGGGAATCAGTCCAGGGCCACTTGGTCAATAGCCGAGTTATCCCTAGGCGAACGGTTACCCGGAGTCATAGCCAAGCCCGATCCCAAAGAACGGCACCCCGCCATGAAGAAGCATCTTCCACCAACCCGACTAGTTCCTCAGATAACGGTCGGGAAGGAGTGGAAGCCCGAATCAAGGACTTGCAGAAGCAGATCGACGGAGTGGCCAAAAAGCTTGGTCAAAACCGTGTTCTGAATCAAGCCAATACCGAGACAGAGTCACCATTCTCCAGCCAGATCGCGAGGTTCTCCATCCCGCGCAAATTTAAGCAGCCTCGGCTAGATTTATATAATGGCTCGGGAAGCCCGGTCGACCACGTTCGGACCTATAAGGCTTAGATGGCCCTAGCCACCAACTCCGATGAACTACACTGCCTAGCCTTCCCCAGCACTTTGAAAGGCCCGGCCATGCAGTGGTTCTACTCCTTGGAGCCCCGATCGGTCTGTAGTTTCAAACAACTCAGCAAGCAGTTCATCAACCAGTTCGTCGGTATGCATGAGCGGCCAAAGCCAGGCATGCAGCTACTGACGGTCAGACAACGGAATAATGAGTCCCTCAAGGAGTTCACCGACCGGTTCAACCAACAGAAGCTTCAAATCCGCAATCTGAACGAGATAGTCGCCATCATAGCCTTCTGCTCAGGAGTTCAACACACCAAGTGCGCCGCGTCATTCCACAGAAACCGACCGGAAACTTTGGTTGAGCTCTCTGAGAGGGTTGGAAAATACATTGACACTGAAGAATTTCTGAAGACCAAAGACACCGGGCAAGAAAGCAACGAGTCCTCCAGAAGTAAGCGAAAACGAGATCAGCCCAGGAGTTCAGACAGTTCTTTCAGTTCAGAGCAGTCCGGGTCAGGCAGCACAGACCAGACCTCCAGTTCACAGCAGTCAGAGTCCGGCAGCCCCGACACGACCCCCAGTTCACAGTGGTCTGAGTCCGGCCACCCTGACACGACCTCCAGTTCACATCGGTCAGGATCAAGCAGTTCCGACTTTGCCTCCAGCACAGAGAAATTTGGATCCCGACGATCCTGATCCGACCTCCTGTCTCCATCGGTCTAGAAGAGCCCGACTACAGTGGTACTTGCTTGATCACCACATGAGGCTCCACCGATTGTCAGAGAGCTCATCTAAAGACCTCGGGCCTAACCCCGAGACATGCAAAGACCTTGGACCTAACCCCGAGGCACGAAAAAGACCTCGAGCTCCGAACTCAGACACTAAAAAAACCTCGGGCTCCGAACCCAGGCACCAAAGACCTCGGGGTCACACCCGAGGCACCGGCTTCGCTTAGGTCCAACCGACGATGGGGGCAAACCCCCTAGGTGGCTGATGATGGCAAGCTTCAAAAGACCCTGCAACCACCATGTTCCAGGTCGGTTACCTACAGTTCATAGCCTCTGTAAGACCCTCGTCTTAGCGAAAGCTTGGGGGGCAAGACGGCGCAGTGAACTAAACAGGTAATCACACCGGGTATCTACAGGCCTCACGGATAACCAAGTCAAAATCTTGGACAACCCGAGCACCTACAGTACTCAGAGGCATTAACTTCACTTATGTCCAGACCGACGATAGAGGTGACTAAAATCTCTTAGGTTGGCTGACGATAGAGGAGCAAAAGGACCCTAAAGCAATGTGATTTAGATCGGCTCCACCAACATGGTCAAGCACTTCTCCCAACAGTCTTGACGAAGGTTGGCCGGGCGGAAGACAACCATCCTGGGGAGTTAACATAAAAAAAGGACCCTAGAGCAATATGCTTTAGGGCGGCTTTTTCAACATGGTAAAATCCTTCTACTCACAGCCTTGACGAAGGTTTACGGGCATAAGATAACCATCCTGGGAGCTAACTCAAGCAAAAAAGACTCCGAATTAGGCCGGGTCTCAACTCCCGGTCAATTCTCGAGCACCTAAAAGTCCCGAGCTAGGCTGGGTCTCAAGTTCCCGAGGACTCACCAGGCTCAGAGTCCCGAGGAAGCTTCCACAAGCACTCAGACAGTGGCAAGTAACATCAAACTGATTTCCAAACTTGCCCCGATATAGCATCTGGCCAATCTTGGAAATGGGGGGCAGCTGATACACCCAAAATTGGCTCTATCTTATGACCGAGCGGTTCAAAATCAGCAGCTAGTCCATGCCCCGGGCAAATCATGCACAACTTCTCAGAAGCACCAGCCCGAGCGGTTCATTCACGACCCAGCCAGCAGGTCAGAAAAAACCGCACATGCACATCCCGCCGCGAGAACGGCTCATCCGGGCCCACAGGCGTGATCCCGAGCATTACGGGCAGTTTCCTACTCAAGCTAGAAGACTAATGGAAAGTGCACACTATTTCCTAATCCAATTAGGAAATCCCCATAATTAATGCTAATCTATATCAATAGGATTATATTTCCTTATCCATGTATGAGTAGGTCTCTTACATCTATAAAAGAGACCTCTCACCCCCCATTGAGGAGGCCGCCAATTCTGTAGTCTACACAGCACCTCTATAATTCACCATTGTACGCATACACCCGGCTGGTATTACTGGTAGTGTCGCCCCTTTTTGTTGGCTCACCAGGCCCGCTGGTGATCTGCTAGTGAACGTGCTCAGACACACCCGTGGACGTAGGTACCTTCATTAACAGGGCCGAATCACATACAAAAAATAGTCTTTTTCTCTCTCTCCTTAAATTGCTTTACTTTACTCTTACCAAATTCTGGCATCATCAATATATATATATATACGGTCAGGCTCTAGAGTGAGCAGGGTAGAGTGAACATACCCAGTGAACATTTTTTTTTGCTTGAAATAACCCGCGGGTCAGTGGGTTGCACGCGGGTCACAGGGTTAGTGGGGCAGCCCGTGGGTTTTTTCAGGCAAAAAAAATGTTCACTGGGTATGTTCACTCAACCCAGTTCACTCTAGAGCCTAGCCGTATCTATATATATATATTTTCAAAATAAGTATTAATTCTGGAAGTGGGTCATAATTTTTAAAAATAGATGATAACTGTGGAAGTGGGTCATAATTTTCGAAAATAGGTATACAAATCAACAAAGTTAATCAAATGACTAATATATATCAACAAAAAAAAATATATATATATATATACACATAGGATCAATTTAGGTCAAAGAAAGCATCAGTCCAATAAGAGAGAAAAGAGATATAAGCAACTTGCCTGGAAGACAATCAGAGCCGACGTCAATGCCGTGAGGGAGAGAGACCAGAGTCTGAGATATAAGCAACTTGCCGGAAGACGATTAGAGATTCAGAGCCGACGTCGACGCCATGAGGGAGAGAGAATGGAGAGACCAGAGAGTCAGAGACTGAGATTTTAAACCCTAAATTGATTTTATAGTTTCGGGTTATCAGGTCGAATATGTCAAATCCGAATCCAATCCGTTTGGTAACAAAATATTCGGATTCTGGTTCGGGTTCGGATTCGGATTTGAATATTGTTATCAGATATTTTTTGCCGGATTCGGATCGGATTGGATCCAAATCCAATTCGTTTACAAGCCTAGTTGAGGAAGGAAGAGAAGGAAAGTGGAAGTTGGAGGTGTCTGAGGTTTTGTGACACGTCATTATTTTGCCAGGTTGCCATTTTTTTTTTCAATGTGACAACCACATGTCAAATATACTCGAAAATTAATAAGGTTCTTTAGATTTCAGTCATTTATTGTAGTTGTTTTTAGAAATTGATCCATTTCATAAATCAACTTAAAAATTAGTCCCTCACCTATTTTGAGGACCAAAATACCCCTACTCCCATAAATTAGTGTTTTGAAATTCAAACCTCAGATTTGTTATATATTTATATACATAGCTATATATATATATATATATATAGAGAGAGAGAGAGAGAGAGAGAGAGAGAGAGAGAGAGAGAGAGAGAGAGAAATACTCCCATAAATCAGAGTTTTGAAATTCAAAATCTAAATTTGTTATATATATATATATATAGAAAGAAATAGAGAATTAACAGGAAAAAAAATTATACAATAGAGAATGAAAAGTGAGAAATTCCTCACTTTAAAATAACATAAGTGAGAAATTTCTCAATAACATGGTACGAAATTCTATATATTATCGTGAGAAAGTCTCACTTCTAACCATAATGACAATTTTCTCACTTTAAAATGCAACACTAACCATAAGTGAAAAGTTTCTCATTATGGTTAGTAAATCATATATTTCTCATTAATAATACAAATTTCTCACCAAAACAAACAAAATTATGGTCAGTGACCATTAATTATACAAATTTCTCACAAAAAAAAAAAAACAATTTCTCACCTTAATTCGCTTGACTGACCCACTAAAGTTAAAAAGAAAAACAAATTAAGCATATTGAACCTTTTCAATCTCTGACAATGGAGCCACCAAAAAACACTGCCCTCGTCGCCTTCGAACCCATCGAGAAGACAATCCTTCGATGGGACACAACGGCTTCGGAGAACTCTCAAGAACACATGATCTTCGACTCCGATCAATCGTCACTAAATTGATAGTTACTTACACACATGATTTTCAACGTTAAATCAAATCAACAATCATCGATGTCGTCGATGATCTGAACAAGGCCAAGGCTACCACCACAATCCAGGTCGCCATGGCAAAGCTTGAAGATGTGAGAGAGAGAGAGAGAGACAGAGAGAGAGAGAGAGAATGAGAGAGAGAAAATGATCTCATTTATTTGGGTTTTAATGTGCAGTCCACACAGAGAGAGAGAGAGAGAGAGAGAGAGTGTGTGTGTGTGTGTGAGAGAGAGAGAGAGATCAGTGGGAAATTCTCACACAATTAACAAAAATTAAGAATGAACAACGATGAGCAGGTAAATGAACGTAAGATTGTTATCTAATCACCCAAAAAATCCGAATGATACAATTTAAATTGAATGGTCTGAATATAAAATGAATGATTTATATGTTCTATAGTTTTATATTTGTTAGAGTAGCATGCTTTTAGGGATAACAATTCCTTATTTAAAGGAATCATAAATCTTATTCATATCTACCAATTTGTTACCTTGTATATTGATGTTGTCAATATCAAGATATAAAAGTATACTTTACTTTTCTAAAGATTTGTAGTAGTGAAAGTAAAGGTCGAACCCACAGAGATTGAAATACTAAAACACTTTAATTTTAAAACCTAAATTTAATTAATTAAGAAAACGGAATTGGATTTGAATTTTAATTAAACTAATAACAATGAAAATAAATCTAAATTACGAAAGCGATTTAAAATTGTTTTTATGAATATGTTTAAGGAACCTAGGATTGCAAATCCACCACTAGCTTCATAATAAGGGTATTTATGAATTACTCTAGCTTATTACGTTGGATGAATATGGGGAATTGTGGCTACAAGCCCAATTCCTCCGTCAAGAAAATAATCATGGTTCAAGCACCAACATATTCCATCTTCGGTTAGCACGAATTATCCCACACTAAACTAGGGTTGTGACATAATTCGTCTAATCTAGGCATGGATTATTCGGATACTTGATAGCACAAATCAATAAAGCACCATCACATGTAAATAATCTAAACAAGCACAGCAAGAATAGATCATTGAGCACATCACAGTTAAAATAGATCTAAGACAAGAATAAACTTTGAAAGCAATGATTTAATCAATAGAAGTACGATTTATTTATAAAAATCCTCGGAACATGTGACTGTCATCCATACATAATAAAACTAAAATAAAAACATAAATAAAACCCTATTACTTGGCTAGGGTTTCATTGAAACCCTAGATCTAGATTTAGTTGGCCATAGAATTGATGAATAACAAGAGGTTGATGGAGGAGGCCATGGGAATCCTTGGTCTTCTTCTTCTTCTCCTTGCTTTCCTCCTTTCAATGGCTGAAATTATTCTATAATATGGCTGTATATTGATGTGTATAATAGTGTGTAATGATTTGTATATATAAATTTGATTTAGAATAGGATTTATATAGAGTTTGGAAGGATTTAGGAAGCTTTCCTAAGTCAAATCGCGCTAAAACTGCTGTTTTTACGTTTCTGGACGTATTTAACCAATTCGGATTGCACAGGGCACTTCAGGGCCTCGAAATACGCAACTTTGACTTTTTCAAAGGGTCGCTCGCGCGGGTCGCGCGAGCGGGTCGCTCCAGCGACCTGGGCAATTTCCAGAATTTTCTCAGATTTTTCGCTGCTTTGCACCACTTTCGTAGAATTGCGATAACGTTTGACTTGGACCTCGTATTGACTCACCGTTTGCGACCACGCGTCCGTAACTCGAAGATCTACATTTTATATCTCTGGAGAAATTTCTCAAATCTGAAGTATTACTTGTCAAAAATGCAATTTTCCGAGGCTGCTACTGCATTCATCCTTCTCCGGAATCATCTTTTAAGCCCAGAATGACTTCCAAAGCCACTAATCATTGGATTTTTGTGCATTTTCATATTAAAGCTCCAAAATCTATAAAATATAGAATACTTATTACAAATCACTTAATAACTACATGAAATGGGCTAACAAAGCGTATTTTTAGGACTTTAAACGGCAACTATTTGTCGCCGATCACACCCCGAAACCTACTCTTTGCTAGTCCTCGAGCAAAAAGAACAGAAAAATAAAACTACTACTATTACAAATACTACTCCATTTTCGCATGGATCACGATTGCATTTAGCATATGCAACAAGTCTTTTAAACCCCTAGGTGTCCCTAGTAGGGCGAGTAAAGTCTCGTGAGGGTTCTCATCAACAAGTCACCCACAACCATCTTTATTAACTTGTAAATTTAAAAAGTTTTATTCAAACTAAAAAAACAAAGCAATCAATACTCCTTATCATAGAATGATGATTCAAAATAGAATAATGAACAAGAAGAAAACGGAATCAAACGTTCACCTACGTCCTGAAAAACAATCCCAAGTACGTGAATCGTATAAATCAATAGAATTTCTCATAAAATTGCACGTGTGTGATATGGTAGTCAAATGAACACGCGCATGTCATGAACTTGAAATATAACTCGGATAACCATCCAACTATGCTTCGACTACGAATCTCACAATGTCAATTACACTCTAAAATGAAACACTCAGAAACATGTGTAATTTCTCTAGTATACGTGAGCAAAAGAGTTATGTTTTCAAGACGAATAACGCTCACATACGACACGAAAAAGACGTATAACACGAAAGAACAATAGTCTCATGGATAAGATGCCAACAATCAAGAAAAAATAATCATTACCATGTTTTAATCCCCCTCCCATCGTTTACATATCAAAACCATGTTTTCTAGGATCAATTAGGACTTTTCAAAGGTTGTAACGTGGCTCAGGTAATGAAAGAGGATAGAAAGGGTTAATTGGGTAGGTTTACGAATGGCATTGTAAGGCATGTTCGATCTCTTTCATTCTTCTTCTATAAACTTTTCATCTTTTCTTTCTCTTCATTCCTTTTCATTCACTTTTCTTCTTTTCTTTCATTTTTTTTTCAACCTTCTCTTCTTTATTTTGTTTCTTTTCCTTTTTCTTTTCTCGCTTCTCAAATGACTATGCATTGAATACCAAGCAACTACCCCAATAACATCTTATTTTATTCTTCTTCATCAACACATCGCCTTAATACTACTAAAAGTTGATCACTCTTCTAGTGGTATACTCCAAGTCGATCAAGTTGGAGCTTTTAAAGAGGATAATGGTGAACAAAGAAAAAGAGGCATTTTAACGGCTCAAGGGGCGAATTAAGGAAATTTTTTTCATTTATCGGTCGGTGGCAAATAAAGAGGGCCTACCATCATTTCCTATGGTCATATGGTTCTTCAACGTTTACGATAGAAGATTATTTAGTATGGTAACAAAGATTTTACTTGACTATCAACCAAAGCAAGAATAATGAGACTAAACAACAAGTAGATGCGCTAGTTCAATGAAATTCGACAAACATAATGTATTTATAACCCTCTAAAAAGAAAAGATAGGCTCAAAATCTCACAGGGTTTAGTCTCCACCATGTGTTATCTAGAAATCCGAATCATATTATAGTTCACATCAAACATGTATTCAAGCGACTACGTGCAGTGCATAGGTTAGTGTGCAAATCTATGATATAAAACTACGATTCAAACAATACATAACTTAAAACGTCATATCATAACTTCAGCAAATGTTTAATCACATCTCCTCTTGTTTACCATTCTATAACAATCAAAGTCCTCTAACAAAAAGTATCAAATTGAGATTGCAAAAACGTCGGTAATCATCGTTTATTTAAACACACTTATTTCAAAATTTTCAAAATTAGTGCATAATATATGCATGTGTGTGCATACCCCCAAACCTAAACCTTTCATTGTCCCCAATGAAACAATAAATTGAAAGAAAGGGAAGTACGTAAGAAAGGAACGATAATACCTCGATCTTGACAAGCCTAGAACAGGTGAACACAAAGGAATATGGAAATAAAATTCAATGTTACCTGTTACTTCTTAACAAAAGAAAATTAAACAGACAAAATAATAAAAACAGCTAAAAGAATTATAACTAAGCTAAACGAAACTAAATAAACTATAAGAAGAAACAAAACTATGAAGACAACACGAAAATAAACTATAAAAGGAAATAAAACATAACCAGAATTATGAAAACAATTAAAGACTCGATCTAAAAGTACCTAAGAAACAAAAACAGAAAAGTAAAAACTATGTGACAGGTGTGGGAGGAAGATATAAGAAAATAAAAGAAGAAAATGCAGAAATGGGGGGTCGCGCGAGCGGTCCGCGCGAGCGACCGTCGCGCGCGCGAATCCCCAGCGAGGTTTTTCTTTTTTTTTTTTTTTTTTTTTTTTTTTTTTTTTTCTTTTAACAATAAATCTCGCGCGAGCGAGACTTCCTCGCGCCCACGAGATCAGGCGCGAGCAGAACCTGAGACATCAAACAAAAAGAAAACAAGAAATTTCACTAAGGCACATTCTCGCGCCAGCGGACCGCGCGAGCGAGGCCTCGCGCGAGCGGGTCGCTCGCGCGAGATTGGTTTTTTCCATTTTGTGGCTAAAATTATGAATATAATATTAAAATAAATTAATTCTGACCCCCAAACCTGTCCAGAAAACTCTAAGACTGACCAAAACGACTCAAAAATATTCAAAAATCAAAGAAACAGACGAAAATCAAGCTTGGGTTGCCTCCCAAGAAGCGCTAACTTTTACGTCTTCAGCTAGACCATTCTAGCTCAAGAATCATGGAGGCCATAACTCGGACTGTGAACCCTGTAAGATGTCAGGAAGAGCCCGATGGTAAGTTGAAAGCATGTCGCTTCGAATTAATTCAATCGACGGTTCATTCTGATTATATTCAAGTCGATTTTTCACCTTTCGAGTAAATTCATCGTTAGAGTCTGTTGTATTCAAATTCATCCGCTCATCACTCACCGTATTATTTCCCTCATTGCTATTTATTATTTTATTAGGTTCAACAGTTCTTCTAACCGCATTACCCTCAACGCTTAAGTATTCATCGTCCTTTGGAGGTTGATCAGCCGCATTAAAAACATTTAATTTTAATTTCAAGTTCCCGAACGACACTTTCATTACCCCTGTTCGACAATTGACACGTGCGTTGGCCGTGGCTAAGAATGGACGACCAAGAATAACAGGAGTGTATTTTCTAGCATCTAGCACCGGTTCGGTGTCAAGGACCATAAAATCAACAGGATAGAAACATTGATCAACTTTTACTAGGACGTCTTCGACGATTCCTCTAGGTATTTTGACAGAACGATCCGCTAATTGAATAGTAGCGGCCGTGGGCTTAAGTTCACCTAGACCTAGTTGTTTATAGACATGATAGGGTAAGAGATTAACACTAGCACCTAAGTCAAGGAGAGCCCGATGAATGATAGTGTCACCTATGACACATGAAATCGTAGGCGTACCGGGATCCTTATACTTCGGAGGAGCGTGTTGGAAAATTGAACTTACTTTTTCCGTGAGGAAGACCTTTTTCGGAGTGTGACTGCGTATTTTTCGCTTTTGCGTACATAGGTCTTTTAAACATTTAGCATAAGTAGGAATTTGTTTTATAGCATCGAGGAATGGAATATTAATTTTAACTTGTTTAAACACCTCGAGTATATCCTCAGTTTTCGATTTTTTCTTTGTAAGATTAGACGGTTCCTCAACATTAGGTGGAAAAGGTAACTTTGGAACATAATTCGTTGGGACCGGTTCTTTATCTTTCCTAACTCTATCCACATCTTCACCTTTTTCTTTATTCAAATTTAAATTTTTATTTTTCTCACCCCCATCCGGAATTACAACAACTTCCTCATCTCGAGTAGTCGTCCTAGTCGAAACAGCGTTCACGCTCTCACTCGTACTATCCACTGCGTATTGCCCCTTAGGTTGCTGAGTAGGTTGACTCGTCGACTTACTCTCAGTTAAACGGTTTAATGTAGTAACTACTTGTCCCATTTGGGACTCTAGCTTTGCGATAGACTGAGTGTGAGAGTGCACTAACTGAATTACCGACCCAAAATTTTCAAGTGAGGCCAGCACCTTCTCCTCAAATGCATTATTGCGTGGAGGTGGAGGAGGTGGTTGGTATTGACCTTGTTGGTATTGGGGTCGGTATGTATTAGGAAAATTAGTCGACCTAGGATTATAATTATTTTGTGGGAATTGTTGCATAGAATTAACGTGTTGTTCAACAAATTCCAGATATTGAGATGCAGAAGGACATGCAAAGATATTATGTGACGGTTCGGAACATAATGCACATACTTCTGAAGAAGGTGGATTTGGCCTATTCCCCATCCTCATAAGTTGGTCAAGTTTTCTATTCAATTCTTGTATTTGCATTGACTGACTTGACTCAACTGTCACCTCTCGCTTAGGTTGAAGGTATCCCTCAGAACGGACAGACACCGCTTGGTGCATCGAATTCTCGCTCAAAGTTTCAAAAATTTTCCAGGCCTCGTCGGCGCTTTTGTGTAGGAAAGTTCCAGCACAAACGGCGTTGACGGTATTCCTAACAGAGGGTATAAGCCCCTCGTAGAAGACTTGAACCAATTGCCACTTGGGAACCTGATGGTGTGGGCATGAGCGTAACAATTCTTTAAATTTTTCCCAAGTGTCATAAAGAGTCTTCCCATCTTGCATCACAAAATTAGTTATATCTTTTCTTATCTTATTTGTACGCATAATAGGGAAAAACTTTTGTAAAAATGCGGTGTGTAAGGCTTCCCATGTTTTTATTGTGTTTGGCTCAAGTGATTGAAGCCAATACTTCGCTTTGTCTCTTAAGGAGAATGGGAAGAGCCGCAATTTTAATTCATCATTATTTAGGTTTTGTATTTTCAAAGTAGAGCATATATCCTGAAAATCCCCTAAGTGTTGGTAAGGGTCTTCATTTAGACGGCCATGGAATGATGGAAGTAGCGAGATGGTAGACGACTTTATCTCAAAGTGAGATGCTGTCGCCTCCGGTAATTCGATACCAGCTTGTGGCGTGTACGTCGTAGGAATAAAATAGTTTATAAGTGGAGGAGGTGGCGGTATATTAAGATTATTCATATTAGCTCCGTTGTTATTTTGGTTGTTTTCGTTATTATTTCCAATGTCTGCCATTTTAATCGGTTCAATTTGAAAAGTTCGAGTTTTCCTTAACCGTTCACGAGTACTCTGAATTTCGGCCTCAAACAACGACGACGGAATCGGAGTTGATTTGTCGTCTTGCAACCTAGCTCTAGAAGCTTGGGTTGTGGACTTACTAGTTCTTAAGGTACGTTCAAGTTCAAGATCGAAAGATTTTAAATCTGGTTTATTTGAATGTGTACCCAACATAAACTAAAATAAAGAAAAAGAAACTAAAAACAAAGACTGACTAAACAAAAGAAAAACAAATAGCAATCACGCAACTAAGATAACAAGCACTCAACTACTGTGATGCATGAATATTATCCTGTAATGCAATGACCGCGTCAAGCCCAGCGCCCCGGGTTTCCTAGCTAATGCAGTGCAATTAACCCTAAACTAATGCAAATAGTGCGTCACAGCGCCCTGACTTACAGTGGTTTAAAGCGAGTTTCACAAGAAGCAATTTACTTAATTTTTATTTATTTTATTTGCGTAAGCTCCTTTGATGTAATTAGCTGCTCCACTCGGAAACGTTGACTACAAAATAAAAGAAAAAGTTAGTAACTAAAAACAAAACGGAAAATAAGAAAAATAAAAACTAACCTAATATTTACAAATTAACTAAACTAAGATTATAAAACTAAAGGTAGTAATGCAATCCCCGGCAACGGCGCCAAAAATTGATGTTGTCAATATCAAGATATAAAAGTATACTTTACTTTTCTAAAGATTTGTAGTAGTGAAAGTAAAGGTCGAACCCACAGAGATTGAAATACTAAAACACTTTAATTTTAAAACCTAAATTTAATTAATTAAGAAAACGGAATTGGATTTGAATTTTAATTAAACTAATAACAATGAAAATAAATCTAAATTACGAAAGCGATTTAAAATTGTTTTTATGAATATGTTTAAGGAACCTAGGATTGCAAATCCACCACTAGCTTCATAATAAGGGTATTTATGAATTACTCTAGCTTATTACGTTGGATGAATATGGGGAATTGTGGCTACAAGCCCAATTCCTCCGTCAAGAAAATAATCATGGTTCAAGCACCAACATATTCCATCTTCGGTTAGCACGAATTATCCCACACTAAACTAGGGTTGTGACATAATTCGTCTAATCTAGGCATGGATTATTCGGATACTTGATAACACAAATCAATAAAGCACCATCACATGTAAATAATCTAAACAAGCACAGCAAGAATAGATCATTGAGCACATCACAGTCAAAATAGATCTAAGACAAGAATAAACTTTGAAAGCAATGATTTAATCAATAGAAGTACGATTTATTTATAAAAATCCTCGGAACATGTGACTGTCATCCATACATAATAAAACTAAAATAAAAACATAAATAAAACCCTATTACTTGGCTAGGGTTTCATTGAAACCCTAGATCTAGATTTAGTTGGCCATAGAATTGATGAATAACAAGAGGTTGATGGAGGAGGCCATGGGAATCCTTGGTCTTCTTCTTCTTCTCCTTGCTTTCCTCCCTTCAATGGCTGAAATTATTCTATAATATGGCTGTATATTGATGTGTACAATAGTGTGTAATGATTTGTATATATAAATTTGATTTAGAATAGGATTTATATAGAGTTTGGAAGGATTTAGGAAGCTTTCCTAAGTCAAATCGCGCTAAAACTGCTGTTTTTACGTTTCTGGACGTATTTAACCAATTCGGATCGCACAGGGCACTTCAGGGCCTCGAAATACGCAACTTTGACTTTTTCAAAGGGTCGCTCGCGCGGGTCGCGCGCGCGGGTCGCTCCAGCGACCTGGGCAATTTCCAGAATTTTCTCAGATTTTTCGCTGCTCTGCACCACTTTCGTAGAATTACGATAACCTTTGACTCGGACCTCGTATTGACTCACCGTTTGCGGCCACGCGTCCGTAACTCGAAGGTCTACATTTTATATCTCTGGAGAAATTTCTCAAATCTGAAGTATTACTTGTCAAAAATGCAATTTTCCGAGGCTGCTACTGCATTCATCCTTCTCCGGAATCATCTTTTAAGCCCAGAATGACTTCCAAAGCCACTAATCATTGGATTTTTGTGCATTTTCATATTAAAGCTCCAAAACCTATAAAATATAGAATACTTATTACAAATCACTTAATAACTACATGAAATGGGCTAACAAAGCGTATTTTTAGGACTATAAACGGCAACTATTTGTCGCCGATCATATATCCTAACAACCAAAAATAAATCTGCATATATTAATGAAGGGGTATACACGTCCAACAAATTTTAAAAATAGTTGGGGAAATGACTAATTTCTATTATAAGTTGCTAATTAAGGATCGATTACTGACATTAGAAAGTCAAAGGGATTAATTTCGGGTTGACCAATATCCTAAGGACTAAATCGTATATTTCTAAAATTTATAGGGAGAATTACAAATCAGTCAATAATTTATTGACAATTTAAAAATCAGTCATGTGCTTTTTTGAAAATGAAAGGAAGTCTATTTAAAGTACATTAATTAGAAATCAATCAACTTTTTTCCTATAATGTCTAAACTACCCCTCTTTCTCTTTGGTCACTTCTCTCTCGTCACATGGACAGCAACACCACCACTACCTGCTGCTGCCGCTGCTACTACCACCACCACCACTTGTCGCCTCCACCACCACCACCACCACCACAGATTCGTATATATGTACACACAGATTCATATATATACACACAGATCCACTACTTTCTCTCTCTCTCTCTATATATATACATATACACACAGATTTGTGTATATACCCACATATTCGTATATATATATATATATGTGCATAGATAATACACAGATTCTTTTATATCTATATGCATATATACACAAAGATATGCACATATATACACAGATCTGTATTTTATATATATATATACATATATATATGCATATTATATACACCACTGCAGGAAAAAAAAAGTCGCGAGTTGCTCCCGACATAGTTTGGTGAGTTACTCCTTACGTTTGGATAGTTACTCTACATGTTTGGAAAGTTGCTCCACTCCCTACATTTGGACAGTTGCTCATTACATTTGGTGAGTTGCTCCTTACGTTTTGGACAATTGATATCCATGTTTGAAGAGTTGCTTCACGCTCTACATTTGGACAGTTGATCCTCACACTTAGATAGCTGCTCCCCATGACTGGTGAGTTGCTATCTACATTTTATAAGTTGCTCCAAAACTGGGCAATTCATGAATCGGAGCAACTCTCCATAAGTTTGGAGCAACTTTCCAGACGTTTGGAGCAACTCACCAGACTTTTGGAGCAACTTTTTGAAACTTTTGGAGCAACTCTCACAACGTGTGGGTATATTTGGATCTGTATATGTGTATACAAAAATGTTCAAGCCCTAAATCAAAACTAATGAAACTCACCAACAACATATATCATGACTATGTACATGGTGTTGGCGGCGATGAAGGTGTTGGTCGTGATGGTGTTGTTTCATCGTGGTGGTGGTGGTGGTGGTTGGTTAGTAGAGGTGGTGGTTGTTGGTTAGTAGGGGCAGTGGTGGTGCTAGTTGTGGTGGTGGTTGGTTGTGATGGTGTCATAAATTAATAGAGACCTATACTGATGCAGATTAGGTCAGTTCTATGACTGACAGGAGATCGACCATGGGTTATTGCTCGTTTGTCGGCAGTAATTTGGTAACTTGGAGGTGCAAAAAGCAGTCAGGTGTGGCGAGATCAAGTATAGAAGCAGAGTATAGAGACATGGCACAGGGTGTGTGGGAGCTGTTATGGATTCAAATTATCCTATCTGATCTTGGTTTTGGGCCTAAAGACTCGATGAAGGTGTATTGTGATAATAAAGCTGCTACTAACATAGTTCATAATCCAGTTTAGCATGATAGGACCAAGCATGTGGAGATTGATCAAGATTTATGTTACCTGGACTCTACTACTACCCCTAAGTACCACCAAAAGTCACGACCACGTGTCCGACCCCCGTACCCAATTCGGACACTCGGATCCTCCACACGTGATGTTGAAAAGGTAAGAAGAAGCTCAAAATTGTGGGCCAAAAGGTTTCTAACTATTGATATTAAGAAACATAGTATGTTTATACGTATAGAAGGTGTCCTCATACCCGTATCCAACGATTAGACACGTCCCCTGATCCTAAGATTTGATTTAGAAGAGGTCTAACACCTAGATACACACTTGCACCAGACACCCATAGTCTGGGTAACATAGATCGACACTTTATCAAGGAAAAACTTAATAATGGGTACATATGTACTCCATTTGTGAAGTCCGGGGAGCAGTTAGCTGATTTCCTTACTAAGAGCCTTGCCAGCAGATCTTTTCATTTCATCCTTAGCAAGCTGGACATGCGAGATATCTTTGCATCAGCTTGAAGGGGGGTGTTGAGAATTAGTTGTCTTAATTTATTTTATGTTAATTTTAGAGTAGGAAGACTATTCTGCAATTTTTTATTTTACACATTATAAATAAAAGGGAGTCTCACAATTGTGAGCTCTAAGCTTCAGAAAAATTAATTTCTGGAAACCAATAGATGATAGTGTCATTACAATTGGTTCGAATGCAATCCAAAGATGTCATTCCCACCACACCGTTTCAACATGGAGAAACCAAAATGATCTGGGAAGAGCTATAAATCTGAATGCCACTCTTATCGAAGTGGAAGTTCCGGATGTTACCACAATAACAGATGTCCTATATATTATAGCCTAGATTAAGGATCTTAGTTCCCACATGTTCCTTTGAGTTAGATTACATCTTTTTTAATCTCACAAATTCGAAGGTGTTGCATAATTAGCACTTTGTGGTTGTCATTGTAGAATCCTCGAAATTAAAAGTGTTTCTATTGAAGATATAACACATAACTAGAATGTGCTTCGGGCAAGTTGATCCTTAACGCAAACTTATTACTTACTGCGTTGCTAAGGTTTTTAGGTGGGGAATGAAGGGGTTAAATTCCAAGCAGCATTATACTCACCTATTTATCCTTCTCAAGCAAATTATGACTAAAATCATTACTTTAGAGGAATAACACAGTATATATTTTTTCTTCTAAACCATGAGAAGAATTCAATGGTTGTTAAGCTAAGCCAAATAATTGGGAGCATGCTTCTCTCTTTCTTCTTGTTCTTTTCTTGTCATTTTCTTAAGATAGGAAATATATATACTTGGTAGCATGGGATTTGGGTGAAACCTTAATATGTTTTTTTTTTCGACTACAACTCTTCAACTTCCCTTTTTATATTCAATGTTCACTGACACACTTAGTTTGCATGTCGACAACAAAAAGGAATCAATGGCTTCAAAGAACGGGAAATGCAATAGGATCTTGGTCCAGAGAACTTCATGACTGAAAACACACATTAGAGAGAACTAACACAAGAACTTCGCAGCAAGATATTCCATTGGGGCGTATTATAGCAAAAAATTCCCACAGACTTCTACCCAACATATAATGTAAAATATCCAAATGGCGCAATTAAGTGAATTAAACAAAGCAAAACAAGCAACACATTATCCAATTAACTTGAAGCTCTTCAAACAAAGGAAAGCAAAAAAGATTGAGCAACTAGTCAGCAGTAGCTATATTCAAGGAACAATTTCTCAATCAAGTTGTTCAATATATCACATATCTAAGAACGTAAATACAATTTACACTTAATTGTGGATGTAAATTACCTGACCATATTATGCAAATGGCACATATGCTGCCACAAAAACAGCCAGAACCACCATTCCCATCATCACCAACCTCCCAAACCCCTTCACAAGCCCTCCACGACAATAATGCCGCAACAAATAAACGAAATAAACCGGCGCAGCCACGGCAAACAAGTGCTTAAAAAACAACAAAACCGCGAAAACAAACCCACCCATCAAGTCATTTCCTTCCTCTAACCACGACAAGGACATCAACAAAATCCCCAAAAGAAACCCATTATACTGAAAGTGCACATGGTCAACAATCAACAACCCAGGAGACAAAACAACCAAAACCCAGATCAGAATTCACTTTTTCGAGTCTAAATTACGCGTCAATCGATAAATTCTAAGCATCAGAATAGTGTCCAAGACGATAACGGAAATCCTTCGGAAGAAAATGACAGAAGGTGATAAGTAATTGAGGCCTTTGTGGAGGTCGACGATGGTGGGTCGACAAGGTGGGCAAAGAAGGAGAGTAAGCGCTCGAAGTAGGCAAAGAAGGGAGGGTAATCGAGGGTCCATGGGCTGGACTCGTCGGAGCACCACTGAGAAAGAGGGAGCGAGTGGGTGAGGGCAAGCCAATGGCGGTGGACCTCAAAGTCTGTGCTGCGATAGGAGGGGATGAGGAGGAGTTTGAGGCAGGCAGACACGAGGGCGAACCAGGTGAGATGGGTTATGGATTGTTGGGTCTGGTTTGGATTGGGATCTGTTTTGGTGCTTTAGGCCTTTCATGATTATCGCCGCCAGTGGGTTGAGGAAGGAAGAGAAGGAAAGTGGAAGTTGGTGGTGTCTGAGGTTTTGTGACATGTCATTATTTTTCCAGGTTGCCATTTTTTTTTTAACGTGGCAATCACATGTCAGCTATACTCGAAAATTTATGGGGATAATTACAAATCAGTCAATAATTTATTGACAATTTTAAAATTAGTCATGTTCTTTTTTGAAAATGAAAGGAATTCTATTTAAAGTATATTAATTAGAAATCAGTCAACTTTTTTCCTATAATGTCTAAACTACCCCTCTCTCTTTGGTCTCTTCTCTCTCATCACATGGACACCAACACCACCACTACCTGCTGCCGCCGCTGCTACCACTACCACCACCTGTCGCCGCCACCACCACCACCACCACCACCACCACAGATTCGTATATATGTACACACAGATTCGTATATATATATACACACAGATCCACTACTCTCTATATATATATATACATATACACACATATTTGTATATATAACCACAAATTTGTGTATATATATATATGCAAATATAATACATAGATTCTTTTATATCTATATGCATATCTACACAAAGATCTGCACATATACGCACAGATCTGTATTTTATATAAATATATATAGATCTGCATATTATATACACCACTGCAGAAAAAAAAGGAGTCGCGAGTTGCTCCCGATACTGTTTGGTGTGTTGCTCCTTACGTTTGGATAGTTACTCCACATGTTTGGAAAGTTGCTCCACTCCCTACATTTGGACAGTTGCTCATCACATTTGGTGAGTTGCTCCTTACATTTTGGATAATTGATTCCCATGTTTGAAGAGTTGCTTCATGCTCTACATTTGGATAGTTGCTCCTCACACTTGGACAGCTGCTCCCCACGATTGGTGAGTTGTTATCTACATTTTACTAGTTGCTCCAAAACTGGGCAGTTCATGAATCGGAGCAACTCTCCATAAGTTTGGAGCAACTTTCCAGACGTTTGGAGTAACTCACTAGACTTTTGGAGCAACTTTTTGAAACTTTTGGAGCAACTCTCACAACGTGTGGGTATGTTTGGATATGTATATGTGTATACAAAAATGTTCAAGCCCTAAATCAAAACTAATGAAACTCACCAACAACATATGTCACAACTATGTACATGGTGTTGGTGGCGATGAAGGCGTTGGTCGTGATGGTGTTGTTTCGTGGTGGTGGTGGTTGGTTAGTAGAGGAAGTGGTGGTGCTAGTTGTGGCGGTGGTTAGTCATGATGGTGTCATACATTAATAGAGGCACATACTGATGCAGATTAGGTCAGTTCTGTGACTGACAGGAGATCGACCATGGGTTATTGCTCGTTTGTTGGCGATAATTTGGTAAGTTGGAAGAGCAAAAAGCAGTTAGTTGTGGCGAGATCAAGTGTAGAGAAAGAGTTTAGAGACATGACACAGGGTGTGTGTGAGTTGTTATGGATTCAAATTATCCTATCTGTTCTTGGTTTTGGGCCTAAAGACTCGATGAAGTTGTACTGTGACAATAAAGCTGCTACTAACATAGTTATAATCCAGTTCAGAATGATAGGACCAAGTATGTGGAGATTGATCGACATCTATGTTACCTGGACTCTACTACTACCCCTAAGTACCTGACCCCCATGTCCGACCCCCATACCTAATTCGGACACTCAGATCCTCTATAGGTGATGTTGAAAAGGTAAGAAAAAGTTCAAGGCTAAAAGGTTTCTAACTATTGATATTAAGAAACATAGTATGTTTATACGTACAGAAGGTGTCCGTATACCCGTATCCAATGATTAGACACATGTCCCCTGATCCTAAGATTGGGATTTAGAGGAGGTCTGACACCTAGATACATACCTGCACCCGACACTCATAGTCTGGGTAACATAGATCGACACTTCATCAAGGAAAAACTTAATAGTGGGTGCATATGTAATCCATTTGTGAAGTCCAGGGAGCAGTTAGCTGATGTCCTTACTAAGAGTCTTGCCAGCAGATCTTTTCATTTCATCCTTAGCAAGCTGGACATGCGAGATATCTTTGCACCAGCTTGAAGGGGAGTGTTGAGAATTAGTTGTTTTAATTTATTTTATGTTAATTTTAGAGTATGAAGACTATTCCGTAATTTGTTATTTTACATATTATAAATAAAAGGGAGTCTCACAATTGTGAGCTCTAAGCTTCAGAAAAATTACTCTCTGGAAACCAATAGATGATAGTGTCATTATAATTGGTTTGAATGCATTCCAAAGATGTCATTCCCACCACACCGTTTCAACATGGAGATTGGAGGCAGAAGTATCAGTGATGTTCTGCGTGTGTAAACCAAAATGATCTGGGAAGAGCTATAAATCAGAATGCCACTCTCATCTAAGTGGAAGTTCTGGATGTTATCACAATAACAGATGTCCTATATATTATAGCCTCAATTAAGGATCTTAGTTGCCACATGTTCCTTTGAGTTAGATTACATCTTTTTTAATCTCACAAATTCGAAGGTGTTGCATAATTTGCACTTTGTGGTTGTCAATGTAGAATCCTCGAAATTAAAAGTGTTTCTATTGAAGATAGAACACACAACTAGAATGTGCTTCGAGCTAATTGATCCTTAATGCAAACTTATTACTTACTGCGTTGCTAAGGTTCTTAGGTGGGGAATGAAGGGGTTAAATTCCAAGCAGTATTAGACTCACCCATTTATCCTTCTCAAGCAAATTATAACTAACTTTAGAGGAATAACACAGTATATATTTTTTCTTCTAAACCATGAGAAGAATTCAATGGTTGTTAAGCTAAGCCAAATAATTGGGAGCATGCTTCTCTCTTTCTTCTTGTTCTTTTCTTGTCATTTTCTTAAGATAGGAAATATATATACTTGGTAGCATGGGATTTGGGTGAAACCTTAATATGTTTTTTTTTTCGACTACAACTCTTCAACTTCCCTTTTTATATTCAATGTTCACTGACACACTTAGTTTGCATGTCGACAACAAAAAGGAATCAATGGCTTCAAAGAACGGGAAATGCAATAGGATCTTGGTCCAGAGAACTTCATGACTGAAAACACACATTAGAGAGAACTAACACAAGAACTTCGCAGCAAGATATTCCATTGGGGCGTATTATAGCAAAAAATTCCCACAGACTTCTACCCAACATATAATGTAAAATATCCAAATGGCGCAATTAAGTGAATTAAACAAAGCAAAACAAGCGACACATTATCCAATTAACTCGAAGCTCTTCAAACAAAGGAAAGTAAAAAAGATTGAGCAACTAGTCAGTAGTAGCTACATTCAAGGAACAATTTCTCAATCAAGTTGTTCAATATATCACATATCTAAGAACGTAAATACAATTTACACTTAATTGTGGATGTAAATTACCTGACCATAATATGCAAATGGCCCATATGCTGTCACAAAAACAGCCAGAACCACCATTCCCATCATCACCAACCTACCAACCCCCTTCACAAGCCCTCCATGACGATAATGCCTCAACAAATAAATGAAATAAACTAGTACAGCCACGACAAATATGTGCTTGAAACACAACAAAATTGAGAAAACAAACCCACCCATCAAGTCATTTCCTTCCTCCAACCACGACAAGGACAGAAACAAAATCCCCAAAAGAAACCCATTATACTGAAAGTGCACATGGTCAACAATCAACAACCTAGGAGACCAAACAACCAAAACCCAAATCATAATTTGCTTTTTCGAGTCCAAATTACGCATCAATCGATAAATTCCAAGCATCAGACCAGTGTCCGAGATGATAACGGAAATCCTTTGGAAGAAAATGACAGAAAGGGATGAGTAATTGAGGCCTTTGTGGAAGTCGACGATGGTGGGGTCGACAAGGTGGGCGAAGAAGGAGAGTAAGCGCTTGAAGTAGGCGAAGAAGGGAGGGTAATCGAGGGTCTATGGGCTGGACTCGTCGAAGTACCACTGAGAAAGAGGGAGCGAGTGGGTAAGGGCATGCCAATGGCGGTGGACCTCGAAGTCTGTGCTACGATAGGAGGGGATGAGGAGGAGTTTGAGGCAGGCGGGCGCGAGGGCGAACCAGGTGAGATGGGTTATAGGGTGGTTGGGTCTAGTTTGGATTGTGATATGGTTTTAGTGCTTTGGGTCTTTCTTGGTTATGGCCGCCGATGGGTTGAGGAAGGAAGAGAAGGAAAGTGGAAGTTAGAGGTGCCTGAGGTTTTGTGACAAGTCAATATTTTGCCAGGTTGCCATTTTTTTTCCAACGTGGCAATCACATGTTAGCTATACTCGAAAATTTATAGGGAGAATTACAAATCAGTCAATAATTTATTGACAATTTAAAAACCAGTCATGTGCTTTTTTGAAAGTGAAAGGAAGTCTATTTAAAGTATATTAATTAGAAATCAGTCAACTATTTTCCTATAATGAATAAACTACCCCTCTTTCTCTTTGGTCTCTTGTCTCTCATCACATGGACACCAACACCACCACTACCTGCTACTGCCGCTCCTACCACCACCACCACTACCACAGATTCGTATATATGTACACACAGATTCGTATATATATACACACATATCCACTACTCCCTCTCTCTCTCTCTATATATATATATATACGTATACACAGAGATTTGTATATACCCACAGATTCGTTTATATATATGCATATATAATACATAGATTCTCTTATATCTATATGCATATATATACAAAGATATGCACATATACACACAGATCTGTATTTTCTATATATATAGATCTGCATATTATATACACCACTGCAGGAAAAAAAAAGAGTCGTGAGTCACTCCCGACACCGTTTGGTGAGTTGCTCCGTACATTTGGATAGTTACTCCGCATGTTAAGAAAGTTGCTCCATTCCCTACATTTGGACAATTGCTCATCACATTTGGTGAGTTGCTCCTTACGTTTTGGACAATTGATCCCCATGTTTGAAGAGTTGCTTCATGCTGCTCCTCACACTTGGACAACTGCTCCCCACAATTGGTGAGTTGCTATCTACATTTTATAAGTTGCTCCAAAACTGGGCAATTCATGAATCAGAGCAACTCTCCAGAAGTTTGGAGCGACTTTCCAAACGTTTAGAGCAACTCACCAGACTTTTGGAGCAAGTTTTCGAAACTTTGGGAGTAACTCTCACAACGTGTGGGTATATTTGGATTTGTATATGTGTATACAAAAATGTTCAAGCCCTAAATCAAAACTAATGAATCTCACCAACAACATATAGCCCAACTATGTACATGGTGTTGGCGGCGATGAAGGCCTTGGTCGTGATGGTGTTGTTCGTGGTGGTGGTGGTTGGTTAGTAGAGACAATGGTGGTACTAGTTGTGGTGGTGGTTGGTTGGTGGAGGTAGTGGTGGTGCTAGTTGTGCTGATGGTGTTGGTCTGTAGGTGGAGGCAGTGATGGTGTTGGTCGTGGCTGGTGGTGGTGGGCGGTCGGTTGTTAGTGGTGGGTTGCTTGGTGGTGGTGTTTAGTTAGGGTTAGGTTAGATTAATTAGGGTTTCTTTGGTAAAGATGAGGGCAAATATGTCATTTTACACAAGAGTTTATGTATATTTAATTTCCAAAAAGCACATGACTGACTTTGAAATTGCCAACTAATTGTTGACTGATTTTTAATTTTGCCAAATTTATATTACCAAAAAGACGAAAAAAATATAGATATCACGCTGATAAGGATGATGTGGTGTACTAATTCAATCAAATTCATTTAATCAAATATTTGGCCTCATATTTTCAAAGGAATCTCTTCCCATTTCCCACATCAATCCAAATTCTATCCACATAAACCTTTAATCTCTACTATATTAGAGAAGTTACAAAATTCCACGTGGTTGTGGATACCGGCATTTGGGCCCACTTCTTTTAAAACTTTTCAAATTTTAAATTCAAATACAAAGAGTCACCACTTAATTTTTAAAAAGAAAATTAAGAAACCATTTAAAAAGCAAACTAATCTTTTGAAAACCTGAGATTTCTTGGTCCGGGGATTATGGAATGAGAGGAGAAGGAGCCCGGCGGACTAAAATACCCCATCTCCTCCTATCTCGTGATAGGCCTCTACTTGACATCGTTTTAATCGAATTATTAATTTAAGCATGCCCTCAACTAATACATATGTAAAAAAATAAGTTACAAAAGAATGTCTAAAATGGTGTATGATTGCTAACGATAAAATATGATTCATAAACCACATAGTTCAAGTAGCAAGCAGCATGATATGCAATGGAGAACAAGGAAACTTACCCAGGATCCAGCTGCGAAATAGAAACGTGTAATGCATACAAGAATAGAAATCCTAGGAAAAATATCTCTAATCTACATATACATGCACATAAGGCAAGACCTAAGCTAAGGTGTCGCACATGAAGTCGAAAATCAATAAAATCAAAAAGTGAAATAAACTAGATAAGAGATGAGAAGTCATACCTCCAAAGCGCTACAAAACAAAAGGGTTAGTCCACATGCTTTGAACAAAAAATAATCTTGAATCCTAAATAACATATTCAAATTTCTACCTTCAATCTAACAATCATCAAAGGAAGTTGACATATTCGTGAGTTCCTTCTAACTAGTTAAAATCATAACACCTTTATAGATATACAAGTCTCAACTAGGAGCCAATGTAATGTCCATATAAAAATGGTACAATCCTAACATAGCTATAAGAAACCCATCAACATGTTCAACCAAATTCAACCTAATCCAATAATTAGTTCTAATCATAAGTATCAACATACATGAATGAATGTATGAACATGAACAAGAATGAGCTATGAGATATTCATTAGTTTGGATCATTTAGCCTCTGAATTAAGTTCAATTGATCATAATTAAGGTATATTTCAAGTATTAGATCATATAAAAGACATTTGGAACATCATTTGCATAGTTTATCCAAACTGTGACAGAGTTGTAGAATTTACAGAGAGCAGACCAGACTTTCAAAAATAGAAAAAACATACTTCCAACGGTTGGATCTTAATGATTTTTGAATATGACATGCCTATGTGAGTCTAGTTTCTAACCAAAAGAAAATTAAAGATCAATCAATCATTGGGAATGGGGTAAAAACTAGGCATCACTCAGAAATTTACAACTCTCTGTCCAGAGATTTGTTTGATTTTCTAAAAATAGCAAACAAATCAAAATGACTTTGAACTTTTTGGGAGACTTTATTAACACATTAAACTTCCTAGAAAAAATTATTTGGAGTTAAGAAAGCTTGATTAAGGTTCTGATTTACTTAGTTTAAAACGGGCTTACTATACTGAAATTTTGGACAGAGAATGACCTACTCACAAATCATGAGACCAAATCGTTTTAAATATGGAATTTCATTAAAACAAAAAATATGGTGGTAGATATATTAGGGAATTTCAATAGTAGTATTGCGGGGTGTATATATTGGGGTATGTAAGATGTCAAATCTACAATGTTGTTGGGATTTAAATTGCTTTGAATGCTTGTTAGTTAGCCCGTTTGGTAAGGTTGTAGTTTTTAATTTTTTTGAAAACGAAACCGAAAATGTGTTTGGTAATTGTTTTAATTTTTCTTTTCTTTTCTTTTCTTTCTCTTTTATTTTTATTTTTATGGCAGCGAAATTGGATTAAAAATGAAAAACAAAAGGATCTTCAGAGTGTTTTTTTTTTTTTTACAGAAAAAAATATATACTAGTTTCCATATTAGAAGTACGAAAACTTTTTTTGGACAAAATTTAGAAAGCTAAATCTTAAAAACCATAAATCTTAACTAACTGACCCTTAGTTTCTATTTTGTACTGACGAAAATCCACTGCAATTATGAAATGAGTAATTATTTTTTGGCTCAAATCTGAAACGAGTATCTAAATGTTCTATGACATGTTTTTAACTCATCCCCCTCAACTATTAAACCTGACGAGTTATTCCACTGAGCTGACTTGCCTTTAAATCTTAGTTAACCAAGACTCTGAGAGCAGGGCCAAGATGGTAAATTCACAAATAAAACTCAGGATGCCCAGTTTGCCCAGGCCATCTCTCTCTCTCTCTCTCTCTCTCTCTCTCTCTCTCCAATTTCTTTACAACTTATGAGCAATTTCTCCTTGCCTCTCTATTTAACGCATGTTTTCTCACACTCCTTGCCGATTTCCCTCCATTTTGCTCACTTTGCCTTGGTATTGTGTTGGGGTATCAAAATATCAGAGATTGCAAATTCTTTAGGGGCTTGAGCGTGAATGCATATCAGTATATACACTACCACACATCAATATGAGTTCTTTCTACTATGATTTCTAAGTGTAACTTATCTTTAATAATATATTTCAGTCATGTGATTTCACCTAACATTTTCATTTTGGGGGCAAAAATCAACTTTTGGGTTTTCAAAGAGATGAAATCCTCAAATTAGTTCATTGTTTTGACTTTTTAGGCTTGTACGCAGATTTCTTGTATTTAGTTATCTGTTTGTTTGATTATTTTTATCAAATCAACTTGTACGGAGATTTTAGTGATAGGTGGTCGCTCCATTTGTGTTGAGATGTGCATTTTGCTTTAACAATATTTCAAGTCTAAAACATAATTGATTTTCAAGTGATCCCCATCTTGAATGTATGTGTGCGTGTGTACGTGTATATTCATACCTCAAATGAATTTGTAACATTTCTAGTTCAATCAATTTCGTTCCAACTGAAATTGGTAAAATAATATGACCCAAATTTTCCTGACCAAACTCTGTTATAGAGAGAGATAAGATAGCATAGCATGTTTCTTATATGCACATATATGTAAAGGACATTTTGGTCCTTCAAAGTTGAATAGATATATAGAAGGGCAGTTTTGAAATTTTTAGTGGTTTTTCATTGAATCTACAAACATCACGTGCATGTTAACGTTATCTGACGGAGGTAGGGGTGTGGTGTGTCATGGGCCAATAGAATAGGAGGTGTATCTGTTGAGTTTTATAGTTAGGGGTGAGTTAAAAACGGGTCATAGTTCAGGGGTGAAAGTGTAATTAATCTTAAAAGGCTGTGATGTCCAAATTGGAAATGCTTTTGCAAATTAGAAGGGTTAAATACATTTTTCCTTTTGTGGTTATATCAATTTTCACTTTACTTCCCTGTGGTTCAAAAGTGGACACATAACTCCCCTGTGATTTTAGACTAAAGTGAAACTACTAAGATTTCTCTCAAAATAATCCCATATGATTAAGCGTTAAAATTAGTTCCATATAGGAGACTTTTAAGGGTCAAAATTAATCTCACATAGGCAGTTAACCCAAAACTTAGTCTCCCAAAGGGATTAAGTGTTAAAAAATTAGCCTCACATAGTTAGGTTAAATGACATCATCATCTCCACATAGAGGATTAACTCCAAAATTAAACTCACAAATGGTGTAAGTGTTAATATTTTGGGTCAATTTTAGAATTTTTATCAGTTTTGAGAGAAATCTTAGCAGTTTCACTTTAGTCCCAAATCACAGGGGAAGTGTCCACTTTTAGACCAGAGGGGTAAAGTGAAAATGGGTCTAACCATAGGGGGTAAAATATATTTAACCCAAATTTTAGAAATAGAGTAATGCTATACTTCCCAAATTTCTATCGCAAAAGTGCTTCACAAATGATGTGGCAGTGGGGCTAGGTAAATATCTTTCTAATCAAAATTCAACTGGTTCCACTGTATTAGACCTGACACTACTACCGCATCATTTAGGAAGCACTTTTGTGATGTAAATTTGGGAAGTAAATATTACGTAAGTCTTAGCTTTCGAGGTTTCTTGATATTTGCAGATTTTTCTTGCGGGCTTTGTGATGGTGGTGTTGAATACACTGGTGAATCATAAAAATCGTAAATTTGGGCTGGGTTGACTGGACAGCATAGAGGCGTGCAAAAGCCGGGTTGGGGGTGGGGTTGAGTAGGGAACTAGGAGGGATCCGACCAGCCCAATGGTGCTGCTGGCTGGTTGGTGGACTGTACTGTGGCTGAGATTTGTTGGCCAACGTTGGCTGGGCTGGAAGGTTGGAAATGTGAAATCCAAGTGGGCCAGCATGGGTTGGGTTAAGTAAACACATTAAGCCCATCTCACTCTTATTTTTCTTTTAACTATATGCTTGGATTAGTAAACTAAAGTAAAGTATATACTTATATTACTAATTATGATTAGTGTAAAAATCTTTGATTACGTGTATAGTTTAAGTCTTTTATTTTTTCATAGAGCTCTCCAACGCAACAGGCATCAGACAAGCCATCTTCTCCAGCTACCAAAATGCCTAGTAAAACATCTCCAACGGACTACGCATCTATCTAGCTAGGAAAAATGCCTAATTGGAAAATCGCAAGCCAAAATGGTTAGAGAGATGACGGCTAGGCAAAAAACTAAAAGCCTAAGATACTCTGCTCATGACCATTAGTCTCCAAAATTTGGATTCCAAAGTTCATGAAAAGTCAAAACCTTATTTATTTATTTATTTGCATAAATTCAACAAGGGCAAACCTTTTTCACCATCTCCTTCATCTCTTGGGAATACCTTTCACCATCTCCTTCATCTCTCTCTTTCGGGCTTAGTGAACTGGTCTCTCTCTCTCTCTCTTTTCATTGTATCTCTCCCATTCTATTATGCACATTGTGTATTGGTGCAGAAGAAGTAGATCAACAGTAGGTTTTTTTTTTTATCAGGCTGGGCTTTATTTTGTTGGGTTTGTTGTGAAATGGAAGAAAATAAGAGCAAGAAGTAGACACATATCTACGTGGTTCAACTTTAGGCCTACGTCCACAAACCACGTATAAAAAATTCCGCTAGTTGGAAAAAGACCATATAAATTGATATGCTCAAAATTGGCTCTATCTTATAACCAAGCGGTTCAAATCAGTAGTTAGTCCATGCCCTGGGCAAATCATGCACAACTCCTCAGAAGCATTAGCCCGAGCGGTTCATTCACGACCCGGCCAGCAGGTCGGGAAAATCGCACATGCATATCCCGCTGCGGGAACAGCTCATCCGGGCCCACAGGCGTGATCCCGAGTATTACGGGCAGTTTCCTACTCAAGCTAGAAGACTAATGGAAAGTGCACACTATTTCCTAATCCAATTAGAAAATCCCCATAATTAATGCCAATCTATATCAATAGGATTATATTTTCTTATCCATGTATGAGTAGGTCTCTTACATCTATAAAAGAGACCTCTCACCCCCCATTGAAGGGGCCGCCAACTCTTTAGTCTACACAGCACCTCTATAAATTCACCATTATATGCATACACCCGGCATGTATTACGGGTAGTGCCGCCCCTCTTTGTTGGCTCACCAGGCCCGCCAGTGATCTGCTAGTGAACGTGCTCAGACACACCCGTGGACGTAGGTACCTTCATTAACAGGGCCGAACCACATACAAAAAATAGTCTCTCACTCTCTCTCTCTCTCCTTAAATTGCTCTACTTTACTCTTACCAATTTTTGGCATCATCAGTTTGGCGCCGTCTGTGGGAAAGACAAATCTTCTCATCAACAAATCTCTTGACTGATCGTCATGCCACCAAAGAAGGGTAAGAAGGCTGCGCAGCAGTCCGACCGGGATGTTCCTTCGGCCCCGGTGTCGACTGCAGCAGTCATGACATCTGAGCAGATCACTGCAACCCTCACACAACTACTGGAGGGCCAACGTCAAATCCAGCAACAGATTGAAACCTTGCTAGCCCAGCAAAGTAATCCTCCAGTGGCCGGAAAACGACCCGGGAACGTTGCGTACGGTCGGGAACCGATTTTGACCAGACAACGAGCCCGAGCCAACCCGTCCTGTGTTGAGGATACCAGAGACATCAACAGTGGGCATGCTGCCCGAGAGGAAAGGCAGGAGCATATGGCCCGGGAATCAGTCCTGGGTCACTCGGTCAAGAGCCGAGTCGTCCCTAGGCGAACGGTTACCCGAGGTCATAGCCGATCCCGATCCCAGAAGACAGCACCCTGCCATGAAGAAGCCTCTTCCACCAACCCGACCAATTCCTCAGATACCGGTCAGGAAGGAGTGGAAGCCCGAATCAAGTACTTACAAAAGCAGATCGACGGAGTGGCCAAAAAGCTTGGTCAAAACCGTGTTCCGAATCAAGCCAATACCGAGACAGAGTCACCGTTCTCCAGCCAGATCACGAGATTCTCCATCCTGCGCAAATTCAAGCAGCCTCGGCTAGATCTCTACAACGGCTCGGAAAGCCCGGTCGACCACGTCCGGACTTATAAGGCTCAGATGGCCCTAGCCACCAACTCCGATGAACTACACTTCCTGGCCTTCCACAGCACTTTGAAGGGTCCAGCCATGCAGTGGTTTTACTCTTTGGAGCCCCGATCGGTCTGCAGTTTCAAACAACTTAGCAAGCAGTTCATCAACCAGTTCACCGGTATGCATGAGCGGCCAAAGCCAGATATGCAGCTACTGACGGTCAGACAACAGAATAATGAGTCCCTCAAGGAGTTCACCGACCGGTTCAACCAACATAAGCTCCAAATCCGCAATCTGAACGAGACAATCGCCATCATAGCCTTCTGCTCGGGAGTTCAACACACCAAGTGAGCCGCGTCGTTCCACAGAAATCCACCGGTAACCTTGGTCGAACTCGCAGAGAGGGTTGGAAAATACATTGACACTGACGAATTTCTAAAGATCAAAGACTCCGGGCAAGAAAGCAACAAGTCCTCCAGAAGTAAACGAAAGTGAGATCAGCCCGGGAGTTCAGACAGTTCTCCCAGTTCACAGTGGTCTGAGTCCGATCGTCCTGACACGACCTCCAGTTCACATCAGTCAGGAGCAATCACTTCCGACTTTGCCTCCAGCACAGAGAAATTTGGATCCCGACGATCTTGATCCGACCTCCTGTCTCCATCGGTCTAGAAGAGCCCGACTATAGTGGTACTTGCTTGATCACCACATGAGGCTCCACCGATTGTCAGAGAGCTCATCTAAAGACCTCGGGCCTAACCCCGAGGCATACAAAGACCTCGGGCCCAACCCTGAGGCACGAAAAAGACCTCGAGCTCCGAACTCAGGCACTAAAAAGACCTCAGGCTCCGAACCCAGGCACCAAAGACCTCGGGGTCACGCCCGAGGCATCGGCTTTGCTTAGGTCCAACCAACGATGGGGGCAAACCTCCTAGGTGGCCGACGATGGCAAGTTTCAAAAGACCCTGCAACCACCATGTTCCAGGTCGGTTACCTACAGTTCATAGCCTCTGTAAGACCCTCGTCTTAGCGAAAGCTTGGGGGGCAAGATGGCGTAGTGAACTATACAGGTAATCACACCAGGTATCTACAGGCCTCGCGGATAACCAAGTCAAAATCTTGGACAACCCGAGCACCTACAGTACTCAGAGGCATTAACTCCACTTAGGTCCAGACTGACGATAGAGGTGACTAAAATCTCTTAGGTTGGCCGACGATAGAGGAGCAAAAGGACCCTAAAGCAACGTGATTTAGGTCGGCTCCACCAACATGGTCAAGCTCTTCTCCCAACAGTCTTGACGAAGGCTGGCCGGGCGGAAGACAACCATCCTGGGGAGTTAACATAAAAAATGACCCTAGAGCAATACGCTTTAGGTCGGCTTTTCCAACATGGTAAAACCCTTCTACCCACAGCCTTGACGAAGGTTTATGGGCAGAAGATAACCATCCTAGGAGCTAACTCAAGCAAAAAAGACTCCGAAGTAGGCCGAGTCTCAACTCTCGGTCATTTCCTGAGCACTCAAAGACTCCGAATTAGGTCGGGTCTCAACTCCCGATCAATTCCCGAGCACTTAAAGGTCCCGAGCTAGGCTAGGTCTCAACTCTCAGCCAGTTCCCGAGGACTCACCAGGCTCAGAAGCCCCGAGGCAGCTTCCACAAGCACTCAGACAGCGGCAAGTAACATCAAACTGATTTCCAAACTTGCCCCGATATAGCATCTGGCCAATCTTGGAAATGGGGGGCAGCTGATACGCCCAAAATTAGCTCTATCTTATAACCGAGCGGTTCAAATCAGTAGTTAGTCCATGCCCCAGGCAAATCATGCACAACTCCTCAGAAGCATCAGCCCGAGCGGTTCATTCACGACCCGGCCAGCAGGTCGAGAAAATCGCACATGCATATCCCGCCGCGGGAACAGCTCATCTGGACCCACATGCGTGATCCCGAGCATTACAGGCAGTTTCCTATTCAAGCTAGAAGACTAATGGAAAGTGCACACTATTTTCTATTCCAATTAGGAAATTCCCATAATTAATGCCAATCTATATCAATAGGATTATATTTCCTTATCCATGTATGAGTAGGTCTCTTACATCTATAAAAGAGACCTCTCACCCCCCATTAATGGGGCCGCCAACTCTTTAGTCTACACAGCACCTCTATAAATTCACCATTATATGCATACACCCGGCTGGTATTGCGGGTAGTGCCGCACCTCTTTGTTGGCTCACCAGGCCCGCCGGTGATCTGCTAGTGAACGTGCTCAGACACACCCGTGGAGGTAGGTACCTTCATTAACAGGGCCGAACCACATACAAAAAATAGTCTCTCACTCTCTCTCTCCTTAAATTGCTCTACTTTACTCTTACCAATTTTTGGCATCATCACAAATTGTCTGCTAGGATTTTACATCTATCTCTCCACACATCTCTTATTTGGTTTCTTCAAGAACTTCGATCTCTCTCATGCTTAGAATTTTTATGCAATCAAACCTTTATTTGGTAGCCTTACAATTATAATGTGGGTGAAACCAGAGGTTAAGAGTTACCACGTTTTGGTTTAACTCAAGTGTGGAAAAGCCAACAGATGGGAGTTGGCTGAGTTTGGCCCCCCTTTTTTGGGGGTGCTTTTGCTTTTTAAAAGCATAAGCCCATATTTTAGTGTTTGGCAATCAGTTTATTGGACTTTTAAAAAGTTGAGCTTGTGCTTTTTTATAGGCTTTTAAAAGCTGTAGATAAGGTACTTTTAAAAGCCCAAAGGAGCTTTTTTTTTTTACGGGAAACAAAATTCCCAATTGTGACCCCCTCTTTCTCTTCTCTCTTCCCTCTCTCTCTCTCTCTCTCTCTCTCTCCAGGCGACCCCCTCTCTCTCTCCGGCGACCCCCTCTTTCTCTCTCTCTCTCTCTCTCCGGTGCTATTGTCTCTCTCTCCGGCGCAAGTGGAAGTTCAAGGTACCCTGTCTCTCCGGTGCTACTCCGCAGGGCTGGCCCTGAGATTTGGAGGGCCCTACTCGAACTCTAAAAAGGGGGCCCTCTTTATATTTGCACAAATTAACCGCAATGAAGAATCTAACTACCACACAGTATAAAAATAAGCACGAACCAAGATGTATCTCACAAATTGGGCCCTATTCTGAGGGGGGCCCTACTCGACCGCGTGTGTCGAGTACCCTCAGGGCCGGCCCTGCTTCTCCATCACGTGCTCTCAGACTGAAGACTCCACCAGATCTGATTTGTAGAACAAAGAGGTACCACAACTCTAACCCTAACCTTTAGATCTCTTGTTATAAAAAAATTGTTGCTGATTTGGGTTATTCTCAACTAAATCATCGATCTCTATGAAATTGATGAAAAGACTTTATGATTAATGTATTGAATTGCATTGCATTTTTTGGGATCTAGTTCTCTGCATTATCCTGTTAAATCATTTGACATTCTTTTGTTATTGTGAACCGATTTTGGGTATTATAGTGGTATACTGATTGTCTCTCTCTCTCTCTCCAAATGTTTGTGCGTGTCTATATATATATGTGTCTATATATATATATATATATAACTTTAGGGTTAGCATAGATAAAGAATGGAAATTGTGTTAGAGGATATGCATGTTGTTGCTAATTTATTTTCCCCAATTATTATGTACGACTTCATGTGTAGTGAGAGTACCAAGGTAGTATACATGAAAATCTTTCTACCTATTGCCAATAAAGTAATCGATTATGTTGATTGAAGACATAAGTATCCATTTTTCAGAGTCGGTTAACATAACTCATGGTGTAATTCCAAACCTATGCTAGGTTTCTCAATATTGAAACTCAATGAAACTGTAGATTATTTATTACTTTTTGTTTCCATTGATTTCAAAATTGTGTAGTGTAGTTGGATTCTTTTGGTTGTTATATTCTAGCTGCAAAGTATTTTCTGAGCACTGCTATGTTTTCCAAATTTGTTTCCCAAATGTGTTTCCCAATACATGTGGTAGTGGGCTCACTAGCTTTTGGTTGGAGGATGTTGAGGTGGTCCTACACTTATTGAAGGTGGTCTCACTACCACAGGTATTTGGGAACATTTTGCGATACAAAAGTTGGGAGGCATAACATTATACATATTTTTTTTTGTACTTCGTTATATACCAAAGATTCATTATGGGTTCTCTATTATTATTTGCAATACTCAAGGTCTTCAATTTGTAAATAAGTGTCATTTAAGAACAATTAGTAACAACATGCAAAACGAATGATATGATAAGTCCACATGAAGGGTAGGTGCCTCAAAAATATTAAGGTTAAACACATCTTAGTATGTACCTTGTAATAACTCTGAAGTTTTGTTTTGGGCCATGTAAAATTGAATGACCCTTTTTGGCCATTCTTGTTGTTTGTGTTGGGATGTGTTAACTCTTTTGAGGGGTTGTTTCATTTTTTTGGAGTTTTTCTTTGGGCAAGGAGTTTGTAGCTTTGTCTACTTAGTGCCTTTTTTTTTTGGGTGGATGGCCCTGTTTAACAAGTTGTGGGCGTTTGTTTCTTTTGGCATTGGTTGTTTGTAGCTTGTCCCTTGTGAGGTTTGTTGTTATAATTTATTTTGTCGTTCAAAAAAATAAATTAAACGGCACATTTTAGTACCGTATAATTTCACAAGTTTTATTTGGATCCTCTAACATGAAATACATGAGTTTGTATTTTTGGGACATATGCCAGCCTTAAGTGTTGCAATTTAAATACATGACTCAGAATAATTTTTTTTTGTAATTGAAGGGACTAAAATATTTAGCTATGTTTATTTAACGCTAAAATCAATTCCTTATATTTTCCAAATGGTTGGACCATTTGGGAGATCCTTACCTGGGTCCCTCAAACAACTCATACAATGGTCTAAGTCTGAACATGTGTTGGTTTTATCTCAATCCTTCATCTAGAAATTTTGAACTTCTAGTTTTTTCCCTCCTTTTGGCCATTGAAGATGGGATTTACATATAAAGCATAAACTTGATAATCATTTTAAGAAAACCGATGAAGATTCCAAGTTGGGGTCTTTCACTTTAGTAAGAAATTTGCATGGAATTAACAAAGTAGTTCTATTTTATTTATTTATTTTAAATTCTGCTTCTTGATTAAGGTCCACTTCATGTGAAAATGGACTTGTTCTATATTTGTTTTAAAATTGGTTTTTTTTTGTTCCTTTTTTTATAGTTATTAAGTGGTCTGTGCAAGAGTTGGAACTTGAAGCCATCTATCAAGTTATAACATGCCAATTCTTTAACTAGACATTTTTAACTTCTCCTTTTCCCCCTCCTTTTGGCTCTTGAAGATGGGATTAGCTATAATGTATAAACTTAATCATTTGGATAAAGCAGATGAATATTCTAAGTTGGGGTCTTTCACTCCAGCAAGAAATTTCCAAGGAATCAACAAAGAAATTTATAATATTAGTGTTTTTTTTTTTCATACTTCGTTTCCTGATTAAGATCCACTTTGTGTGGAATGGTATAACCCAGACTTGCTGTTTTCCATTTGTTATGAGTTATGACATTGCTTTCTTTTTTCTTTCATAGTTAAGTAATCTATGTAAGAGTTGGAACATGAAGCCATATATAGCTTATTGACAATTTTTCTGTTTCAACCATACTTGTCAACCATGCTTATTTATTTTCTACTTCATGCATAATATAAATAATACATACAGATATTTGCTCACACATACTTCATGCATATTTTTTACTTCTTTTTTTTTTTCACCTATGCTTATTTTCTAGAGCTATGTCAATTACTTGCTTATTTTCATTTCTTGAAAGAAATTTTTTTATTTTTTTATCATTGTCTAGATGGGTAAAAGCAATAAACTTAGCATGTCAGAGGAGTCATATGATAAGGCAATTTGGAAAAAAAAAAAAAACAAGTTGATAACAAGTTAAGCTTGTATGGCATTTTAGATGCGGTATGTTGTTTGGCAATGTTCGTAATACAACCGGAGGATTGTGAATTTAATGAAATACCAAAGGAAGTTGTTGGAGATAGTAGGTACTATCCTCATTTCAAGGTAATATAGTTTGGTGTATTTGTTATTTGAGAGTACTTTTAATAATTTTGTTTTATTTAACTTTGCACGTAAACAAGTTTTATGTTGGCAGGATGCCATTGGTGCAATAGATGGCACCCACAAATGGAGGGGTTTTTACAACCCTGTAAAGGTACATACCATTTGCCCAATTTTCGTCGTGTTGGCGGGCCATCTGGAACACATGAAGTATTCAACCATGCTCATTCTTCACTGAGGAGTATTATTGAGAGGACATTTGGAGTGTGGAAGAAGAGATGGAAGCTTTTAAAAAGTAAGCCAAGCTTTAAGTATCAGAAGCAAATGAAGATAGCTGTTGCTTCTATGGCGTTACACAATTACATAAGGCGGTATGCGACACGTGACGAAAAATTCAGCAAATACTCGGACCCCAATGCGGTCATTCAAGACGATGAAATTACAAATGAAGAAGAAGACTGTCTTGGAGTGGAAAGTGCTAGTGGCGTAACAAATATGGATAGGGTTCGGAATATGATTGCAGCTACTCTCATGTCCGATCGTTGATGTCTTTTATTGTGTGGGAGTATGTGTCAAACCTAGAACAACTTTAATACCAATTATTTTATTGTTTGGGTTGCAACTTCTTCTGTTTAGTATATCTAGTAAGACAAGATTGTAATATAGTTATCCTTTCATGTCTTGTGGATTTGTGCTATGTATGTATGTGTCAAACAAGGCAATTTGATGTGAAAAGTTATTTCTGTGCATTGTGCATGTTATTTGATTCACTTACAATAGTGTTATTTTTTCCTAATTCAGCGTTCAAAAACAAGTTTAAAATATAGCAATATATATCCTTGTTGAATTTTGAATGAATATATCAAAGTTTCCAAGAGTTGAACCACAAAAAGCAAAAAAAAAAAAAAACACACACACACACACACTCACACACTCACACACTTCTATTTGGTAATTTTTTCCAACTGTGTTGAATATAGAGCATAGTTGTTTCCAACTCTTAACTTAGGTTAAATTTCAATTTAGAGCATAGTTGTTTTGTATCTTTTAGAGACCAAAAGCTAAAACTTAGGGAGCCAAAAATAAAAAAAGAAGGTTTGGCTTTGGTTCTTTAAAAGCTACACTAGGGGCGGTTTGTAACTGCATAACTGTGCGGTCCGGTTAAATTTCAATTGGCCCCAGTGCTACTTAATGTCTATTTTAGTCATTTAATACATTTTTGAAGCTTTTACAACTTTTTTGCCAAACGCTCAAGATGAGCTTTTGCTTTTCATCACCAGCTTTTGTACATAGTTACCAAACACCTCATAGCTGCTTTTTATAAGGAGCTTTTTATAAGCAGCTTTTGAAAAGCCACGGAGGGGCCAAACTAGCACTAAGTTGGTAGACATCCATATTTTATATCTATACTCAAAACACCTAATTCCCTTGGATGTTACTTGGAAAATAATAGTATTGTATAACTATCGACAACTCCCCTCGTATTAGCATGAGTATATTTCTTCATCAGTTCAACATAACAAACCTTTGAGGCGACGCATTCCACACTTATCGATTTATTTCTTGAGTACTGTTGTTATTGGGAATGTTTTCGCTTGAATGTTGCTATTGCACATCAATTTCACAACTCTTTTGGAGCTCGTGTGAATAAAAGAACTTTCAGGGATATACGCCTGGCCCTATTGCCTTTAGTGTATTCCCATTTTGTCGTGCAATACACGCTACATTATCTTCGTGTAATGTAGTCAGACAATCATTAACCAAAGAGCTTTCGAATGGGTCCCTGGACCACAGATCTTGAACTTCCACTCAAGACTTGTTTCATGAAGTGCATGAATTTTAGACTGGTATGAAGTATTGGCAACCACTATTTTCTTTACAAATAGTCAAGCTAGAGTAGTAGGTTAGTGTAATGGGTTCGGTGTGGTCGATTTTGAGAGGTGCAAATGCACCAAATCGATTTTTTCAGTTTACCTAAAAACAAGCAACCGAACATACCGGTAAATTGTTTAAACCAAACCAAAATACACTATAGCTATCTGGGTTGGATTTGGTTCGGTGATAGGTTTTATTGAGATTTGAATTACATATCCAAAATGAATCCAGAACAAAGTCTTATTCGTAGATTCAAAATTATTCAAGAAGCGAAACCATTAAATCATAGAACCAAAATTATTCAATAACTAAAAAACATTTCGTATTCAAAACTCATACTGAAAGACTAAGAGAGAGAGAGAGAGAGGGGGAGAGAGATCATGATAGAGAAAAGCGAGAGCAAGAGGGGTTACCTTGTAGTCATTGATCATCATCCTCGAGTGTGGCTAGATTTCTTTTTCGGTGTCTGCACTCTTCATTTGTCGATCTAGAGAGAGAAGGAATTTATTTTTTAAAAAATGGGAAGGGTTCGATTTTGGTGAGTAGTGGGCTTGGCGGTAGTTGTTGAGGCCTGGGGGAGGTGGTGGGACATGAGCAGAGGAGGAAGACGAGGAAGAGGATGAGGAGGAGGAAGCGACAATGACTAGGGTTGGTTAAGTGAGAGAGTAGAGAAGTTAGGGTTTTGGGTATGTTTTTTCTTTTTCTTTTTAAATTTTTGTTTGCGTACATAATGTGTATCATAAAAATAGTAGTGTAGTAGCAAAGAAGTTAATCGGTTGATTTCAATGTGATGCAGTCTGGGATTTGGAAGAACTGCCATCGAATTGGAAATCGATTTTTTTTATTTTTTATTTTTTTCCCAAGTGCTAAAACTGAAATAGATCGTGACTCTTGGAACACCGACCAAAACCATTCAATTTTGTTGGTCGATTCGGTGCTGTCGACATATCTTACAACCTTAGGTAAACACACATCATGTTGTGACTTGGCCTTGTGAGGATCAGAAAGATATCCAGTATTTACATATTGGATTAATAATGATAAGGATCTTCTTGAATAGAACAAACTGGTGCCAACAATTTCTCAAAGATAACAGAAAATATGCTTGACACTATTCCAATATCTTCGTGTTGGAGCATCTATATCTTCATAGAAGATTGAATATGAAAACAACATCTAGAATTGCACAGTTTAAGAGATATATGAGACTTCCAGTTGCACTAGGATATGGTACTTCAGGGCCAAGTGAATGAAACAACCATTTGAGATGTTGTTGCAGGAGCTTTGTCCATATAAAAGTTGCTTCGAAATTTTTTCTATACATGTAGATTGATGTAGAGAATTTCTTCTGGGAAGTGCTTGATTCGATGACTAACACAAAATTTTATTTTATTTTCTAAATCTTTCATTTTAAACTCTTTCTTTAAATAAGCAACAATTTTAGTAAGCTCTTTAAGAGTTGCCACTAGATTCCAATCTCCAACATATAATGCAACAATAGCAAGTCCAATGATTGATGTTTTCATAAAAGTAGAAGTAGATGAACAAATTGGATTGTTCACGTAGCCTTCTTCTATTAAATCGTCACTGAGGCAATTGTACACCAAGCGACCTTGATTGCATCAATCCATATAAGGATCATTTCGATTAAAACTTCATTTAATACTCATTAAATAAGGGCATGTAATCTTGGTTTTAAAGAAAAACTCTTAATTATTAAACTTGTATTCCCAAACATCCATTTCATTATAAAAGAAACAAAGTTCCATTATATCATTTCGATTTACAAAAGAAATACCAAATTCATTAAAGAAAAATCTCTTTACAGAGTTCAACGGAGAGAAAATAAAATCTATACGTCCAATAGTCAGAGCAACTACAACGTTCTCAATACCCAATATACAATCCTTATTACAATCATACATACGTTGTCCATACTGCCAAAAATAAAATGAAGTACAACAAAAATAAGTACAACTCTAATTATAAACGACACAGCGACAATTTCTTCACCCAAACAGAAGCTCCACAGAAAATCTCCAATTACTAAACCTGCACATAAATTCGACTACGTTTCATATAGAAACACCCCGAATGCATTACGAAACCCGGGTCAGTATACACTGGTATGAATCAACATAAAATAATTACAAAAGAGGTTAGGAATCCACTGGACACCCTTCCTTTCCAACACACACACCCAATCCATATACACACAATGAGTTGTAGGCAGAACTTAAGTTCCACACGTGAGTGAGGACATGAGATAATTTCCTTCAGTTACGGTGGCAGTGTGTTCCACCCACAAAGAAATTTCCGATCACTTACCCATCTGTAATATGTTGAGCCAACCCTGCATAACGGTTAGTGGGCCCACCATCCTGTAAATCGAATGATCACTAATCAAGCAAAACAATTGTGTATACAAACCGTCCACATTCTAACTTAAACGTCGCGTTCATTATTCCACGCTTATCAATCTTATGAAATAATCCATTTTCATTATTTATTAGCCTTAATTTATCTTTGTGTTCCCTAGGTTCACCACCTTGGCCACCCTCCATGGTACAACCCACAAATATATCCTATATATCCCCAAACATTATACCAACGTGTCACGACCCAATTTTTGGAAAGACAAATATTCAATCAAGTGCATACCCTAATCAATATTCAACCACCCAAAAATCTAAGGGTGACAACCCATACCCAATTTTAAAAGACCATTTTAAGATAAACTGATTTTAATTGCTTTCATAAACCACATGATTTCTATTTAAACAAAACTCATTTATCATCAAATTCATTCCCAAAAAAACTTACAAGAAAAATCCACGTTTCAGATTTTCCTCATTCTCATTTATTACAAAATAAAAACCAAACGTTTCCCTTTACATAAAAATAATATAATTTCCTCCATCGAATCACAATAAAAGTATCTAGTTATAATAATAAACGGAATAATTTCAACACTACACTATCTCAGGTCAGATCTGCTATAAACGTCCTCAAAAGTCCAATAATACAACTGAAATATAACTACATCTAATACAAGTTCCCAACCATGGCTCACAATGCCAACTAAAAAAAAAGAGTATCATATAGTAATTAAAGAATAAAAAGAAGGTATCTTCAACTTCACGAACAGATCGGCTGCTCCACAATGAACTCTAACTATACTATCCTGCACATGTCATCCGACTACGTTTCAAACAGAAACGCACCCGAATGCATAACACACTCGGGTCAGTCACATGACTGGTATGAGTTAAACAAAACACAAGTCTCAGGGATCCAACTTGAACCCGTAGACTACAAATCATACTACAACATTCTTGGGCCAAGACAGGTAGTTCCACACACATATCTAGACAATAGAGTAGTTTCCATTTATGTGGTGGCAAGTAGTTTCTTGCCCGAATAAAAACAATTAAATACTTACATTTCTTAACTATGGTAGGCCGATACCTACAAACCATTAGTAGGCCTACCATCCTGTACAAATAGAACTTAACACAATAATATAAACCAATAATAAGGTGTTATTAATTCAAATGATTTTATCTCTAACAAAGAACGGGAATTAGACAAAACTTAAAACACGAAAAATGTCAAGAATAAAATTTTCAAGGAATGACACGCGTCCTCGTTCATAAATTCTAAATAGATAATTCAAAAATTAATTATTAAAATTCAGCTCTTACATAGACGATGTTCAACAGATTCTGAAAATCGATGAAAATAGTGTCAAGATGACGTTTTTATAGAAAGTGTAAAACACAAAAGTTGTTCGGATCGTCGTTTTACTTCAGTTTACGCGAAACGGTCATAAACTATGAATCTAAGTATCTAAAATATTCAATTTACTAATATGGTCCAGTTTATTATCAAATTACTACGTTCCCAAAAATGGTACGTTACACATAGAATGCTAGATTTCAGCTAACGGGCACAACACCGAAATTATTTAAAATCCTGAAAACTACACGACTACCAATTCCTAGAATTTCATATAACTGAAAATCATAAACCACATTACAACTGTAAATCCGCAAATAAAAAAAAACACATAATATTCGATCCAAATTACACCTTATATGTTCACCACCTCGGCCACCCATCCATGGTTCAGCCTACACATATATCCCATGTGTCTCCTAACATAATACTAACTCCCACTCCGGTCCCAACTCCCATGGGGTATCACTGGGATTTGAGTATCCACCGAAAGGCTAGTCCTTACATTCTTGACGTCAATAAAACAATGTCTAAATACACATGAAATAGACCAACAAGCTGGGCATAAGGCTTAAAAATGAAGAGACGGGTCATCCATGTAGTCGCCGTCTAATCACACAAGGACGGGTCATCCACTGTAATACCCGTAAAATTTTTGTAATAATTAAATTTGCCCCCGTATTTTGTGATATTTCCAGTACTTTATTTTCATAATACCGGAAAACCTAAGCATAGGCCTATGCGTATTCATATTAATATTTACTTGGACGGCAGTTACAAACCCGGACTGACTTAGCACACAAACTCGTAGAATCTGTATAAAATTAGACTGTGTAACACGTATTCCTAGCGACGCCTAGCGAAACAATTTTGGTAAGGTTAGTATGATGAGAATCAACCCAAAAATAAGTGTTGTACTACCACCACTTCCCTAGACCTATTGGGTAATGACTCCCCCACCCGTACACCCCTCAAACCCACCGGATAATCACCATGAACTCCCTACCGCCGGACACACAATCCACCACCCCCTCCATCAGTCTCCCTCATGTCCCCTCCACCTCATTGTCATTAGATACCTAAAATCTGAGAATATCTGTGAAGTGTGTGAGAGATATGTGTCTATATATAGGAGATGAGAGAAAGAGAAAAAGGCCACCGGAGGTTAGAGGGAGAGAACCAACCGAGACCTTGGTAAGCCCCTATACACCCCCTCTTTTATCTCATGTATTTCTCACGCCTCACACACATGCACCCAGACCCTTTGTAGTAAACCAAACAGAGCCTACGGTTCAAAATAAACCCCGGGAAGCCATTAAAGCTTCCTCGCCGGAGCTCGTTTTTCCAAACTCAACCAGAGGCTCTAAAATTTATACCAAACTAATCGTTAGGACCTACTTAGTACCCCCCTAGAATAGTTTTCCATTTGGACCACGTTTGGTCCACCATGCATCCGATTATTCTCCAAATACCAAAAAAAAGAATAATCCAACCGTAGGTATAGGAAACGAATGAACCCAGACTTGGGCTCATACTATGTTGTAGAGGACCCTATTCCGGTCATTTTGGCTTTGGAATGAACAATTTCTATGGAAAAATGAGCAAGTTATGGCCTCTGGAAAGATTTTCCGGTGAAGCCCCGATTTTCCGGCGACCTAGCCTCGCCGGAGAAGAAAAGGTTTTCGGGTTATATCGTTTACCCGTATTAAGTAATTCGGGTCGGGTCATGGGTTTGGGTATGGGTTAGTATGTATGTGTAGATGGTAGTGGGTTCGGGTTATAACAATCGAATGGGTAGCGGGTCGGATCTTTTAAGTTGGATCATTCCTAGTGTGTAAACGGGCGACCCGTGGGTACGGGTTTGGATCTGGGCTGGCCCACGGGTTTTACTGTTAATTATAATTAATTGTTTTTATACTCTTAATTATTCTGCTAACCAGGCTTAGCACATTAATGACCCGGGATTAGCAATAATTTACACTTTATTAAACTGTTAATCTAGATTAGTAGATTTATGATTTGTTTTAGATTTATTAATATCTTAATTATTCTAATAACCTTAATTAAGGTTTTATTAGTCTATTTTTAATGGTTAATTATTCCGTAAATCCTAATTAATATTTTAATAAACTATTTTTAGTGATATTAATATATATTAACCAAGATTAGTATATATTAATTGAGATTAGTATATAACTATATTATTTATAATATATTTTGCATTAATAGATAAATATAAAGAATTATAAATGGTTTTTAAATTGTTTTAAAAATCTAATAATGGTTCCAATAATACTATAAATTATATTTTAATAAATTGTGATATTATTTTTGATAATATCCTTATATTATGAAATTATGAATTATTATTACTATATGATATACTTATTATTTATTGGTTTAAATAAATAATAAGTAAATACTTTAAATTAAAATAATTAGGTGATAAATACCTAATGACCCCTTTTTAAGTATAGGAAAAAAATTATATTAAATTTTCCTAAGGTCTAGTACCTCTATATTGTAAATTATTATTTACAGACCCAAGCTTTAATATTTTAATAATTATTAGTTGCATATAAAGTACCCGTTTGGTTGTATTTTAATTAATTAAAATACCAAACGAGCCCCGAAAATTATGGGAAAAATACCCCTAGCCTATTTTAAGGCCTAGTATTTAACAAAAATATTTCTAAGGGCCAAATATCTCCCTAAATCATACTTTATAATTATGGGGCCCCGCAGCCTATTATTAGACGATTTAAACTTCGGAAATTTGTAATAAATAAACCGTAGCTCAGAAAAATACGCGGTCAGTTCGTAGAGTTTTAGAATAATGTCTAGAACATCCCTTAGAGTTTGGTGACCTATCGACACGGTCAAAAATACAGCTTATCTTTAGGGCCCAAACTGGTACAGAAAACCCAGCCTTTTTCTGCGACGGACTCCGATTTGAGTCTAGTCAATGGCGTTGGACTCAGAATGATGTCTAGATCATCATGTTGAGGTTTAGGAACCCACCTGGCACAATTACCATTTTGCCCCTGAATTTAGTAAGCTTATTAATCAATGTTCCATGTAATCTTAATGCTTTGTAGGAATCGCTACGCTCATTATTACGCACCCGCATCGAGGTGAGTTGACCTAACTCACTTGGTATATTATAGAATTATTCTTTGATCATATATGTATGCCCAGTGCGTCCTGTGTGGACGATACTGATAAATATTAGTATTGTAAATGTTGAGATTATTTCTTATATAATGATCGCATGTTAGTTAACTATACTCCATGCTTCGTTAATATTCGTTGATTTTCTCGTTTATCATAATTTCCCGATTATATAGTCACATGAACATTCACATGAACATGGTCGAGTCATGATGTCCATATTGACGTCTGCATGGTTAGTCACGGGGACTAACCCAGTCATATTGTTATACATGTTGAGTGGACCGTAGTGGTCCGAGTGGTACAGTCAAGTAAATGGGAACAACAATGAAACTGCTATAGGGCCCTGCTAGGCGACGATAGCCAGAGTTTCCATTGAAATCATTGAAGTTATACATGAATTGATGATTGGTACGCTATAGGGCCCTGCTAGGCGACGATAGCAATGTATACATCAGAATACAATAGTTACCCTTCAAATGCTATAGGGCCCTGTTAGGCGACGATAGCGCTGTAACTATTCTATTCTCCCGGCAAGGTCACGAGGACCTAAGAGTCCAATGATTACACTCTTTTAAAACCAAAATTTGCTATAGGGCCCTGTTAGGCGACGATAGCAACGTAATCATTCTACTCTGAGCTAACGGCGTTACACTGGTAATGTAACAAGTCACATGAGTCGGTTGTGGTGTCCATGGTCGAGTTAAAGTCGAATATATCGATAATGCATTGTGTCGTCATTCTACCATGTCATATGCTTATTTAATGTTGGATCAAGATATTGTTATACTTGTATATCCTTAATTGTATTAGGAGTGATCGGTTAAGACGATTTCACTTAGCTTCAAAAGCTAACGGCTCCTTCCCTGCCCTGGACATTTTACGTCTAGGTTATAATGAGGAGAACCATCAAGGTAACCATGAAGATGCATATCACTATCCTCAGGATGGGAACTATCAGGAAGGTGATCCTGAGGCAGACTATCAAGAAGAGTTCGATAATGAGGGTTACGGGTTTGCCAGTTAGAAGAAGGACCCTGGCCTACTTCCGCATTAAGACTTCTCTTATGTTTTAAGAAACTATCTTTTGGTTGATGTAATAATTTAAGTGGCGTAAATCGCCCAAACTTATCTTTTGTGGTTTTCATTTGGAACTTCTGTAAAAGCTTAAGTAGCAAAACACTCTAAGTTCCCCCATGAATACCATTAGACGCTTCTGTAAATTCCTTACTCTGATATATATCTTTTGTTAGTATGTTGTACGGACATGTCAGTTTTATGTAACTCGTCATTCCCCATGGGTCCAGAAAGGAAATTTTAAAATTTTCCTATTTTTGGCTACTCCGGGGCGTGACATCCACGAAGTCGCCGCCTAAAATTATAAGGAGTAGTGGTGAACCATAAGGACTTTTCTAACGTTCATTCATCCACGTTTTTCACAAAACTCAACTTTATAAGAGATTCATATATCTCAAATCAAATTCCCGTTAAAATCATATTATCTGCTACATGTTCACATAGATTCATAACTCTTACAAAATTGCACAGTCACAATTTTAGAAAACTCAACTATACATGAGAACTCATAGCTCCCTAAGTACAACAAATTAATTCATATTAACGAACACGAAATCACACCAAAAATGTGATATGGCAAAAACACTTATTTTAACATTCATAAAACTGCTACTGTAATATAAATTTTCTGCCCAAACGGTGTAGAATTGGGAAAAACACCATTAGACAAAAGTTGTCCAGAATTGCGTTTCCTACAGCCCTACGTCAACAGAATCAGGAAAATTGGAACGTATGATTTATTATGAATTTTCTACTCAAATCTGATCTGTGAAAATCCCAAATCCGAAAATTGAATAATTGCTCAAATGCATATTCAATGCTCATCTATAAATCTCAAATCACAACTTCAATCATTGTAAAAAAAATACTTAAATCTCATAATCCATAACCATACTAATTTAATATTCTATCTATTTAAATTTCAATCAAACGAGATTGAAAGAAAATAACAAGTTAACTCACCAATTTATGGCTTCAAGGTTGATGATGATTACACAAACCAAAGGTTGAGGTTCCTCTCTTCTTCTTCTTCCTCCCTCTCTCTCCCTCTCTCTATCTCTCTCTCTCTCTCTCTCACACATACGTGTGTTCTCTAGTTTCTTCTCTCCTCTTCCCTTTTTTTTTTTGTTAAATGGGGGCTAGGGTTTAATATATGTGTATATATATTTCACACACAACACTTATAAATAAAACACACAAACATGTGAATCCCGTTTTTTATCTAAGGGCCTCACAAAAAGGCTTTATATGGACCGGAAAATGCGTTCTAATGTGACAAATGATTAGCCCAATGGGTACCCATGACCCCATGCACTAAATTTCTATGTTAAGCACACTACTTAACATACTAACTACCCGTACACGCTACTTCAACATTTTTATTAGGTGTCACTAAGATACATACACACAGTTAATGTCTAATACTCGAAAATAATAATATAAAAATTACTAAAAGTACTTAGAAAATTAGGGTTGTTACATTCTACCATCCTTAAAGAAATTTTGTCTTGAAATTTGAAGTGACAGTAAAACAAATACTTATTCATAAATATTGTTAAACACACAACTAATAGAAAACACTGATTCACTTTTAACTCTCAACAATACCAGGCTTAGTACGTTGAGCGAATAATCCAAACAAGGAAACCCTCATGTATATACATTTAGCCTCATATAGTCAATTGTTAAATGTTAGCAGCTAATTAAGACAGAGATAATAATGCAACATATAAGAATAAAATTATGAATGAAACCATTTACCCCCACTCTAATACTCCTTGGAATACTCAATACTCGGTGATCAACCAATGTATCTGCGAATGCTCATTCTTCCAAAACTCCTTGCTAATAATAAGCTTGAGAAGACGATATTGCCATTAAAGAGAAATCCATAACCATCCAGATCATAATATGTCATAGAGAAGAAAATATCGTCGATAATCACTCCAGAGAAATCATATAGAATAGAGTTCCCATATATAATAATAGCAACAACATAGTCATAAGAAATCCAGAATATCCGTTGATAATATTCACATCAGAAGATAAGAAATCCAGAATACCAATAGTAATAGATTCCGCATCAGAAAAGCAGTAGATAATCAATAGAGATAAGAAAACCAGTTGATCACATAAGAAGTCCAAATATCCAATCTCTGCCTCCAACTCCCAAATAAGATTTTCAGTCCTTCACATAGATAGTCATCCACATTGCTACTCCATGAGCCAAAATAACACTCCCCTTGATAAGACCCCCAACGTTACAACCAAAGATGCATGCACTAACATGTAAATCTAAACAATATCATGTATGCTCCTATTAAGTCATCCCGAAAATGACATACATTTAAGACTAACACGTTATAAAGTACACAGTAGAACAAAACACATAATACCATGAAATACATTATAGCACAAAGCAATAGAAGCACGAAATAACACATAATCCCTGCCCCAAAAATCCGCAAACCTAAGGCTCTGACCAACCCATAAACCACATTCCGAGAATCACTTAGACTCGCTAAGCTAACCTTAAGCTCTGATACCAAACTGTCACACTCCGATAGTTGGGCAGTCGAATAGTAGTCTAGATTTAGTTCTATGCTGATTATTTGGCTTTCCAAAAATCGGGGTGTGACACAACGCCCACTCCGGTGCCAATTTGGGTGGGGAATCAACCAAACCAGATGTACGCACGGACGGTTGGCCACTATGCTAAAACGTCTAATAAATAAGCTGTGTATAAGACTTAGGCCAACTTGATCACACAACCACTAGCAAAGGTACGCTTAGCAAATCGAGCTACCAAAACATATCACATAATGGGGTACGGTGAACACTAAAGGAATTATGTTGTCATTGTAGTTTATCGTTCTTATTATTCCCATTTTTATGAAATTCATGTTTATCACATAGTTCCGTCTCATCATAGTCCAATCATAGCTCTATCTTTTATATAAGTTCTAATTTTCACAATATAACGTTTTATTAATTTACCCATAACAATCATTCTACAATATTTTTCGATCGAATTACAAGATCACTAATATACTATTCAACATATTTAGTCTAAATTTTTTCAAAATTTTCACAATATACAATCAATTATTTCAGGTAAAGTTACCTCAACCAAACATTTAATATTAGCATACATGAAGTACATAATAAGAAATCATATTCTCCATATCGTAAAAATACTCAATGAGACATTTGTTCACTGCTACTATAATTGTCAATTTCTGGCCCAAACGGTGTAGAATTAGGAAAAACTCCATTGCACGAAAGTTGTTTGGAATCGTGTTTTACATAGACCACGTGGACAAAATTTCCAAAATCACTGTTTTTAATTTAATAACAAATTTTCTTTAAATATGTTGTATTATTTCTTCATTTTCAAGAAAATCAAATTCCCCAATGAGTTTATCAATCATTCATCTTTCTATTCGAAAAAAACTACCAACCATGCGTATTTTTGTACATCTAATCACATCTATTTTCATTACAAGAATAAAACTCACAATTATTAATCCAACCCTATACTCAAACGATTTCAACACAAGCAACAATCATAGCAACGGACACATGTTATTACAATATAACTCACCATGCCATAATTACTATGAATAAACACCTATTTACTCACTATATTTAAAATCATAAATATCCTTTACGAGATTTATACCATTGTAGACACCTAATTTTGACCACACCGATAGGATTTAGGGTGGACAACGTCTTGGAGGATTCAACGATTAATATTACCCCGTGGAAGGTATTGGATTCCACACAATCGAAAGGTCGGACTTCGGAAAGTGACTTCAAGTTCAGAAAAGCCCTTTTCCATGCATAAATTCCGATTTTGTCAAAATCGGAATCTCAGAATTCATATTCACTCAGGGTTATATGAACGCGAAGTGTCCTAAATGCAGTATTCTAGGTATCCAAAGATTCAATTTTAAAAAAAAGTTCAAAATTGACGCACATTGAAAAGCAATTTTGAAAAAGACGACGAAAGTTCCAGAAGACTTCTGGACTTAAATTGGACTTCAATTTTCATTTTAAAACCTCCTGGAATATTTTTATACTAAAATTCAACTCAACAGCTTTCCAATGGTACATAAATGGATGATTTTGGACACCAAAAAGCATTTTTACAAAAATCTGGAAAAGCAGTGCACCTAATATTTTAAACAGAGCTTAAAGGCAACCAGAGGAGGACAAAAAGTACATTGCGGGTCCCATAAGGGGGGGGGGTGAGTCCCACCTAAGCCGCCACCCACATGTTGCTCCTCCATCGAGATTTTTTTGGTTCTAGACCCTTCTAGAAGCCTCCCACTGCGAGGAAATTGCGTGGAAATTGCTTTTAGGCACCGAAATGGCCATTTTAATCCTTTTCCGCTCTCTGAAAATCCTGTTTTAACCTTGTAACTTAAGAGTTAAGTTTTCAAAACTATATATATAGATCCATATGAGATCATCTTTGACACACAAGTACATAAAGATGAGAGTATATAGAAGAAAGAAGTTCATACAAGTGAATATACTTGCAAAATACTTTCAATTTAAGAGAGATTTCTAGAGAGATGAAGTGAATTATGAATTAAAAATTTCTAAACAAATCTCAAGATAATTAGATTAGAGATTTTGACATCAAATTTCCTCCCTTAACTCCCATGGATGAGTGCTTGAAGAACTTGAGGAACACTTGAAGAAAAAGACTCTTCAAATCAACTTTGATTGCATAATTGAGAATCCTCCAAGAGGTAAACATCCAATTCATCTCTAATTACTACTTTTGTATATAGATCTATAAGACTTGGGTCTAGTTTAGTTTTAATTTCTTTGTTAGAACACTCATCTTCTTCCTCTCTTGTTCTTCACACACTCACATAGCTAGATCCAAGTCTCTTTTGATTTTTGTTGATAATTCTTAATTAGGGATTGATTTTCACTATTGTTTCTCAATTTTGATTTCATTCTTCTATTTAATTTAGATCCATGCATACATGATTATATATATATATGTATCTATTTTGAATTCCATGATAGTTTGGAAGTATGATCTATGAGAAGGATGATTCCTGTGTTCATATTTATCTCTTGATTATTCCTATTACCTAGAATTCCTGTTGAATTTCATCTCCAATAGGATATTTGTAAGTCCCTTTGATCCATGATCTAGAGTTCTTCATAGAACTTGAGGGCTAAATTGATTGGGAATTGTGTTAATCAAGTAAGATCTATGAATTTGATCTCTCTAATAAGCTTCAACCATCACTTAAGAAGTTTTTCTCACACTTTAAAAATGAACTAGTAAAAATTCAGCAAAACAGATTGGTATTGTCCATGAGATTTGGTCCACCCAAACCCATAGTTTGATGGATTTCAAATTTTCTAGGTAAACTTTGATGAATTAGCTTTCATTCGATCCATTTTGAGAACCTCTAGGATCCATATACTATTTTTTTTAGAAATTGTTGAGAAATCGGTGGACAGATTTGAACATAGTCTCTTTGTATTTGAATTTAAGAAAATCTATAATAGTTATCGATGATCCGCTTTTTGGGGATGATTTCTAACTCATGTATCTATATGCCGATGTAAAATTGTGAGAATACGATTGAGTTAAGATCATTTTCTAAGCATTTGAAGTTGATACAACTATTCTGGAATTTTCTAGATTTAACTACAATTATGATTATGTATCCAAAATGGTCATGCCTTGATCACTCAACAACAATTGATGAATAAAACTTGGTTTAGAAATCATCTAAGATGAATTAATGAGAGATTAAAGCTTAGAATAACTTGATTAATATGATTCATGAACTTCTATTATACTTCTTTTATGTTTTACATTCATTTGTCAAATGATACCAAACTTCTAGAATAACGAGTCTGCTTAAAACAACTTTTCAGAAACTTTAAGATCATGAAATGTACATGGGATTATTTTTGTCACAAACTAAAATGAAATAGCTTTTTTTTAAACCAAATAGAGCTTCACATGATTTTTGTAGAATTAATTATGATTTTTACAAGAACAGTGGACAGTCCTAGTCCACTGTACCTAAAATGCTTATTTCTTGAACTTCAAAAATAGTAAAGAGGTTATACTTTTTGGAGAAGTTCCCTAAGACATGTATCTGACTTTCTGTAAAAGGGTTTTAACCCAGCTTATGTTTAAGACCACTTTTGTTAGGATTCATTAAAGGCTGCTGAATCTGAAAATTTGATTGATGTCATCTTCTACTTGTCTTTCATACATATCATTTGTTTGCTTGTATTTTTGCAATACTTGAGTATTTCTTGGTGTCTTAGTGTAGAGAATTGAATGCCATGAACTCGGACTTCGATTTGTGGGTTTGCCTCGTCTACATGTGGCTTAGTGCCCATGTATCGTGTACTATCTCTATCCCTTCTCTTAGAACTTTTCTAGGTTTGTTACTTTATTTTCAACGAGACATTTCCTTTAGGATAGTCTCCGCTTATATGCTCATGTGTAAGGGACATCTTATCTAGGATTGTTGCATGATTGCATTACACGTTTCCTTTTTTTTTTTTTTTTGCTCTTTGCGACTCCGCTTGAGTCAACCCACTGTCAGTCTTCTCGTTCCCTTTTTATATATCATGACATGTTTCCTTTACTTGCATTGGTCTCGGGCGGGACTAGCCACTGTGAATATACCTCTCTCTTGTATTGCATGTGCATCCGACTTCTACTTGATTTAATCTCTTGACATGATTTTCCTAGATGTTCTCTTTTGACATGTATATACTATCTATTATGTTTGAGGAAGCAACATCAATTATGAATTAAGAACAATGATATTTGAATCAAGGCCTACCGTTTGGTAGGGCGAGGAGGGGGTGCTTTAGTCCTACTTGGGCTCCTTCCCCTCTCGTACCAAGACCCCCGAACCTAGTTTCTGGTAATGAAGGACGAGTTACCTTATATAATTTTGGGTGAGTCAAACTTTGATTTCCTAATTCCCGATAAAAATAAGGTGGTGACTCTTTGTTTAGGATTGCATGGGGAAGTTATAGTTTCCCTGAAGTGTGCTCCTTGGGATCCGTCCTAGGACACTATCGAGGGAAAATGCCAGGACCCACCTCTCAACACGCATCGGTATCCACAACCATCAAACAACCTTTAAACAAAGTCATGAACACACATTGTATATATATAGAGTCCGACCTAGTGCGCACTGGGTTTTTAAATCATAAAAAATCGTAGGTCAACAGTATTGGGTAAGCGCACTGGGCTTTTAAATCTTAATATCGGGCTTGAATCTCTATATATATTCGCATATATATCATTATAAATGAAACAAAATTGACTCACAGTTTGGTGTTCCAACAAAGAAGATGAAGATGGTGATAATGATCAAGCCCTCTCTCTCTCCTTTTTTTTCTTCTTAAGATTGCATCTTCTCTCTCTATCTTGGCTGCTCTCTTTCACAGACTATCTCTTTTTTTTTTCTTCTGTTTTAAATAAAAACCTAGGATGTAATATATGTATACACACACTTATATATTACAACACACATAAAATTTTAAAATCCCGTTTTTTGTCTTATGGGCTCACAAAAAGATATTATATGGGCCCAAAATACAATCTAAAGTGTTCAAATGAGTAGCCCAATAGATAAATATACCACGGACACTTAATTTCTATGTTAAACACATTACTAAATACACTACTAAACATACTAACAGTCCGTACACGCTGTTTGAAAATTTTATGTCACTAAGATATGTACACACATTTAAAATCCAGTGCTTAAAAATACTCCCTCCGTCCCTTTTTTTGAGTCCTATATTCCATTTTGGGATGTCCCAAAATTAGTGTCCACTTTCCTAAATTGGCATACAATTTTTACTTACTTTCCAAAACTACCATTCCTTGAAATCTACACCAAGACAAAACTAAAAAAGTTATTGTAATGATTAGGGGAAATTGTGGAAAGTAGGTGTAGATTCTTTTTGTCCCCTTAATAAGTTGAGTTCCCAAAGGTGGACACAAAAAAAGGGCGGAGGGAGTAATAAAATGACTGTTAAAAGCATTTAGAAAATTAGGGTGGTTACAACTACTTTACTCAGAGATTGTCCTAAGAGGACACCGATTTATGTTGGCGTATATATAGCTGCAATAATTAGCTTTTAGCCACATCGCCCCTAATTGACCTAGTATTCAAATAAGGTTTAACCCAATTTTGCTTTACCATATGACTATCATCTTGTGCTCTTAGGGTGTAATCACCCACCCCCCTCCCCAAAACTCACGATGCTGCAGCTAGAAGCATAGAGAGTTTACCAACCAAAAAATCGGATGTGACTTTATAAACAAATCAGCAATCTACCCAGAAGAAGAAACAAAAGGCAAAGTGATAGCTCCATGCTTAAGGTAATGACGAGTAATATGACAATCAATCTCTATATGCTTGGTCCTTTCATGAAAAACTGAATTGTGAGCAATCTGAATAGCACTCTTATTATCACAATACATAAGTGAAGGGTGAAGAAGAGAGACACACACATCTGTAAGTAGTCAACGTAACCAAATAATCTCACGGGTAGTCGAAGCCATAGCACAATACTCAACTTCTGTGGAAGACACTACAACAACATCGTGCTTCTTACTTTTCCAATAAATGAGGGAATTTCCCAAAAACATACAAAATCCAGTAACAGACTTACGATCTGTAGGGTCATCGACCCAATCAACATTAGAGTATGCACGCAACTTTAAGGAAGAAGATGACAAAAGTAAAAGACTTTGAAACCGAGTGCCCCTCAAGTACCTCAGAATATGATGAAAAACAGCCCAATGAACTGTAGTAGGGGAAGTAACAAACTGACTAACAACATGAACAACATGAGCAATATCCGGATGAGTTATAGTAAGATAAACCAAACTACCAACAATAGTGCGATATAAGGTAGGATCGGGCAAAAGAAGGCCATCAGAAGGGGAAAGGTGAACATTAAGCTCCAAAGGGGTATCAACAATCTTATTATCAGTGAGGCGAGCATGCTCAAGAATGTCGCCTATATACTTAGACTGAGAGAGAAAAAAACCTTTTGGAGAAAAGGCTACTTCAATCCCCAAAAAATAACGTAGCGGACCTAAGTCCTTCATATCAAAACAACGAGCTAATTCAGACTTCAACACTGCAATCCCATTAACATCATCTCAGTAATAATCATGTCATCAACATACAAAGAAAGCATAATATGACCAACAGTGGTACTCCTGATAAAGAGAGCTGAATCATACTCACTCGAGAAAAACCCCAATTAAGGTAATCACAGTGGAAAACTTATCAAACCAAGCTCAAGGGGCTTGTTTAAGACTATATAAGGCTTTTTTAAGCCTGCAAACTTCTCCAGGACCATGAGGAACACCAGGAGGAGGAACCGTATAAACCTCCTCTTAAAGGTCTCCATTCAAGAAAGCATTTTTAACATCCACCTGAGTTATATGCCACTAATGAACAGAAGCAACTGCAATAAGAGTACGAATAGTAGTCATTTTAACAATAGGAGCAAAAGCCTCCTTATAATCCATACCATACTGTTGGGAAAAATCCTTGGCAACCAATCTTTCTTTGTACCGCTCAACAGACCCATCACTACAACAAAAATGTGCTTTGGTGACAAATAGATTTCGTCGCCAAAAGTACATTTTTTGTCGCTAAAGGCTTTAGCAACGAAAACATTTTTATTGCCAATTTTGTCGCCTTTGCCTTATCGCCAAAGGCCCCTGGAGATGAAATTAGTCTTTAATCGCAATAGACAAAAAATGGCGACCAAATAATTTGCCGTTATTGATCACAATTTTTGTCGCCATTGATGCACATTTTGTCGCCAAAAGAGTCATTTTTTTGTAGTAATTTTTTATTAGCGACGAAATTTGCCAAATCATTATATGCAATGGCGACGAATTATTTCATCGCCAATTCATTTTCATCATATGCAATGGCGAAGAAATAATTTTGTCGCCAAATATATAAAATGGTTGCTTTTATTAGCGACGAAATAATTTTGTCGCTAAAATTATATATTCTAGTAAATAGAATTATTTGAATATGCTATAATCCTGTTCATCACAAGAATTTTCAAAACCAAATGAGACAATCATATTAAACACAAAAAAATTCCAATGATCCTATGTAACTTCATTGTACAATAAGATTTAATACTATAAATTGTTCACTAGCCCAACAAAGAGATAAAAAGTAACAAAGTAATATCACATTGTTCACTACATAACAAATTGTCCAACTACATAACAAAAGTAATAAGATGTCACCGACAATCTACAGATCCACCATGTCCACTCCCAATCTACATGAAAGCAATGAAAATCATTAATATCTCATAAGTTAGTGAAAGATCATAAAATATGTGAAATATAAAGTAATTAGAAGTTGAGTTTTTCTTGAACATAAGCTATAAATTGACCTAAGTTATGGAATCTACCCTAGGAGTTAGTAATTCATTCTGTTTCTTCATACAAGTCTATTTAGTCGTACCTAAGGTGGGAGCATGGGTTTGATGGCAGGTGGACAATCGATTGTCTGAGTTGCCATGTAAAACCTCGATTATAACCGTTTTGGAGTGTTTTTTTTGACGTTTTAAGCTGTGGAATCTACGCCGGGAGTCCTTTATTCATTCTATTTCTTTCTGCAAGTGTATTTAGTTGTACCTGAGGTAGGAGTGTAGGTTTGGTGACAGCCAAACAGTTGGTTGTCCCAATTGCCATGTAAAACACCGACTATAGTGATTTTTTGGGTCTTCTTTTTTTGTTTTTTTTTGTTTTGACGTTTTAAGCTATATATTCCACCTCGGGAGTCTATTATTCATTCCGTTACTTCCTAAAAGTCTATTTAGTCATACATGAGGTGGAAGTATAAGTTTGGTGGCAGCCGGACCGAGTTGCCATGTAAATCGCCAATTATAGGTGTTTTTCAAAATTTTTTTAAAAAATGTTTTAAGCTATAAATTCCACCCCGGGAGTTCATAGTTTGTTCCGTTTCTTTTTACAAGTCTGTTTTGTCGTAACCGAGATGGGAGCATAGTTTTGGTGTCAGACAGACAGTCGGTTATCCAAGTTGCCATGTAAAACCTCGATTATGACTGTTTTGGAGTATTTTTTTTGATGTTTCAAGCTATGAAATCCACCCCGGGAGTCCGTTAATCATTCTGTTTCTTCCTACAAGTCTATTGCATGTTTGTTTCAAAATTCAATTCTTCAATCTGCACGTATTTTATTTATATGAACTGAAGAAGTTATTTTCAGTGAAATATCACATATAGATTCATGGTTTTTAACTTATTAGTTCATATTTGTCTATGTTAGTATTTAGATTAAGTTCATAATAGCTTTATTTAATTCATTGTTTTTAGTATTCTTGTTAATTCGTTGCTTTAGTTTAACTGGTAAATTGTAAGTTTGATTATTACTTCCTACTAAGATAGCATTAAGCTCTAGTTTAAACAAGTAGTTTTATCTAGTTTTATTTCTTTTATATTTCCTTGCATTACTTTAGTTTCTCTAGTTTTAATTCAGTCCGTTAATCTAGTTTACAACAAACCCCCCAAACGAATTCGTTTAAGACATTTCCACTTTTCATAATCTACTACTTGCACGATTTCCTATACTTGGGTGTAGCATTAAGAGCGCACAACATTTTACTTGTGTCAGCTATCTAGATACAAAGCCTCTTGGAAGGGGAACAAATGAGACACTTGTATAGTAAAGTTTGATACAAAAAATGAGAACATCAAAGGGCCCTCGAAAGGGGAAAAAAGAGCAAAAAAATGTGGGCTTGGGCAAACCTTTTTGAAGTCTATAGTTGAGGATTAAGAAATACCCAAGAATGCATAAGAAAAATTATAGTAAGAAGGAAACATTGCATTTAAACTTCATCCAAAATCCAAAATGTGTTGTTCAAATCTATAAAGTTAACCAATTAGATTAATATTATTTGTACACCTATGCATGTCCAATTAAGATTAACTTTATCATAAAAAGAAAATAAAAGAAGTGACCCCTCAAATTTTAGAACTCTTTTGCACCATGATCTATTTTACCAAAGGGGTTGCTCAATGATATATCCCCTAGAATTAGAACTCTTTACCCATAATGATCCCTAGTGATGCATCTAAAGCTCATGCACATATTCGTCCAATTTTTTGGGGTTGCTCGATAAACATAAAAAAAAATTGTATATACCCAAATCTGGGGGAAAAAAAATTCAAAATCAAAACTGCAGAAGAGGTCAAACAGAGCTTACCGAGAGACACAAATGCAATATCTTTAAATTTCTCGAACACGACAACCATCTATGAATCAAAACTGCTGAAATCACATAAAACGAAATTTTTTTTACTATCAAAACCCATTTCTAAAATCAATGTCTTGAAGCTCCATCAGTTCTTACTTTGATGTCAAGACCTCTTTCTTACAATGAAATATGTGTATCTCATCATGAATACTTAGCTAATAGAGGAACACATTTCAATCGCTGCAACTCTCAAGAATTTTACAGCTTCATAGAGGAACACCCATCTAGTTGTTGATGTATTACCAGCCCTTTAATTCTTAACCCCCCTGTTTAACCTACTTTCAAACAAACTCAAATCAGCAGAACCTCCAAAAACAGGAAGAGAGAATGCTATTTATATTAGACAAACTGCCCAACGGTCATTTTATTAAAAACAAATTTAATAGCCTCCAACGGCCATATTTTTAATACAAGATATTAGTCATATCAATGTAAATGACTTTGTTTGCATTTTTGAAATAGAAAGCCCAATGCCTAAATAAGAGGAAACCCAAAATTCCAACAATCCCCCCCTATTTCAAAAATTTAAACAACACATAAAAGAATGGAGCAAGAGAATTCAATGCATCAAAACTGGTGCCTTTAGGGCTATGAACCAGTCCCTAGGAATATAAGAAGTGACTTACAGAGATTTGGTGAAATAAAAATTTCTATGAACCAGAATCCCTTAACGTAAACCAGTCGTCTGATACCCACATTGATTCCTCAGAATCTGAGCAACTCTAATCGGTGTGGCACCTCTAGGCCCTGCGCCAGTCCTGAATTTTCATAAGTGCTCTAGAAAACTTGCCTATATTTTTCATAGAAAGCGGCCCACTTTCACACTTATATAGGTGAATCCATCAAGTATGTATTGCAATTAAACATACCATCCAAATAAAATGGACTATGGAATTCATTAAGAGTTTAACTCAACCTTTACACATTGCAATTGCACTATACACCATAGGAATGGACAACAATATAATCAAATTATAGTGCATCTCAAATCAACCAATGACTTGTTATTACCCATATGAACCTATTTATTGGGTTCTCCAATTACATAGGTTGGGTTACCATCATTGTTGATTTTTGTTATAGGCATAAGCCCCATTCCCCTCGATGTTTCATACACTAGTTCTCTCTCTAGCGGTTTTGTTAAATGGTCAGCCAAATTCACTTCTGACCTTGAAAAAATTAAGAGATATAAATTTATCTCAAACAGCTGTCTCACAAGACTTAGGCGTATATGCCTACTCTTGCCTTTATAGGACTTATTCATAGCTCGGCCTTTTACAGCCTGGCTATCTCAATGTAAAGAAACCAATGGAACTGGTTTATTCCAAATAGGAATATCTGCTAAGAAGCTTTTAAGCCACTCAACCTCAAAACCAGCTTTCTCAAGAGCTACAAACTCATATTCCATTGTTAACTTAGTTGTGCAAGTTTGCTTGGACGACTTCCAAGATACTGCACCTCCACTAAGTGTAAAAATAAACTATTCACTCATTGATTTCGTCTTATCTGAATTCGAAATCCAATTTGCATCGACATATGCTATCATAACTGGGGAAAACCAGAATGCATTTTTCAATTTAATTTTATTCCCAGAGAAGAAATCCAATTCCACAGTGGTAGTACCCAAATTTTGATTTTGTAAGATTCACCAAGTAAAACATTTAGGAGTATCACTCTTCACTATATTGAAGAGTATACACATATGCCTAGAGGCATTCACATAAATAAATTTCCTCCAAAAATTGTCATGGAAATTACTTTCATAACCATAGCCACAAATGACTTTTAGTCACATTACCCAGTGGAACAAACAATGCTTCTGGCACCATTGAGACTGAGTATAGTTTCCCACAATAAAATCTACACTGCGATCAGTTTGTTTTGGAAAAAGTTTTAGTGAGTATTTCCTTTCCTGTAATTCTCACTCTATTCCGAAAAATAATTTCCTTGCTCATAACTTCTCCAATCAAGTGATATTGACCAAACGAAATATTCACAAGAGATTTTGTAATTTTAATCTATAAAATTACATAGGAATTCACCCAATCCTTTAATCAAAATTAATTTTGAAACTATTTGAAAAATAGTTTAATCAAAGTTTTTCAATTCACTGGTTGGGTGCCAGTTCTAAACCATATACAGAGTTTACAAGTATGCCCACTTTATTTCTATTTGGATTTATTAACCCTCCCACTTTATCCAAAATAAATATCATCCTCTAATTCTCCATTAAATAAAGTAATTTTAACATTCATTTCATCATAATGTAAATCATATCAACAGCAAATAAAATTCTAATGGATGAAATACATATAATAGGAGAATAGGAATCAGAAAAGTCAACATTTTCTTTTCTTTAAAACCCTTAGCTACTAAGGTAGCTTCATATATATATATATATATATATATATATATTCAATAGAACCATCAAAAATCTTTCTATGGCTCCTTTCCACTTTCATTCATTTTACATCTAAGTAATATATTCACAAGTTCCCAAATATAGTTGGACATACTAGAGTCCATCTCATCCTAAAATAATTTTAGTAAAAATTACCATCTTGAAGAGTAAGAGCATTCTTTTAAACAAAAGAAATTTCCTTTTAAAATAAATGTATAAACTCGCTTCTAAATTCTTTATAACATTTACCTCTCTTACTCCACCGTGGTCCAAATCTTATGTCATGATCTTAATCATGCACTCTAAACTCAATAAATCTAGATGGAATGAAAACAAAAGGTTGAGAACTCCACTATATCCCTCAAATGAAATCTATGTCTACAAAAATAATATCGATAGACTCAAAAGTCATATCAATTTTATGTTTTAAAGTTATAGGCATTGCTATCAAATGCACATCCCAAAAGACATATTTTATGGCTTTACTAGTAATTTCCTTAGGATTAAAAATCCTAACTAAAGCCAACTAACCCAATATTCAAAATAATAAAAATTGAGTTTTCTACTTTACCAATACTCAAAAAGAGTAATTTCCATTTAAGAGTAGGGTACTCTATCAAAAACACAATTAAACATTTAATAAGGCTTTTCCCAAAATATTTTAATCATCTCAAATTGACATCAGAAGTATAAGAAATCACGAGTCAAAGTTATAGGGTTAAAAAATATTCAAGTTCAAGAGAAACTTACCACACTCAATAATTTCTCAAAATATTCATGCAAGAGCTTTCTCATTCCTAGCACATGGAAAATATGTATACAATGTATAAATACATATACTCATTTTCACACATCAACATACAACACAAGACATGGTGCGGCCCCCTCATATATTATACAGAGTATATATATATATATATTTTTTTTAATCACTTATTAACCAACCAATGAGCATTAAGGTCCTGAAAATACCAAGGAACTATAAAGACAGTAACTTAAACCCATAACAGGTTTTTATGGACTGAGTTCAAAGCAAAATAAATACCGTGTACAATACAAATTGAACTGCCATTAAAAGTTCATCTTGTTGAGCAAAAATAATTTTATACATAGTAATGCTTATAACCGTTGGACAATAAAGAAATTAAAAGTTATTGTCCATTGATAACCAAAATCTGTAACCACTAGTTAATGGCAAAATTTGTTGAGAACCAAAAACTGAAACTACTGGTTATTAACATTAACCAATGGATTAAATACATAAGATGCATGTATAATGCTTTAGATTTTGAATGGTCACAGACTCACAATACATCTCTTATATACATGTGTGCATGTGTCTACGAATCTAATATAACAACCAGTACATCTTTCCTTTGTTCGAGATCCTTTGTGTCCACTGTCCAGAAATTTTTTAATTTTTATTATTATTATTTTTTTATTAGTAGCCTTATTAACCAATGATTAATTGGTTACACAACAGAAGTCTGCTCAAGGTGACTTACTGACAAAACTATTGAATTCTAAAAGTCATAAGGCATGCATATGATATCATTTAATAAGATACACGCAAAAACGTTTGTGAAACCTTACCCCATTAACGTAGACATAATTGCCACTAAAGATACAATTATATATTTTCCCAACTGATATACATGAAAACATGTGTATATCTAACAAGTTCTTTTCTACCATTGTATAAGTATACTAATCTAGTAAAACTCGTAAACAATACCATAGTTTCACATGTATACATATATTATTCTTGAAGAAAGGTTCTGATATAGTAGGTGATAGTCAAATCCGAAATATTGCATTTTGAAGAAAGGTTCACTAATCTTGCATTTTGAAATTTCGGAAAATAATATATATATATATATATATATATATTTATTTACTACTACACCTTTAAAAGTGAGTCAAATCCGAGCAACTTGTTAGAGACTCATGTTTCAAGTTCATGGTAGATATTAAATGTCTTAACATTGTTAGCATTGTAAATAAAATAGAAACAATATTACCGGATTAATAGCATCTTGGACAAATCTGGGGTCGAGTCAATCATAGCAGCACCCATGAATTGTTCTTAAGATTGTTGGAAAATTGTAGAAGGATACAGCTATGATACTGATTGAGGCGTGCAACAGTTTGCACTGTCCTTAAGAACAATTCCGCCCCTCAGAGTCTATGACTCGATGCACAAGGTCTCAACGCTATGTTCTCCAGGATTCAGCAATCAGTTTCTTCCAAACGTGCACTCGAATTGGAAGAATATATGAGTGCTCATATTGCTCCAAAATGAAGATGAATATTTGAGAGAATGATTTTTGAAGAATACCAAAAAGAGAGAGGAATTTTCTATATCTAAAATAGGAAGAGAGAATGCTATTTATATTAGACAAACTGCCCAACGGTCATTTTATTAAAAACAAATTTAATAGCCTCCAACGGCCATATTTTTAATACAGGATTTAATAGCCTCCAACGGTCATATTTTTAATAGATTTAATAGCCTCCAACAGCCATATTTTTAATACAAGATATTAGTCATATCAATGTAAATGACTTTGTTTGCATTTTTGAAATAGAAAGCCCAATGCCTAAATAAGAGGAAACCCAAAATTCCAACATAAATTGCCTCTTTCTCTTTCTCTGTCTGTCTCTCTCTCTCTCTCTCTCTCTCTATATATATATATATATATATATATCACTCTGTCTCTCAAAATGAGGGATATCTCTATTATTTTTTTTCCTATTTTTCTTTTCTTCAGACAATGGGAGGGAAATGAAATAATCACTTTGGTTTTGAGAGGGAAATGAAATTATCACTTAGGGTGCGTTTGATTGCAAGGTAGAAAATGAGTTGAAAAGAAATTTTTTTCATGGAATTATTTTACATGGAAATTTTTTCCATGGAAGTAAAATTTAGGACTGTTTGATTGCAATTATTTTCTGACTGGAAAATCTAATATTTTCCGTGGAAAATCTACGTTTTACTGTTTGATTGTCACTATTTTTCAATGAAAATGATCATTTTTCATGGAAAATAACTTTTTTTCTATTTGATTGCAATAATTTTCCATGAAAAATTAACATTTTTCGTTGAAAACTTACCTTTTTTTTTCTTCAAGGAAACACTTTTGGGCTAGAAATTTGGAAAACATATCATTACTCTTTTATTATATTACTAGGAAGACGGCCCGTGCAAGGCATGGACGTTGGATTTGATAGAAAAATGCAATGTAATATGTTCGATTAATTAGTAAGATGATGTTCTGTTAGTTGGATGAGTAACAACTGTATTAATTGACGGTAAACCTACAATTTAAGACCCTATTTTAAAAATATAGATAAAATATATATATATATATATATCTATACACACACACACGCACACTTATACAAAAAAGATAATTTATAAAAGTCAAAAGGGTAATTTGATAATTCTACTAAACAAAGGGTAATTTGCAGAAGGCATAAGAGTACATAATTTGGTTATTCAAAGAAACTCAAATAACCGACTTACAAAGAAATTGAAATTACTACTCAAACAATCAAAATCAAGCACAAATAAAATTAGAAAAAAAAAATCACCAAATACTCGTGTTTCGTACATTATCTCAGTTGTAGTCCTTGTGGACTATTGAAAGCAATGGTCATAAATTAAAATAGATTGATATGTATTAAAATAAATTTAGAAACCAAGGACCTTAATTAACTGATTCAATTACAATTAACATATGGACTTTTTAAAGTGATGGTCATAAATTGAAACATATTGACATCTATTAAAATCGATTTAGAAATCAATTAAGGATCTTAATTACCTAATCCAATTGGTACTAAAGTTAAGGAATAATTCAATTGGTACTATTCCTGTCAGTTATACAACGTGGTACCACTAATCACTATCATAATACGTGGTACAACCATATGGTACAACTTTCATAAATTTGATTTCAGCATTAAAAAAAAAATTTAATACTATATATCAAACACCCCAAATATATATATACATATATTCAATTGATAATATTATTCGGAAATAAAGCAATTCTCAACAATTCTCAAAGAAATTGAATCGTCAAAATTACTCCATTTTTGTCTATTATTTATTTGTTTATTTAATTAATTATCAGATATAATAGTATAAAATAATTTACTATGATAAATTTCAGTAATTTATTATTTAACAAACTAAATTTTATTATTTGTAAATAATACATATTAACATAGATATTACTAATTAAATTAAACTAATATCAATATAATATTATTTAACATAATGTTATTTAACATTATATTATTTAACTAATTAAATTGTATAATACATTTCGTCACCGTAGATATCACTTTTGGCGACGAAATTATAGTTTCCACTACACCATATATGCAAATTTGTAATGAATAGGTTTTATGATTTGTAACGGGTATTCCTGTTGCTATTTTGTAATGTATATCTTCGTTACAAATCGGGAAAAATCGTTACTAATTACCGCTATTTTGGTTACTTAAATTTTGTAACGGTTGTATTTATATTTGTAACGGTTATATCCGTTACAAAATTTAGTTTTAAAAAAAAAACAATGTTTTGAAAACCATCGGGGGTTTCTTATAAAAAGAAAAAGAGAAAGAGAAAGAGAAAAGAGAGAGAAAAAGAGAAAGAGGAAGCGAAAGAGAAAGGGAAAGGGAGAAATGCCATGCCACCTAGCGTCGCCGCTGCCACTGCCTGCCGTCGCCTCCTACCATGGTACCCCCTTTTCCTCCTCCTCCTCCTCCTTGAAACCCTAGATCTAATTCTAAATCCTCTTAATTTCTTCTTCTTCTTCTTCTTCTTCTTCCTCTTCTTCTTCTTCATTCTTCTTGAAATTGAATCTAGAACAAGAAGCCCTCTCCGATATCAAAAGTAGACTCCTCCACGAAGCCGCTCTCAATCCTAATGATCTCTTCGCTTCGAGGCTTCGTCTCCTCTTCGGAGATGAGAATTGAATTTTACGAATCAGTTGTTCCAAATATCCCAAGTGAGTTGTCATTCATTATGATTCCCAATCTAGGGTTCTATTTTGATCTTGTTTCTTATCTTTTTTATTTCAAAAGTTTAGGGCTTCTGTTACATGTATTGTGAAACTTAATTTTTTTATACAGTGATTAGATCATTTCATGAAAGTATAGTTTTTGACAATTTCTCTTTTAGTTGGATTTTGCAAAATTTGGGGATTCTTAGAATGATTCTATGATTTGGGATTTTCTCAATTTTCCATTTTTGTCATTTGTGTCGATTTTGTCTTTTCTGGTAACATTAAGATTTTGAGAAGTCTACATATATAACAGTGTGAAATTGCCTTGAGAAGCACTTGAGAAGTTGTCTCGTGAAGAGACTGAACCAAGACTTGTTTATTTCAGCTGCTTTTTCTTTACCCCCCTTACCTTTGGGGATAAAATATGAATTCTACTCCTCCTTGCTTGCAAATATGTATTGGTTGGGGCAGTATTAAAGATTAATGAGTACCTAATTGACTATTACCCACATGAATACATTTTTGCTCACCCCAAAATTGCTCATCATTTGCCACCCTCCTTTCTCGTTGGCTAATGCAGTGGGGCCCAGTAATAAATGAGAATTAATTAATGGTGTAAAATATTAGGCCCCACTGCATTAGCCAATGGGAGAGGAGGGTGAGCAAAGGGTGAGCAATTTTAGGGTGAGAAAAGCTGCACTCTATTCACATAGCACAGATGAACCAAGATTTTAATGCTGCCCAACCAATATAATTAGGAAAAAAAATCAATAAGAAAAGCCATATACATATATATATATAAAGAAAGCTAACAAAGGCACAAAATTTATATTAACATACATCTGAAGAACTTTTGCACCCTTTTCTATTTAAAGGGAACCTCCTCTCTAAGTCTAGACTGCATAAGCTTTAGAGATTTTTAGTTTAGTCACCCTTTGCTAACTTCTTTAGCAAATATTCTCAACCAAGGTCTTTCCTTTATGACTGTTAGTGCACTTAAGTTTGTATGTATTATATCTATATGCAGAAAGAAAAAAGAAAACAAAACGTACTCCCCTACTCCTGAAATGATCACCTTTGTAGGCCTAATACTTATCTTTCTCTCCTTTTGAATCTCCATACAATCTGACAAAAAAAAAAAAAAAAAAATCTCCATACAATATCACACAAGAATTGAGGTGTAGAGAGACTGAATTTTCAAGCAAGGAGGAGTAGAATTCATATTTTATCCCCAAAGGTAAGGGGGATAAAGAAAAAGTAGCCACACCTATGTGGTAGATTGACCCTGCAGAAATAACAAGTCTTCGTTGCAGCTGAACAATACACATAACTGAAAGTACTTGAGAAGTTGTCTCGTGAAATCTTATGAGTGCAATAACTTCTCTAAAAGATACAAGGTCTGCTTTTTAATTATCAAGTATAGTTTTTCATCTGTTCTATGTGGCATCTGTTCATGATACGTTTGCCTTCTTGTTGCAGACTCTTAAGCAATATAAATTGGCAAAACTATCTATAATACCTGTACTCAGAAAATGGAAGTAATATTTATTTTCATGTATTAATTAGTATAATTAATTGCATTGGGTAAGTTCCAGTTACCCCGATATGATAAGTGTTTTGATAAGGGCACAATTGGATATATGTGAAATGGGACCCACGGGTGGTCCATATTAGATAAATTACATTTAGTTGCATTTATGTAATTAAATGAATAATTGTGTAATTGTTTTGAATTTTTTATTGCTAGTTATGACCTTTTAAGATGCCAATTTGGTTATCCCGTGTGAGGGCGAATTGGAATATGATTCATAGTTAGTAGGCTAATTAGCAACTTCATTAAATATTTGGGACTACTTTTGGGACCCATAAGTGACATAGACACATACACACTTAGATTTTTGGTTGTTAATATAAAGTTTATGGGAGTTTCATAATAAGACTTTAGAAACAATTGGGGGTCTAAATTGGAATATGGCTAAGATGACTTGGCAACTTGTGTGATACATGTCAGTATCATCTTCCACCTCGTCAATTAGAAGAAACAAAAAAAAAAACAGAGAGTTTAGCCGAGAGAAGGAAAAAAAGTGACGACGATTCCGTTCAACTTCGCGACGCCGTTTCTTCACTGTACGATATTCATTCCAAAAACAGAAGCCATATTTGGACTCGTGAGGGTAAGCCTAACCTTTTGGTATAATTTTCTTTCAGTTTGAACGATTGATTTTTCGTGACCCAAATGGGTTGGTAACTTTTAGTTTACCAAAATATGTGTAGGATTAACTACACGATTATATTAGAGCTGGGTACTGCTAAAAATCAGTCTCTAGGACTTTTCTTTGCTATTTAATCGTTGAGGTGAGTGTCCTAATCTCAAAATTGGATGTTAATGTGATTTATTGCTATTAAATGTTTTAAAATTCTTAATTGTGATTAAGTAGAAAAACATGTGATTAATTAGCAATTAACATGTTTGAATTGTTGAATTGCCATATTGATATGTTGAGTTGCTTATATGCTTATTTGGGTCAAAGGTTCTCAAGTGATAATCACCATTATTTAGCCCATATTTAAGGGACGTCATTCCTCAGAGAAAAGGAGGTGAATTTCTCAGAGAAAAGGGGACGGTGATGATGTCACGCCCCGGCATAGCCAAAATAGGAAAAAAAAATTAAAATTTTCATCTTGGACCCTGAGGCACGTGACTGGTTGCATTATCGAATTGTCCAGGACCAAAAGCTAATATTAAATAACATGACATAAAGGATAAAACTAGGGCTGTAAGTATAACCGAGAAATCCGAACCGGCCGACCGAAGCCGACCAAGTTTATAGGTTTTGGTCGGTTAGAATATACCTTGGTCGGTTCACGATTTCTGCTACCTTAAAAATAAAATTTTCGGTTCGGTCCACGATTTTAGATAAAAATAAAATTGAAACCGACCGACCGCTTTTCTACTCTCTTATATACTTATCTATCTGTATATATATATATATATGTATAGAGAGAGAGAGAGAGAGAGAGAGAGAGAGAGAGAGAGAGAGAGAGAGGTAGCCTAATTCTTCACAAATCGATGTGCCAAGCTTTTAATGCCTACTATGAAATGACTAAAAAGACCCCAACAAGTAAGGACCAAGACAAAGTAGAAAGGGCAAAAATGGAAAACATTGTAAAAAGTGTACACAATGTCAGAAACCATTAATGATACATTAATTATATTACACATATTATACATCAATATTATACTAAATAACTACTCTCTCTCTCCTTCTCTCTCACTTCCCCCCTCTCCCTCTCTCTCTCTCTCACACACACACACACAAATCCTATGTTCTTTTTTTTTTTTCCCTCTGTTGCTTTCTCTCCGTCCTAGTGGCTCCATGAAGACCAGAAGACATCATAATGGAGGATCCCAAGACAATCCAGAGGCCACTTTATCAGAGCTACGATTCGGTCAACACTACCGAGATGATTGATCAGTCATCAATGCTACAACGAAGCCATGGTTGAAGCCATCAAGTGAGATCGTCAGCTAAAGATTTTGATTTTGTCAAAGCCATTCTTAGAGCAATGATGACAATTCCATCTAGGTATAAGTATATATGTTGATTTTTATTTTTGTTATTGGTAATCTAGATCTGTTGATTTGTGTGGGTAATGTAGAAGTCTATCTTTTTTTTTTTTTTTTTTTGTTTGGGTAAACTATATAGAAGATCTATCGATTTTGGTTCTTGCTTGAAGCTTTCATTTGATTTTTCTGATTTGGGGATAGAATTGTTTCTGTCACATGGGACTGTCGGTAAAAACCAAAACCGCACCGAAACCGACACCGGCTACACAGTCGGTGGTACACCGTGACACCAATGAGTCGGTCAAAATCGGTTGTTAGCTTATGGAAACCGAAACATTTGATTCGGTGGAATTTTGGTGGCAAAACCGACCGAAACCGATCAATTTACACCCTTAGATAAAACTAACATCTGCTTACATGATTATATTATAATGAAAATCCATAGTACTACCTAACTATTACATCATTAAAGATACATCAGGGTCTTATGGCTCTCGGGCCTTACAAAAACTATTAAAATAGATATAAAAAGTGTCCTAATAGAGATTACAACCAAAAACATTTATAAGACTACAACTACTAGTCTTCTTTCTAACTAGCATAGCTATAATCCTCCTCGGTGTACTCCTGCTCTACTTCCTTGTAACACCCTGTATTTAGTTTTTGCAATAAATAAATATTGCATTTCATTTCCATGAGTATTTGATTTAATTTCTATTTGAAATATTTATTTGGGGGTCAAACCGTAATTTCCAAAAAAATATAGAAATGCTTTCTATGGTTTTAAAAAAAATATCTATATTTTTGTATAAACCAGGAATTTATTTCCTACACTAATATAATCTTCTGTATTTTTATTTTCAATCGGAAAATTCCAGTTCATGTTTTAAATCTGTGCCTATACCGCGTTTGGGGTGTGGGAGCACGTGAGCTCAACCACACCGTGTGATTCTTGTGAGTTGCTTGGAGCCCAAAACATATAACAGTATATATGTTTGTGTATATCTCTCAATCTCTCACAACTCTCTCATTCTCTCATACAAACTCACTGTCTCTCTCTCAATTCTCTCAACTCTCTCAAGATCAACACACACACACACACATACAGATTATATATGTATATTCAGTCATATACATATACATAGATACACATACATAATTCAAGAACGGAGGAGATTTCTAACGGCGGATATTTCGGCGGATATTCTCGGTCTCAAAGTTCTCTATATAAACACCTCTGTGAGTATTATAAACTCACTCTCAACGTATATATATATATATGTATATTTCAGTGTATATATGTGTGTATATGTGTATATATATACCATTGAAGCTTTGAAAATTGGAGTTTTATAAAAGTTAACCAAAATCAATTCCGTGAATTGGGAATGAAAGATCTTAGTCCCAATAAGCTGTGTTTTGAATCCTACGAAGTAATTCATCTGTATCACGACGTACCATTGATTTAAAGTTTTGTCACCTCTCAGTTTTACGTGAAATCCGAGAGCTACAATTGAAATTAGTTAAAACCGATCACGTATTCATAATCCTTGCGGAAAAACGAAGAAATTCATATATTATGTCTTAGTTGAAGCAGAATTGAGAAATGGGTCAAAAACAGGCTTCAAATTCGTAACAGGGGAGAAACTGCTGATACCAATCGATTGGTATGATTACCAATCAATTGGAAATATATCCAATCGATTGACATGTCATCCAATCGATTGACACTTTTGTCAATCGATTGACATTTTTCTGCACTGATGATTTTTACTAAAATGGTCATAACTTCCTCTAGAAAACTCGAAAACACGCACCGTTCGAAGCGTTGGAAACTAGACTCAAAGACCTTTCTTTTGATGTGTAATTCACCTATAAAAATTATAACTCATTTTTAAGGGCATTGCTTCAAAGTAAATATACTTGTGTACTAGTAGCTATAAAGGCGTGTTAAAGTAGTTTTTGATGAATTTGCTTATTGTTTCATATATGACTTGATAATTTAGATCGTGGGTGCTAACTCAATGATTTCACACTTTTCATACATTTGTTTGGTGTTACAATTTCATGGACATTGACATGCATGATAGGGTCGAGGTGGAGTCGGCATGCATAGTATGTGAGAAAAGTGTGAAAAGAGTAAAAGGGATTGTGTAGTAGTATGAGTTGCCTCCATGGACACTCCCTAATACCCGAGTTCCGGATACTGATCGAGGTAATCTCTGGTATGCCGTGGTGGTACTATAGTGTGATGCCATGGATCAAAGCAGTGGATGTCGTGATGATGTGGTTTTAGGGTACCTCTTTAATATGACGGTGGAAAATTGGACACTCCCTGGCACCCATGGTAGTGCTATAGGGTGTGACGCCTCCACGGACACTCCCTGATACCCGAGTTTTGGATACTGATCGAGGTTGTATCTGGTATGCCGTGGATCAAGGCTGATTGGACATTCCCTGGTACTCGTTGTACTATAGTGTGGCTGCCCTAGTATTTTCAAGGTACTAGAACGAGGGAGTTTGGATGATGTGATCTTGTGTTTTGTCTAGAAAAAGGAGTCAGTAAGATGAGATAAAACATTGTTCATGCACGGTCTCATATTTATTGTTTACTATATCCCCAAGTGACTTATGTTGAAGTTGGAACCTTGAATTATTGCTTTTACAGTTAAATACCGTTGTTTATATGCTTATATATACATTGCGAGCACTTGTTTATTTTGCTCACCAGCTTGCATAAGCTGACGGCGTTGATGCGTCCTGGACTCTATGCCCAGATTTTCCAAGTCAGGAGCAGTCAGAGTATTTCGACTATGCTAGTTAGAGGCAGGGGACTTTCCAGGAGGCTGCTTTATATTTCCTACGTCTTTTTAATTTGGGTTGTAATAAACTAGTTTAGATTTTTGAATAAGGCGTTTTGTGCCTAAGATTATGACTGCTGTAATAGTTAGTAAGTTTTAATTTTGGAACTTATGTTTTATTAGTATCCTTTGCTCTAGAAATGTTGTTAAGTTATTTGTTGCAGGGACAATTGGTCATACTCACTTGTCACGACCTACGAGTCCATAAAGGAAATTAAATGCTTTCCTGAATTATGCTACGTTGGGGCGTGACAGGCTTTTTGGTATCAGAGCCAGGTTATGGCTCGACCAATTATCCAAGACACATAGGATCTCCCGTTAAGATAGAATTAAGATAAGATAGTTCGACTTCATTCCGTGTTTAGTCGCTTTCTATCATTTAGAATTTTCCTTCTTCCCGAGAGTTTGACCGAATTCTTGTTGATCAATGGATAGGTACCATTCTCTCGATTATATGGCTGGAAGAAATCTCAGGAATCGTCCCGCAATTGAAGCTGTACCCCCGGTAGTAGATCCAACCAAAATGTTTGAAGCTTTTGTAAGAAGGTTGGAGAGGGTCAGCGATCAGAACACCAGAAATAATAATCAGAATGGGAATCATAACGGGAATGGGAGGCAAGCTCACCAGACTGGAGATAAGCTTCTCAAGGAGTTTCGCGCTCTGTGACCTGAGTATTTTGCGGGGACTGATGAACCCTGGCAAGCAGAACAATGGCTACGCCAGATGGAGCGTATTTTTGAGACCATAGAGTGCACTGATCTGGAGAAGAAGCGGTTGGCTATCTTTCAGCTATCTTATGCAGCGGCTGATTGGTGGGATGCTGAAAAGGCGACCATAGGGGAAGAAGCTGCAAGGAGAATGCCATGGGTGGTGTTCAAGGAAAGATTTCTCGAGAAGTATTTTCCTGAAGAAGAGAAGGACAAGAGAGAGAAAGAGTTCATGGAACTGGCACAAGGAAATCTGACAGTCCGTGAATACACTACTCGATTTGAGCGTTTATCGCGCTTTGCTCCACATATGGTGGACACACCCCAGAAGAAAATTAAGAAGTATCATCGGGGTCTCAACTTGTCTCTCCGACATCTAACTATGGGGTACCTGAACCAGTCATTTGAAGCTCTAGTGAGGTTGGCTACGGGGTTGGAGAACGATGGTTGACAGAATTCGAAACCATTTGGAAATCGGCCTCCGCAGAAGGGCTATCCCGGACAGAAACCAGCGTACCCTCAAGGACAGAAAAGGACTTAGGACGGAGGGAAGAAACCCCAACAAACACAAGCAATGCAGCAGTATCCGCCTGGAGCGATAAGAGGAAACAACAATGATAACTGTTACAATTGTGGTATCCCCGGCCACCGAGCTCGAGAATGCAAAGCCCCTAGGCATTTTGATCGACCAGGAGTTGTGTGCTATAATTGTGGCATACCAGGTCACATAATTAAGGACTGCAAGGCTCCCAGGAAGGGTAACTATGGTAAGCAAGGACAGGCTCGCCTGAATGCTATCATTTCCGAGGCTGCTGGTCATGAGGAGACTGGGTATGAAGAAGGTACTTATGAGGAGGGACCGCCCGAACAACGAACATTGGAAGGTACTCTAACCTTGTTTAACTCTCATATTAACGTTTTATTTGACACGGGTGCCACACATTCCTTTATATCTGTTAAAATTGTTCAAAAGTTGGGTATAGTGCCGCAACGTTTAGATGAAGCTTTGAGTGATGTCTCACCCTTAGGGACCACTGTCAAGTTATTACATGTATGTAAGGATTGTCCTCTACGGTTAGGAGACCATGAACTTTTGGCAAGATTGGTGGTTCTGTCGATGAAAGAATTTGATATAATCTTGGGAATGGATTGGCTCGAGGAGAATCATGCGAAGTTGGATTGTGCAAGGAAGAAGATCACATTTGCGGACAATGGGAATCGACTCTTCGATTTCCAATGCAACCCTTCAGGTGATATGTTCCTCACCAGATGCCAAGCAAACATTGAGGTTGTCAGTGCAGAGGTGACAGTGTCATCAATCCCGGTGATCAAGGAATTTGAGGAAGTATTCCGAGATATTTCAGGATTACCGCCAGAAAGGGACATAGAATTCTGTATGGAATTGGTGCCAGGCACTCGACCTATAACCAAGGTTCCCTACAGGATGGCCCCTACAGAGCTACTGGAGCTGAAGGAACAAGTTCAAGAACTTGAGAAGTTGGGTTTTGTGCGTCCAAGTACTTCACCTTAGGGAGCACCAGTATTATTCGTGAAGAAGAAGGATGGGACAATGCGGTTGTGTATTGACTACCGAGAACTGAATAAGGTTACTATCAAGAATAAGTATCCTTTACCTCGGATAGACGATCTGTTTGATCAGTTGCAAGGAGCCACGACCTTTTCTAAGATTGATCTACGGTCAGGGTATCACCAGTTGAGGGTGCGGAAGGAAGACATACCTAAAACTGCTTTCAGGACGAGGTACAGACACTATGAGTTCTTAGTGATGCCGTTTGGGATGACGAATGCCCCGACTGTGTTTATGGACTTGATGAATAGAGTATTCAAGCCCTATTTGGATCAATTCATTATTGTCTTTATCGATGATATTTTGATCTATTCCAAGTCAGAAGAAGAGCATGAGCAACATCTACGGATCGCGTTGCAGACTCTCAAAGAACACCGCCTATATGCTAAATTCAGCAAGTGTGAATTCTGGCTTCAGGAAGTTAAGTTCCTTGGGCATGTGATCTCACAACAAGGAATCGCAGTTGACTCCTCAAAGACCGATGCAGTGGCGAATTGGACTCGGCCGACCAATGCTACAGAAGTCAGAAGTTTTCTGGGACTCGCCGGTTACTATCGAAGATTTGTAGAGGGTTTCTCAAAGATAGCAGCCCCGTTAGCTGGTTTGACTAAGAAAGATTTGAAGTTTGTATGGACTGATAAGCATGAACGCGCTTTTCTGGAATTGAAAGAGAGATTGACAACAGCGCCAGTGCTTGCGATACCAAAGGATGGTGAGAAGTTCACTATTTTTAGTGACGCCTCTTATCAAGGATTAGGATGCGTTCTTATGCAAGACGGAAAGGTTATCGCCTATGGTTCACGGTAGTTGAAGCCAAATGAATTAAATTACCCAACTCATGATTTGGAACTAGCAGCCGTCGTATTCGCACTTAAGACCTGGAGACACTACCTCTATGGGGAGAAGTTTGATTTGTTCTCGGACCACAAGAGCCTTAAGTATTTATTTACTCAGAAAGAGCTTAACATGAGGCAACATCGATGGATGGAACTGATTCAGGACTACGACTTTACATTGGAGTACCACCCTGGTAAGGCTAATGTAGTCGCTGATGCTTTAAGTCGAAAACCTCGAGGAACGATTGCGTCATTGATGTTGAGGGAATGGAAAGCTTTAGAGACAATCGCAGAATTTGATAGGCAGATTTCTGAGGGAAGTGACGGACATCACTTTAGATGCCTTGTAGTACAACCAACACTGGTGAGTCAAATTATCGAGGCCCAAAAGGAAGACGAGAAATTTCAAGGATGGTTCGCCAAGATGTCAGAAAAGGACCCTACAGAATGGAAGGTTGGGACTGATGGGGGATATAGATGTCGAGATAGATTGTGTGTGCCAGATTCAGGGGACTTGAGAAAAGATATTCTTGAAGAAGCACATAAATCAAGATTGACAGTACACCCAGGAGGAACAAAGATGTATAAAGATTTGAAGAGAAACTTCTGGTGGGAAGGGATGAAACGAAAAGTAGCCGAGTTTGTGTCTAAATGTTTGACTTGTCAACAAGTAAAGGCCGAACATCAGAGACCCTCGGGATTGTTGCAACCCTTACCTGTTCCAGGATGGAAGTGGGAGCACATAACTATGGATTTTGTGGTTGGATTACCCCGGTCACGACAGAATCATGACGCGATTTGGGTAATTATGGATCATTTGACAAAGTCTGCACACTTCATCGCGTACAATATGACTTACCCAGTAGAGAGGATGAGTCGAATGTACCTACAACAAGTGGTGCGACTGCACGGTGCGCCTGTGTCGATTGTATCAGACCGCGATGCACGTTTTACCTCAGGATTTTGGGAAAGTCTGCAGAAGGCTATGGAAACTTCACTCAAGATGAGTACTGCATTCCATCCTCAGACCGATGGACAGACCGAGCGTGTTAATCAGATTATGGAAGATATGCTCAGAGCTTGTGCAATTGACTTTGAAGAGTCTTGGGAGACGCACTTGCCGTTGGTCGAATTTGCGTATAACAACAGTTATCACTCGAGTATTGGGATGGCACAGTTTGAAGCCTCGTACGGTCAGCCATGTCGATCTCCATCGTGTTGGGCTGAAGTGGGAGACACGAATTATTGGGACCAGATTTGGTGAGAGAAACTAATGAGAAGATTTCACTGGTCAGGGAAGGAATGAAAAATGCACAGAGTAGACACAAGAGTTATGCGGATCGGCGACGAAAGGACTTGGAGTTCAGTATTGGAGATCACGTACTCCTTAAGGTTTCACCTGTTCGGGGAGTAGTACGTTTTGGTCAGAAAAGAGGAAAGTTGGCACCTCGTTTCATCGGACCATTCGAGGTTTTGGAGCATATTGGGAAAGTGGCTTACCGACTCGCGTTTCCACCAAAGATGTCTGGTGTTCATAACGTGTTCCATGTCAGTATGTTAAGGAAATACATAAGGGATCCTTCACACGTGGTTAATTTTGACGATATAGAGACGAGTCAGAATGTTGTCTACAAGGATAGACCTGTGAGGATTCTCGACCAGAGTGTCAAGAGGCTGAGAGGAAGGGACGTTCCTTTGGTTAAGGTTCAGTGGAGGCATCATGACGAGGGAGAAGCGTCGTGGGAGTTAGAGTCAGACATGAGGACTAGATACCCCGAGTTGTTTCAGGATTAGTTAGCTCAGATTTCGGGGCGAAATCTCTGTTAAGGTGGGTAGAGTGTAACACCCTGTATTTAGTTTTCGCTAATAAATAAATATTGCATTTCATTTCCATGAGTATTTGATTTAATTTCTATTTGAAATATTAATTTGGGGGTCAAACCGTAATTTCCAAAAAAATATAGAAATGCTTTCTATGGTTTTAAAAACAATATCTATATTTTTGTATAAACCGGGAATTTATTTCCTACACTAATATAATCTTCTGTATTTTTATTTTCAACCGAAAAATACTAGTTCATGTTTTAAATCTGTGCCTATACCGCGTTTGGGGTGTGGGAGCACGTGAGCTCAACCACACCGTGTGATTCTTGTGAGTTGCTTGGAGCCCAAAACATATAACAGTATATATGTTTGTGTATATCTCTCAATCTCTCACAACTCTCTCATTCTCTCATACAAACTCACTGTCTCTCTCTCAATTCTCTCAACTCTCTCAAGATCAACACACACACACACATACAGATTATATATATATATTCAGTCATATACATATACATAGATACACATACATAATTCAAGAACGGAGGAGATTTCTAACGGCGGATATTTCGGCGGATATTCTCGGTCTCAAAGTTCTCTGTATAAACACCTCTGTGAGTATATATATGTATATTTCAGTGTATATATGTGTGTATATGTGTATATATATATACCATTGAAGCTTTGAAAATTGGAGTTTTATAAAAGTTAACCAAAATCAATTCCGTGAATTGGGAATGAAAGATCTTAGTCCCAATAAGCTGTGTTTTGAATCCTACGAAGTAATTCATCTGTATCGCGACGTACCATTGATTTAAAGTTTTGTCACCTCTCGGTTTTACGTGAAATCCGAGAGCTACGATTGAAATTAGTTAAAACCGATCACGTATTCATAATCCTTGCGGAAAAACGAAGAAATCCATATATTATATGTCTTAGTTGAAGCAGAATTGAGAAATGGGTCAAAAATAGGCTTCAAATTCGTAACAGGGGAGAAACAGCGATACCAATCGATTGGTATGATTACCAATCGATTGGAAACATATCCAATCGATTGACATGTCATCCAATCGATTGACACTTTTGTCAATCGATTGACATTTTTCTGCACTGACGATTTTTACTAAAATGGTCATAACTTCCTCTAGAAAACTCGAAAACGCGCACCGTTCAAAGCGTTGGAAACTAGACTCAAAGACCTTTCTTTTGATGTGTAATTCACCGATAAAAATTATAACTCATTTTTAAGGGCATTGCTTCAAAGTAAATATACTTGTGTACTAGTAGCTATAAAGGCGTGTTAAAGTAGTTTTTGATGAATTTGCTTATTGTTTCATATATGACTTGATAATTTAGATCGTGGGTGCTAACTCAATGATTTCACACTTTTCATACATTTGTTTGGGGTTACAATTTCATGGACATTGACATGCATGATAGGGTCGAGGTGGAGTCGGCATGCATAGTATGTGAGAAAAGTGTGAAAAGAGTAAAAGGGATTGTGTAGTAGTATGAGTTGCCTCCATAGACACTCCCTAATACCCGAGTTCCGGATACTGATCGAGGTAATCTCTGGTATGCCGTGGTGGTATTATAGTGACACTCCCTAGTACCCGAGTTCCGGATACTGATCGAGGTAATCTCTGGTATGCCGTGGTGGTACTATAGTGTGATGCCATGGATCGAAGCAGTGGATGTCGTGATGATGTGGTTTTAGGGTACCTCTTTAATATGACGGTGGCAAATTGGACACTCCCTGGCACCCATGGTAGTGCTATAGTGTGTGACGCCTCCACGGACACTCCCTGATACCCGAGTTTCGGATACTGATCGAGGTTGTCTCTGGTATACCGTGGTGGTATTACAGTGTGATGCCGTAGATCAAGGCTGATTGGACATTCCCTGGTACTCGTTGTACTATAGTATGGCTGCCCGAGTATTTTCAAGGTACTAGAACGAGGGAGTTTGGATGATGTGATCTTGTGTTTTGTCTAGAAAAAGGAGTCAGTAAGATGAGATAAAACATTGTTCATGCACGGTCTCATATTTATTGTTTACTATATCCCCACGTGACTTATGTTGAAGTTGGAACCTTGAATTATTGCTTTTATAGTTAAATTGCACTGTTGTTTATATGCTTATATATACATTGCGAGCACTTGTTTATTTTGCTCACCAACTTGCTTAAGCTGACGGCGTTGATGCGTCCTGGACCCTATGTCCAGATTTTCCAGGTCAGGAGCAGTCAGAGTTTTCGACTATGCTAGTTAGAGGCAGGGGACTTTCCAGGAGGCTGCTTTATATTTTCTACGTCTTTTTAATTTGGGTTGTAATAAACTAGTTTAGATTTTTGAATAAGGGGTTTTGTGCCTAAGATTATGACTGCTGTAATAGTTAGTAAGTTTTAATTTTGGAACTTATGTTTTGTTAGTATCCTTTGCTCTAGAAATGTTATTAAGTTATTTGTTGCAGGGACAATTGGTCATACTCACTTGTCATGACCTACGAGTCCATAAAGAAAATTAAATGCTTTCCTGAATTATGCTACGTCGGGACGTGACATTCCTCCTCTTGGGCAGCATCGTAACCTGTGTACCCATCACCTGGATAAGCTAGACATGGGAATATCCAGTGACATGAACACCGTCAGCTTATGAAAGCTGAGTGAGAAAACTAAATCAAAAGGAACTTATATAGCCATGCACAAACAAAACACGTTTACTCCTTTTATTACATCTTTTAAAGTTCTCTACGTTCTCACCATTGAACTATGACCACTAACGTGCTCGACCAAGTATTCGAAGAGAATACAGACAATCAACATGACGAATCTCGACATCCCGAAGATACTGTAGCGACTTGCTACCAGAGCCTGACTAGGAATCTCAACTCTAGACAACAACCTTTACAACTGCAAATCTACTCACTTTACACCAACCTCTACTTCGTCATGAAGAACTGAAGTTTTTAACTCAACCCTTACTTCGTTGCGAAGATCTGAAGTGTTCTTACTTTGTCATGAAGAATTGAAATGTTCTCACTTCATCATGAAGAACCGAAGTGTTCTCACTTCGTCATGGAGAATCAAAGTGTTCAACTCGAACTTTACTTAATCACGGAGAATTGAAGTGTTCAACTCGACCTTCATTTCGTCATGGAGAATCGAAGTGTTCAACTCGCTCTACCAATAAGCCTGACACAGAGTCCTAGCTTCCCAACCAACCCGACACAAAGTCCTAACATAACCATGCTGAGTTTGATACGGAGTCCTAACTCACGATACTAGTCCGACACGAAGTCCAATCACTACCATACTGAGTTTGACACGAAGTCCCACTCATAGCGCTGAGTCTGACATGGATTCCTGACTCACTATACTAGTACGTCATCACACTAGACCTCTCTGGGATTCTAATCTTGACAACTATATCCTTCTTGCACCATCCCAGCCTCTGCGGCCTGGTTTAGCTACCCGACACTTAATCCCAGCATAAGCTTTTCTTGACATTACACAGCTGCTACTCACGTCACTTATTTCACGATTAGGCTCTTTATACAACTTTCAAATGCGATCACCATCGTTACACTTATAATCATTCTAATCCCATAGAACATTTCCCTACGCTCCAACCCTATACAAACTCGTTCACATGCTTATATCCTCAGTAGTATAACCAGGACACGATTAACCAGCAATACTTACGATGAAAACTTACCGAATCACTATCAGCGCGATAATCATGCCTTACAACATACTTATAGCTTGGTATGAACTTTCAATGGTCAACACATGTATATATTATCTAGTATGTTTGAGGAAACAACATCAATTATGAATTAAGAACAAGGATATTTGAATCAAGGCCAATCATTCGGTAGGGCAAGGAGGGGGTGCTTTAGTCCTGCTTGGGCTCCTTCCCCTCTCGTACCAAGACCCCCGAACCTAGTTTCTGGTAATGAAGGGCGAGTAACCTTATTCAATTTTGGGCGAGTCAAATTTGGGTTTCCTAATTCCCAAAAAAAATTAGGTGGCGACTCTTTGTCTATAGGACTGCATGAGGAAGTTTTAATTTTCCCTAAAGTGTGCTCCTTGGGATCCGTCCCGGGACACTATCGAGGGATGATGCCAGGACCCCTTTTTTTTTCACGTTGTCCACAATCTGGTGACTTTGTTGGGGATTTCAACATGAAACTGATAGTTTCTTATTCTTCGAGGGTTTGACTTGAGCCAATGAATATCCTTGTTATTAATTCGATAATCGTGTTATTTTTGCCTACATTTGCACTTGCATTGTTCTTTTACTGCGACTGCTTGAGACCATTGCCTTGTGGGTGGAGGGCCCCCTTTCCTCCATTCGTCAAGAGTTTTGGTAGCATGTGGTCACTGTTAGCCTTGTACCGCTTGCGTTATATAGAGCCCTTGGCTTGCTAATGGACCCTTTATGAGACTAAAACCCGGCCTTTGCATATAGTTTCTGTAGAACCCTTCAATTTGGATCTTGTTTATCATCTTTGATTAGGACAATGTGATGAATTATTTGCAGATAACTTTTCAGAAACCTTAATATCATGACATGTCCATGGGATTATTTATGTCATAAACTACAACAAAATAGCTTTCTTTTGACACCAAATAGAGCTTCACATGATTTTTCTAGAATTAATTATGATTTTTACAAGAATAGTGGACAGTCCTGATCCACTGTTCGCCAAACCTTTATTTCTCAAGCTTCAAAAATGATAAAGAGGTTCTACTTTTTAGAGAAGCTCCCTAAGACATGTATCTAACTTTCTGTAAAAGGGTTTTAACCCAGCTCATGTTTTTAAGATCACTTTTGATAGGATTCATTAGAGGTTGCTAAATCTGGAAATTTGATTGATGACACGTCTTCTTTGTTTTTCATGCATATCATTTGTTTACTTGTGTTTTTTTGCAATGCTTGGGTATTCCTTGGTATCTTAGTGTAGAGAATTGAATGCCATGGATCTGGATTTCAATTTTTTGGCTTGCCTAATCTACATGTGGCTTAGTGCCCATGTATCATGTACCTTCTCTATCCCTTCTCTTAGAATTTTTCTAGGTTTACAACTTTGTTTTCAACGACACAATTCCTTTAGGATAGTCTCCGTTTATATGCTTATATGTTAGAGACAACTTATCTAGGAATGTTGCATGATTGCATTACATGTTTCCATTCCTTTTGCTTTTGCGACTCCGCTTGAGTCAACCCAATGTAAGTCTTCTTGTTCCCATTTGCATATCATGACATGTTTCCTTTATTTGCATCGGTCCTGGGCGGGACTAGCCACTGTGAGTATACCTCTTTCTCATATTGCATGTGCATCCGATTGCTATATGATTTAATCTCTTGAAGCGATTTTCATTAGATGTTCCCTTTTGACATGTATATATTATCTACTATGTTTGAGAAAACAACACCAATTATGAATTAAGAACAAGGATATTTGAATCATGGCCTACCATTCAGTTGGACGAGGAGGGGGTGCTTTAGTCCTGCTTGGGCTCCTTCCCTCCTCGTACCAAGACCCCCGAACCTAGTTTCTGGTAATGAAGGACAAGAAACCTTATTCATTTTTGGGCGAGTCAAACTTGGGTTTCTTAATTCCCGATAAAAATTAGGTGGCGACTCTCTCTCTAGGATCGCGTAAGGATGTCCTAGTTTTCCCTGAATTGTGCTCCTAGGGATCCGTCCCGGGACACTATCTAGGGAAGACGCCAGGACCACCCTTCAATTCGCATTGTCCACAATCTGGCAACTCTGTTGGGGATTTGAACGTAAAACTTATAGTTTCTTGTTCTTCGAGGGTTTGACATGACCCAAAGAATATCCTTGTTATTAATTCGATAATCGTGTTATTTCTACCTGTATTTGCACTTGCATTATTCTTTCACCACGATTGCTTGAGACCATTGCCTTGTGGGTGGAGGGCCCCCTTTTCCTCAATTTGTCAAGAGTTTTAATAGCATGTGGTCACCGTAGCCTTGTACCGCGTGCGGTATATAAAGCCCATGTGTAAACGACACGCCCTCGGGGAGGCGGTCACCCACACCACTGAGCTTACTAATGGACCCTTTATGTGACTAAAACCCGGCCTTTGCATATAGTTTGTATAGAACCCTTCAATTAGGATCTTGATTTTCATCTTTGATTAGGACAATGTGATGAATTACTTGCATTTGCATGTAAGGGATTATGTGGATGATGAGGATGTGTATGCGAAGGCATCATCAAACCTTGTATGATAGATTCCTCTAGAGTAGTATGGTTTTTATCTAAACATCTGATCATTATCCAAGGACAATGTTGAAAATTTTGAAAATACAAGCACTTCTTTGAAAACCCCAAGTCTTTTGAAAAATTCTGGGAATATCCCTTTTGAAAATTTGCTTTGAAATTCATTTCACAAAATCCTTCCAAATATTCTCCTAGATTTTAGAGAATCTCAAAATTTCTACTTTGATGATTCAATTTTAAAACCACCTCTCGGATTTTAGAGGATTTCAAATTTCTACTTTGGTTTTTCAAATTTCAAAAAGAAATCATGATTCCAACTTTGATGATTCAAATCCAGATTTTAGAATTTCAGAATTTCCTACCTCAATTTTCAAGAATTATGATTTCACACCACAAGCATTGATGGTTCAAAAGTATTTTTGAAATTTGCAAATCTCTCCCTTTCTTTCAAGATTTTCATGATAAATTCAATTTTGTAAACTTGGACCATCAAGAATTTCAAAGCTAAAAATCCTTGGATAATGATTGGATTAGTAAGATGATTAGCATAGTCAAGGAATCTTATGTGCTTATGTGCTGATATGCTAGGTCTAAGCTAGATTAAGGTGCATTGCATTTAGATTAGATTACATTTCATCTACATTGCATACACTACACGAGCATTGCATAAACGACTCACAAGTGTGACACCTCTAATATACTTTCGAAAAAGAAAAGAATTGTTTTCCTCAGAATTTCGGAACTTGACTTCTTCAATTTTGAAAAATGTTTTTGACAAAAAAGGAAATGATTTGCAATCCACTTTTTGTAAAATACCATTCTTTGAAAATTCTTTTGCAAATAAGATACCTGATTATTTGAAAAACCCTAATAAATCGGAGAAGAGAAGATAGGGACTTAAGGATTAAAATCCCTGAATTTCAGAAAGGAGTGAAGTTGCAGACAGATGGCTTATCTTGATCCTCAGGCTCTTTTCTCATGGATGGATGAGGTTACCAGTGTTGATCATCTACACTTCAGATATTTTGGCCTTAGTACACTCTTTCAGCTAAGGAAGGTGAAATTTGAAGAAGATATTATGCGTGCCGCCATTCGATGTTGGGATTCGAAATTCCATGTATTTCAGTGTGGACATCAGGAGATCTCACCACTATTTGAAGAGTTCAGTGCCATTCTCGATTTCAGCCCTTACTCTAATCTGATCCTTCCCACCATTTAGGCTGGATATGTAAAGAGCCTAACATCACTTCTCAGTTATTCTCCTTCTGTTGCCTGATCCATGATTTTTGATCAGGAGATTGATTTTCCCCGCTTATTTGCTCGCTATTGTACTACCATGGGAGGACATTTCGATCATTCCATATCTGGATGGGGTGCCTTGACGTTGGCTATGATTTCACACTTCCTATTTTCTTCTTTATCTCATGCCCTCATACCAATTGCTTGTGGACTACATTCTCGACGAAACCCTATGATGTTGGTCCTAGCAGAAACTCTAATGGGCTTAGATCAAGCACATGCTGATGGGACAGTACTTTTTTTCGGTGCCCCTTTAGTGCTACAAACTGGGTTTCTTGAGCGACTCAGCTTATTGGTACATCCTCGCAAACTTTGCAGGATCCCTTCTTTAGATCAGAGGCAGGTATGAAGATTTTTCAGCAATTATGAGGTTTGGTTCGTTTGGCTAAGCAGTCTCACCACTGAGGACATCCGTTGGGTTTGTGCCCGCTGGGATTATTGTTCGGTTACTGATAGGTTTCCAGGGCGAAGTGGGATATGGCTTCTTGGTTTACATGCTACCACTTTTTCTATCCTATACAGAGTAGCCAGGCAATATGGCTATAGACAGGACACTTCTGAGGATGCCATCAGGGTTATGAGAGATTCAATTCTGTGAAATTCATCGATTACTGCTTTCACCACTGCATGGCATGAGCGGATTACGACACCTTTTCCATGGATTTCCGCATCCATCCAATTATCAGTTGAGTATTTTATGGATATCCAGAGAGTAATTGAAAGGTAGAGCCAGATTCAGTAGGGACATTAGAAAGGGCATTATAGAGAGAATGATTGAATGATGATGTTTGGAATAGCTGTTTGTTGAAGCCAAATGGATGCTTGAGAGGAATAAACAAGTCACAGTGATGCTCCACTTGAGATCAAGTCGAGTCTATTTTATGTTTCGAGTCTTGTCTGTCTATCGTCAAGTTATGTTTTAGTCTATGTTGAGTACTATAATCCTTCTCTTTTAAACCTGGACTGAACTACTTTGGACCTGATTCCCACTTGGGGATAAATAGGCGAGCTTCCGTGGCTCTCGGTCCCTGAACCTTGCAAACTAGGGGCAAAGCTTTCAGGTTTTCCCAGAGCCTCAAGATACCATTGCCACACTAGGGGTAAACTTTGTTTGCCCAAACCTCCATTTATCACCATCAACTAGGGGCAAACATCATTTGCCTGTACCCCCTCTCATATCATAAGCGAATCCTGAATCATCAAGTATGTCTTTGAAAACATTTGAAATGAATTGTCTCTTATTCTATAAGCTAAGGCACTAATTCGAAGCACATTTCAGAGAAAGCAAAGGATTGATTGAGATACATACGGAGTATTTTTCAAAGCATCACTTTATCAACTGAGTATTATCACAATAAGATGAGAAGTGAACATGAGAGCAAAGAGATACGTCAAACATGACAAACGCGCATTAAGATTAAGGAAAATTTGGTTTTCTCCTCCAAACTTCTATTTCAGTGTCAAGAGTTTTGTCTTCTCCCCGTGTTAATGTTTGTTAGCCTCTGTTGTGGTCTAGTCTGATGTCGTCTAGTCGGTCGTGATCTTAAGTGTGTGGGTTCGAAGTGATCTATAAATGTAAAACTCTAAGAGTATCCAAAAGTGGATACAAGCAGAAGTTCTGAACATTGTTACATCAATTTATCCTAGTCAAGATGAAGTGTCAAGTGGTTGATGAAAAAAATGCTAATTTGAAGACCGGCCTTAGATAATGAGTTGAGGCGTTGTTGAAACAAGATCGGTATGTATACCTTGCATGAATATCTGCTAAAATTGGTTGAAGACTTGTGAAGCACGTCTTTTGAGCACCTATCAATTGTGAATCAGATTGTGATATTGGGAACTTTGTTTGACCCCAGATTGGCCCAATCTTGATATATAAGCCTTAAGAGTGCTTGAAACTTGTTGGAATTGGTTTGAAGGACCCTTGAGAATTTGAATCTTGGTTGAAGAAAAGTCCCCAGACACGCGGAATCGAGGGCACCACAGCTTGAAATAGCCGAGGATTGATGATTTACAGCGAACTCCCGTCATTTTGGGATTGATTGTGTATTGTCTTAGGTAAGGGACATTTGGGTCTACTGTAACTCAAGAAATTACATCCAGAATGGATTTATAGAAGATGGATCAGAATACAAGATCTTTAAACCATGAGCAAGATATTCTAGAAAGGGTCAAAATAAGCCCGACGTGTTGCAAGAATGTGTGAGTTGGTTGAAACACCGATATGAGTCTCAGATTGAATCAGCAGGATCTCCAAAATATGTGCTCACTCAGATATATCCCCAAGTAGAGAACTTTGAGTTATTGTTAGAATCACCTCCAGAAGAAAGGTATACTTCATGCAAACTCGTGAATCATAGAATCTCCCCAGTAAAGAACTCATATCGCCCCCGACAAAAAGGGTATGTCTCAGCATCGTGTATCAGGGTTACCTCTAGAATTAAGGTTTCTCTCAACATCAGTGTTGCCTCCAGATGAAGGGTATCTCTTAGAATTTGTATCCGTGGGTTACCTCTAGATATAGGGTTTCTCTCAGAATCGTATGTATTTCAGAATTTGTATCCGTGGGTTGCCTCCAGATGAAGGGTATCTCTCAGAATTTGTAACCACATATAGGGTTTTTCTTAGGATACGTGTATCAGAAATGCCTCCAGATATAGGGTTCCTCTTAGCATCGAGTATCAGAACTACCTCCAGAGATAGGGTTTCTTTTGGTATCGTATATCAGAAATGTCTCCGGATATAGGGTATTCATTAGAATTGTGTATCTCAGAATTGAGTAATGGGGTTGCCTTTAGATATAGGGTTTCTCTCAGCATCGTGTTGCCTCCAGATATAGGGTATCTCTCAGAATCGTGTACATCTTAGAATCATGTATTGTGGTTGCCTCCAGAAGTAGGGTATATCTCAGAATCATGTTGCCTCCAGATAAAGGGTATCTTTCAGAATCGTGTACAAGAATTGCCTCCAGATATAGGGTATCTATCAGAATAATGTATTTTAGAATTAAGTATCGAGGTTGCTTCCAGATATAGGGTATCTCTTTGCATCATGTTGCCTCCAGCTATAGGGTATCTCTCAGAAATATGTATATCTCAGAATCGTGTATCCGTGGGTAGCCTCTAGAATGTAGGGTTTCTCTCAGAATTCGTGTATCTCTCAAAATTCATGTATCAGAACAGAAGATTTATCCCCGAAAGTAGGACCTATTTTAGAAGAACAGAAGATTTGTCTTTGGCAGAGAGACCTATTTCAGAGGATTTACTTTCAGACCTGTTTTAGAAGATTTGTCCCCCGAAGAAGGACATGTTTCAGAAGAATAGAAGATTTGTCTAGAAGAAGGACCTATTTCAAAAGAAAAGAAGATTTGCCTCCGGCTGAGAGGCCTGTTTCAGAAGAAGGACTCTACATCTGCAGATCGTCCCCAACAGAAGGACTCTACATCAGCAATCGTCCCCAGCAGAAGGACCTTTTTTACCAGATCTTCCCCAGCAGAAGGACTCCACATCAGCAATCGTCCCCAGCAGAATGACTCAGCAGATTATCCCCAGCAGAAGGACTCTACATCAACAATCATCCCCAGCAGAAGGACTCAACAATCGTCCCCAGCAGAAGGACTCTACGTTAGCAATCATCCCCAGTAGAAGGACTCTACAATCAGCAATCGTCCCCAGTAGAAGGAATCTACATCAGCAATCATCCCCAGCAGAAGGACTCCACATCATCAATCGTTCCCAGCAGAAGGACTCTACATCAACAATCGTCCAGGGGTTAGGACACTTCATCAGTCATCCGGGTTTAAGGAGGCGTTATTTCAGAGATCATCCAGAAGATAGGACTTTTCATCATCAAATCGTACCCAGCAGAAGGACTCTTCACCAGTTATTATTTTCAGAATTCATCTAAAGTATTCTGTCACTTCAGCAGTCGTTTGAGATATAGATGACACCTACAAGCCTCAAGCTCAGAAGAAAGACTCGGATAAAGCTCCAAAAATCATCTAAGATACATGTATCATTCTTCTCTTTAGAAACATTCGACTATGAGAGTGAGACGTTGCATCCCTCACATTAGATTTTGCATGTAGAATACTCTTGAGGACGATTCCCCCAACACTTGCACATTCACGTTTTTTCATACCGCACCAGCATCCTTAGATATGACCATTTCATCTGTGTTGTTATTTGTATGTTTTGTCTCCTCGCACGTTTGAACTATGCCCTGGTCTGATTCCTGGAAAGGATACGTAGGTAGCTCCAGCGGAGCACGACCAGCAACGACTTAGATATAGCAGCCTTTACCCAGCATTGCATTGCATTCTTGCATTTCGTGATTTCTTGATTTTTTTGATTTTGAATTTCTTGATTTTTGTGGATTTTCATTTTTCCTAAAACCTCTCAGTATGGTTATTGGGTGCCTTTAAAGCTTGGGCACTCACTTGCAGTTCACATTGTTCACAACAAGCGCTGTCAAAGAGGGGCAAACTGTAGACACCCAATTTTGACCATACTGATAGGATTTAGGGTGGACAGCGTCTTCGAAGATTCGATGATGAAAAGTACCCCGCAGAAGGTACTGGATTCAACTTAATCGAAAGATCGAACTTCAGAAAGTGACTTCAAGCTCAGAAAAGTCCTTTTCCATGGATAAATCCCGATTTTGTCAAAATCGTCTCTCAGAATTCATATTCTCCCAGGGTTATATGAACATTAAGTGTTCTAAACTCAATATTCTAGATATCCAAAGATTCAATTTTAAAGAAAAGTTCAAAATCGACGCACATTTGAAAGTAATTTTGAAAAAGACGTTGTTTGATTTTAAAACAAGACGAAAATTCTGGAGGACTTCCGGGCTTTAATTGGACTTCAATTTCTATTTCAAAACCTCTGGGAATATTTTTATACTAAAATTTAGCCTAACAGGTTTCCAATGGTACATAAACGGACAATTTCGGACACCAAAAAACATTTTTACAAAAATCGGGAAAAGCAGTGCACGTAATTTTTGAAACAGGGCTTATGGGCAACCAGAGGAAGATAAATCATAGGTGGAAGGTCCCACATATGGGGTGGCGGTTCCCCCCTTAACTGCCACCTATATGTTGTGTTCTCTATTGGGTTTTTCAGAAGTGGGATCCTTCTAGAAGGCTCCCACTGCGAGGAAATTGCCTGAAAATTGCGTTTAGATGCCAAAATGGCCATTTTAACCCTCTTTTAAGCTCTAAAAATCCTATTTTAACCCTGTAACTTAAGAGCTAAGTCTTCAAAACTCTATATATAGATCTATGTGATATCATCTTAGGGGAGAGGGGGGAATCATCTTGAAGTATCTTGGAGTACCTATAGGAGAGTACACTTAGAATATACAAGACAGATACAAGTACACTTTGAATATACTTTCAATTAAGAGAGAATTTGAGTCCAAGCTTATTTCCATGACCAACAAATGGTAGGAAGGATAATTTGAGTCCAAGCTTATTTCCATGGCTTAGCCTCACTACTTTGAGATTTTATGAAGTTCCTTATACTTCACCTAAAATCCATAAGTCCAAATGTTCTTAGTCTCCAATGACCATCAAATGGTAGGAGAAGTAGTGTAAATCTAAGTTTATTTCCATGGTTTAGATTATTGTCTTGAGATTTTGTGAAGTTTATTCATACTTCATTGAAATCTACATGAGTGTCCTTAGTCTCCAATGACCATGAAATGGTAGGAGAGAATGGTTTGGTTTAAACCCAACTCGATGGTTTAATAGTTGGAGTTAACAAATAAAGTTGAATTTGACAAATGGTGTAGTAAATTCAGTGACCACTTTTGATCAAGGATTTTTAGTTAAACATCAAACCGTTGGAACTGAATGAAACCAATGGGAAAATGGATATAACTCAAAGTTCTACCACTGTATTTTTTGTTTCAACAAGATTCCATGGTTAAAATGATTTGGTCATGATTTTTGGGGAAACAATAACAATCTGTCCAGAGTTTCAGAATAGCAACATCCTTTTGAAATGAGTAAATCAGAACCTTAATCAAGCATTCTTGACCCCAAATAATTTTTTATATGAAGTTTGATATGTTAACAAGATCCCCTAAAAAGATCCAAGTGTTTCTGATTTTTTGTTTACTATTTTAGAAAATCATACAAAAACTTTGGACAGAGAGTTATGAAGTCCTAAGTGACGTCTAGTATTTGTTTAATTCCCAGAGATCTAACCGTTAAAATCTTGATTTCCTTTTTAGATTAAAAACTAGACTCACAGAGGCACCTTGTCTCCAAAAATCATGAAGATCAAACCACGGGAACCATCCCTTTTATTTCTTTAAATTTCGGGTCTGCTCTCAACAATTATCAAAATCCTGTCACAGTTTTCACCAACTTTGTAAATAATGGTTCAAATGATCTTTTCCTTAACCTAAGGCTTATGTCATACTCCAATAAATATTATTCAAGCTTGAAACCAAAGGATAAACGATCCAAATTAATGATTAGTTCGTGGTCTTTATATTGTTCATATCCATGTATCCATGAACATTCATTTATATAGATTGACACTTGAAAATAGAATTTGCCTCTTGTTAGGAATTATTACTCATGATCCAATAATGTGTTTTGTTTAAAATGTGTGTACTAATCTTTGTTTTGTAGCGCATTTGATGTACAATTTCCCAACCCTTCTCTAGTTTAATTTGCTTCTTTGATTTTTATCGATTTTTCGACTCCATGAACGATACCTTAGAAATCGGTCTTATTTTACCTGTATACTTGAATTAGAGACACTTTTTCTAGGATTTTTCTTTATTTCGCATGCATTGCACGTTTAATATTCGTGGCTAGATCCCGGGTAAGTTTCCTAGTTCCTTAAATACACGTCATATTGTTTGCTAATTGAAATATGTGGTTTTGAATGATATTTTATCATTTACAATCTTACACCCTTTAGACATGCTTTTGTAATGTATATTTATACATATGTATTAGTTGAGGGCATGCTTAGATTAATAATTTGATTAAAAGGATGTTGAGTAGAGGCCTATCGCGAGATAGGATGAGGGAGGGTGTTTTAGTCCGTCGGGCTCCTTCCTCTCTCATTCCATAATCCCGAACCTAGTTAATCTCTAGTTTCTAAAATATCGGATTTCTTTTAAATGGTTTCTTAAATTTTCTTTTAAAAATTAAGTGGCGACTCATTTTTGAATTTAAATTTGGAAAACAATTTTAAATAAAAAGCTGTGGGTAAGAAGAATTGCGATATCCACAATCTGGCGACTTTGCTAGGGATCGAACCCAGAATCTCTGGTTTCGTAGACCAGAATTTATGATTTTGGTTTCGCTCGAGGATTAGACTTGAAAACATCCCTTGAATTAGATTAACTAATTTTTGTGTGCCCGTTGCATTGCACTTGCATGTCCAGCCAATCGATTGCACGGAACTATGACCTTGGTGGCTCGGAGCAATCCGGTCGATCAAGTAATCATGGGACTGTGTGGTCACCCTTGATCTCGTACCATATGTTGGTATATGAAGCATCCTATCGGATGTGTGTCAAGGGTCCCTTATTTGACCAAAACCCAGCCTTTGCATGGTAGCTTCTATAGAACCTTTCAATCTTAGAAAATCAATTCTTAATTAGGATTATATGCTAGGGAGTGTTGTATGATTACTTGAGATGATGACGATACTTGTTTGATGTAGGAGGTGTAATCTTCTAATTATCTTTTAGCAATTCCTTCTTGTGTCCCACGATATTTGGGAACATTGTCACACCCCGATTTTTGGACAACCAAATATTTAATCCAGAGCATGTATCCAGACTAATATTCAATTTCCAAAACACCGAGAGTGACACCCTCACATAAACTAATAAATAATTTATTTGAAAATAGAATTTAATACTCATTAAATAAGGACACGTGATCATGTGTTAATATAAAAACTATGTATTATTAAACTTATATTCCCAATCCTCCATTTCATTATAAAAGAAAAAATATTCCATTACAAATATAATACCATTTTAATTTACAAAAGGAATACATAGTTCATTAAATAAATTTTTTTTACAAAGTTCAGAAAAAAGAAATAAAGTCTATACATCCGATAGTCAGAGCAACTACAACGTTCCAATGCCCAAAGACTCCACAGCCAAGCACAACGGTCACATCATCAAAAGCAATATCCTGCACATGCCATCCAACTATGTTTCAAACAGAAACGTACCCGAATGCATAACACACTCGGGTCAGTCACATGCTGGTATGAGTTAAACAAAAATAATAAAATCTGTGGGCTCCAACCTGAACCCGTAGACTACAAACCACATTACAACAATATTGGGCAAAGACAGGTAGTTCCACACACATATTTGGACAAAAGAGTAGTTTCCAGTTATGTGGTGGCAAGTAGTTTCTTGCCCAAAATCCAAAGTTACTATGAGTTTTATACTTATCTCGGATATCTATGGTGAGCCAGCCCTGCATAAAAGTTAGTAGACCCACCATCCTGTAAATCAAATGATCGCAAACCAGGCGAATAATTCCATACATAAGCCGTCCACATTCTAACTTAAATGTCGCGTTCATTATTTCACGCTTATCAGTCTTATGAAATAATCCATTTTCATTATTTATTAGCATTATATTTATCTTTGTGTTCCCTAGGTTCACCCATTGGCCACCCTCCATGGTATAGCCCACACATATATCCCATGTGTGCCCGGACATATTACCAACACCCACTCCGATGCTAGTTTGGTTGGGGTATCAACCAAACTAGGTATACACAACAGACGGCTGGTCAATATGCCTAGACGTCTATACAATATAAGCCGAGCATAAGGCTTAGGCCAGCTTGATCAAGAAGCCACTGGCAAAAGTACACTCAACAAGTCTTAAGCCAACTTGATCATGAAGCCACTGGCAAAAGAGTACACTCAGTAAGTCTTAAGCCAGCTTGATCACGAAGCCACTGGCAAAAGAGTGCGGGCTACCAAAAACACATATCACACAACGGGGAACAGTGAACACTAAGGAATTATGTTGCGATTATCACTTATCGTTCGTATTATCCCAATAATTGTGAATTTCACGATTATCACATAGTTCCGTCTCATCATCTAATCACATCTCTAACTTTCAGATGTATTCCAATTTCTTGCAATAAAGGGTTTTATCAATTAACCCATAACAATTCGTCCTAAAAAATTTCCAACCAAATTACAAGATCCCCAATATACTATTCAACGTATCTAATTTACTCATTTTTATCAAAATGACCACACAATAAGGTCAGTTATTTCAACTACAATAACCTCAACCCAACATTCAATATTAGCCTACATGAAACCCATAATAAAAATTCAAATTCTCATAACGTAAAGTATTATAACAATCGTTCCACAATATTTTCATCGGACTCAACGTTAATGACTATCACCCATTTTTTTTTATAGCTCAATATTATATGAGAATTCATGTATCTCTAAGTAACTTTCGTTAAGTCATACGAACGAATAAAAAAAAATAGAACGAATCACATTTCTCCAATGTCGTACATTTTAATATACTAAAAACTGCTACTGAAATCTTCAATTTCTGCCCAAACGGTGCAGAATTAGGAAAAATTCCATTAGACGAAAAGTGTGCAGAATTGCGTTTTTCATAAGACGTGCAGACAAAATGTTCAAATTCAAAGCCACAATTTTACAATAATTTTCTAAAGTTTCTGCATCTGTGTTAATTAAAAAAAAACGAATTTCACACATATTTCTTAATTACCATGAATATTTCACATATGGTTTTATCAAACTCACTATTCACCTAACATTTTCGAATACCCTAAAGTCAAAATCACAAAGTCACACGAAGGGGAAAGAAAATATCTAGATTACTTCAACAACAACAACAACAACATATATCCATTACTAAGATTTAACCCTAACAATTAAATTAAACATGTACTACTTTAATTTACTCCCGTATACATGCATATATACATACGTATATATATATATATATATATGCTCGCATACACAAAATTTAACTCACTTCGTTGATCAAAAATCGACCACCACGAATGCTCCGCGATTCCACACGTGACCACGAACCCAAGACCCTTCTCCTTTCTTCTCCCTTTTCTTCTTCTTTTTCTTCTCTCTCTCTCTCTCTCTCTCTCTCTCTCTCTCTCTCTCTCTCACACACACACACACACACACACACACACACATACACAAACGTCTGTTCTCTCTTCTTTTCTCTTTTCTTCTCTTCCCTTTTTGTTTTAATATGGGGGCCAGGGTTTTTAATATAAGTATATGTGTACTACACACATAGTATACTATATACAAATAACTCATATATACATATCAAATCCCGTTTTTTGTCTAATGGGCTCACAAAAGAGACTCATATGGGCCCAAAATGCAATACAAAGTGTTAAAATGAGTAGCCCAATGGGTACCCATGACCCCGGTACTAAGTTTTAATGTTAATTACATTATTTAACACATTCGCGGGCCTGTAAACACTATATAACAAAAATACATATCAACTCTTCACTTTTTTTTTTAACAAATATAAATTAATAGAATATAACTCTCAAACTAAACACGCTCACTCATGATTTAATTTAAATGTTCACCAAACACTAAAAATTTTCCAAACACATGTCTTACATAGGCACACTCATATAATATTGCTAACTGAAAATAATAACTAAAATGATTATTTACATAGAAATTTTAGGGTTGCTACATTCTACCCTCCTTAAAGAAATTTCGTCCCGAAATTTGTAGCAAAGGTAAATACACAAGTCAGTCATAACTAAAGTTAAACACGCAATTTCATACAACTATGTATTACGTTTGACTTTCAACCATACGAGACCAAGTACGTCGAGCGACTAATCCAAACAAGGAAACCATCATGTATATACCTTATTCCTGTATAGTCAATCGTCAAACGTTAATAGATATTCCAAAACACAGAGATTGATGCAAACCATGTGAATACGAACTATGCATGCAACATGCTCACAGTTAATCAAAGATTTAACTATATGCCCATGTTGACCTCTTACCTTGTCCCGTACCACTTCTCATCAGGATACCCAATACTTACCACTCAAACCGATAACTTCAAAATCTTCCATAAGCTTGCACTAAGAATAATAATACCCGTCTAGGTCCATAAGATGTTGTAGACATAAGAATACTGTCGGCTCAATATATGCTCTCGAAAAAGTATAGAATTTCCACACGGAGATGTACGAGAGAGATATAGTAGTAGAATATCAATCGATAATAACAGCTTCATAATAAGAAATCCAGAGTGCCAATAATAATAATGTCTACCAAAAATGGTCAGATAAGAATAATATAAAGAATAGAAGTCTTGCAAATAATAATAGAAATCCCGATCGTCCGATAGAATAATAGTTCAGCTGGATGATAATTAGATAACTGTCCGATAATAAGAGCTTGAAGAAGATAATTCGATATTACGCCAGAATTCCACAGCTTGTTCAAAACTCCAACTCCACGCTACTTCTCCAACATGTCACAAAATATGCATGCACTACTATGCTACTCATAATATAGTAAATGATTTCAACAAATTAATATGTAATGATAGGCTCAGAAAGTTATGCAATTAATCGATTGAAAATAATTATATAACATGTAGGCAACACATGGATAATACATAAGTACACATAACCCGAAACCCAAATAAATCCGCGACCTATAGCTCTGACCAACATCTAGTCCACAATCCGAAGATCACCTAGACTCGCTAAGCTAACCATAAGCTCTGATACTAAACTGTCACACCCCGATATTTGGACAACCAAATATTTAATCCAGAGCATGTATCCAGACTAATATTCAATTTCCAAAACACCGAGAGTGACACCCTCACATAAGCTAATAAATAATTTATTTGAAAATAGAATTTAATACTCATTAAATAAGGACACGTGATCCTGTATTAATATAAAAACTATGTATTATTAAACTTATATTCCCAATCCTCCATTTCATTATAAAAGAAATAATATTCCATTACAAATATAATACCATTTTAATTTACAAAAGGAATACAAAGTTCATTAAATAAAATTTTTTTACAAAGTAAAAATAAAATAAAATAAAGTCTGTACATCCGAAGGTCAGAGCAACTACAACGTTCCAATGCCCAAAGACTCCACAGCCAAGCACAACGGTCACATCATCAAAAGCAATATCCTACACATGCCATCCAACTACGTTTCAAACAGAAACGTACCCGAATGCATAACACACTTGGGTCAGTCACATGAATGGTATGAGTTAAACAAAAATAATAAAAATCTGAGGGCTCCAACCTGAACCCGTCGACTACAAACCACATTACAACAATATTGGGCCAAGACAGGTAGTTCAACACACATATTTGGACAAAAGAGTAGTTTCCAGTTATGTGGTGGCAAGTAGTTTCTTGCCCAAAATCCAAAGTTACTATGAGTTTTATACTTACCTCGGATATCTATGGTGAGCCAGCCCTGCATAAAAGTTAGTGGACCCACCATCCTGTAAATCGAATGATCACAAACCAGGCGAATAATTCCATACATAAGCCGTCCACATTCTAACTTAAATGTCGCGTTCATTATTTCACGCTTATCAGTCTTATGAAATAATCCATTTTCATTATTTATTAGCATTATATTTATCTTTGTGTTCCCTAGGTTCACCCCTTGGCCACCCTCCATGGTACAGCCCACACATATATCCCATGTGTGCCCGGACATATTACCAACACCCACTCCGGTGCTAGTTTGGTTGGGGTATCAACCAAACTAGGTATACACAACAGACGGCTGGTCAATATGCCTAGACATCTATACAATATAAGCCGAGCATAAAGATTAGGCCAGCTTGATCACGAAGCCACTGGAAAAAGTACACTCAACAAGTCTTAAGCCAGCTTGATCACGAAGCCACTGGAAAAAGAGTACACTCAGTAAGTCTTAAGCTAGCTTGATCATTAAGCCACTGGCAAAAGAGTGCGAGCTACCAAAAACACATATCACACAACGGGGAGCAGTGAACACTAAGGAATTATGTTACGATTATCACTTATCGTTCGTATTATCCCAATAATTGTGAATTTCACGATTATCACATAGTTCCGTCTCATCATCTAATCACATCTCTAACTTTTAGATGTATTCCAATTTCTTGCAATAAAGGGTTTTATCAATTAACCCATAACAATTCGTCCTCAAAAATTTCCAACCAAATTACAAGATCCCCAATATACTATTCAACGTATCTAATTTACTCATTTTTATCAAAATGACCACACAATAAGGTCAGTTATTTCAGCTACAATAACCTCAACCCAACATTCAATATTAGCCTACATGAAACCCATAATAAAAATTCAAATTCTCATAACGTAAAGTATTATAACAATCGTTCCACAATATTTTCATCGGACTCAACGTTAATGACTATCACCCATTTTTTTTATAGCTCAACATTATATGAGAATTCATGTATCTCTAAGTAACTTTCGTTAAGTCATACGAACGAATAAAAAAAAATAGAATGAATCATATTTCTCCAATGTCGTACATTTTAATATACTAAAAATTGCTACTGAAATCTTCAATTTCTGCCCAAACGGTGTAGAATTAGGAAAAACTCCACTAGACGAAAAGTGTGCGGAATTGCATTTTTCATAAGATGCGCGGACAGAATGTTCAAATTCAAAGCCACGATTTTACAATAATTTTCTAAAGTTTCTGCAACTGTGTTAATTAAAAAAAACGAATTTCACACATATTTCTTAATTACCATGAATATTTCACATATGGTTTTATCAAACTCACTATTCACCTAACATTTTCGAGTCCCCTAAAGTCAAAATCACAAAGTCACACGAAGGGGAAAGAAAATATCTAGATTACTTCAACAACAACAACAACGTATATCCATTACTAAGATTTAACCCTAACAATTAAATTAAACATGTACTATTTTAATTTACTTCCGTCTACATGCATATATACATACGTGTATATATATATATATGCTCGCATACACAAAATTTAACTCACCTCGTTGATCAAAAATCGACCACCACGAATGCTCCGCGATTCCACACGTGACCACGAACCCGGGACCCTTCTCCTTTCTTCTCCCTTTTCTTCTTCTTCTTTTTCTTCTCTCTCTTTCTCTCTCTCTCTCTCTCTCTCTCTCTCACACACACACACACACACACACACATACACAAACTTCTGTTCTCTCTTCTTTTCTCTTTTCTTCTCTTTCCTTTTTGTTTTAATATGGGGGCTAGGGTTTTTAATAGGGGAAAATACCTTTTACCCCCCTGTGGTTACACTCATTTTCTCATAACCCCCCTGTGGTTCATTTTGTAACACTTAACCTCCCTGTACTACGGACTGAAGTGAGACTGTTAACTTTTCTAACGGTAGTCCCACTTCAGTCATTAGTACATGGGGGTTAAGTGTTACAAAAATGAACCACATGGGGGTTATGAGAACATGGGTGTAACCATAGGGGGGTAAAAGGTATTTTTCCCTAAAGAGTATGTATAGGGGCTTGGGGGTATTAACGTCATTTCCTTTTTTTCCATTAGAAAAGTTAACAGTCTCACTTTAGTCCGTAGTACAGGGGGGTTAAGTGTTACAAAATGAATTTATGAGAAAATTGGTGTAACCACAGGGGGGTAAAATGTATTTTCCCCTTTTTAATATAAGTATATGTGTACTACACACATAGTATACTATATACATATACAAATAACCCATATATACATATCAAATCCCGTTTTTTGTCTAATGGGCTCACAAAAGAGACTCATATGGGCCCAAAATGCAGTACAAAGTGTTAAAATGAGTAGCCCAATGGGTACCCATGACCCCGGTACTAAGTTTTAATGTTAATTACATTATTTAATACATTCGCGGGCCTGTAAACACTATATAACAAAAATACATATCAACTCTTCACTTTTTTTTTTTTAAGAAATATAAATTAATAGAATATAACTCTCAAACTAAACGCGCTCACTCATGATTTAATTTATATGTACACCAAACACTAAAAATTTTCCAAACACATGTCTTACATAGGCACACTCATATAATATTGTTAACTGAAAATAATAATTAAAATGATTATTTACATAGAAATTTTAGGGTTGTTACAAACATGCTGAATCTTGATTGTAAGATTGCATCTCTTATATCTTATTAGCTAAGCATCATTGATCTTGTATGTGTCCAAATTCATGAAAAGTACGATAATGATTCCGATCATGTGATCCTTCTACCAAAAAGAATTTTAAATCCATCTTTTTAAGCAAACAAATTTTTGTCATCTTTATTCCAAAGTCTCAATCACTCTTTCAAAAACCTTGGAAGTTCACTTTTTGATTAAAACCACAAACTAATCTTTGTTAAAATATATTTTTACATGATCATCTTCAAAGGAAAAATCAAGAATTTTGGGAATTATTTTTGGAAAAATGCTCTTCAAGTGAATTTCAAAGCAAAATTTCTATCCAATCAAAATGTTTTTACTTCCTCATTTTTAAATGAAAGATTCAAAATCTTTGAGAATTATTTTTAAAAGATCTCATCATCTTAAGAAATGCTTCTCAAATTTGTTTCGAACACCTGGCCTTTGAAAGGGTAGTAAGGATTGTAATGAGGGGTAAAGATTTTATATGCTTATATGTCTATTCGCTAGGATTAGAGTTTTCTTTTCTTTTTGCATATAGAATAGTCACACATGCATACATGCGTTACATCCGTGTGACATATGAACCATCGATTCTCAAGATTTTAAAGAGGAAAAGTAATAATGAGAAATATAAGTACTTTTTAAAAAAACCAAATAAAAACCTTTTTGTGATTTTAGGGCAAAAATAGCATCCGAATCGGGCATTGACTGGCTTAGGGGTCCCACAACAAGATTGATAAGAAGAGAAAGGGGCATTGAGATGGCGGAAGAAAGAAACACTGGGGAAGTAGCAGAACTGAGAACGCTGGTAGAGCAACAGGCTGAACAAATGAGAAGACAGGCTGAGAACATGATTCGTATAATGAACATGATAGAAGCAATAGCCCACCCGCCACCAATTGTAAATCCACAAAAAAATGATCCACCTCCTGTCAGAGAAGAAGGCTGGTTTGATGACCCAGATATGCCAAGGATTGAGATCCTCAAGGTAGAAAGAGAATGGGCAGAAAGAGAGAAGATGGAGAAAGATAGGTTAATAGTCGAGAAAGTGGAGAAGCTAGAAAGGGTAGTACGTAAATCCCATGGGGTTGACACTTATTTGCTAGAACTGGAGGGTTTATATGATGGGGTTTGTGAGGTACTACTTGCCGATTTCAAGATGCTCATTTTTGATAAGTTTGATGGCACAGGCAACCCCCGTAGTCATATTCGAATGTATATAGGGGCTTTTCAACTGAGCGACTTAAGCACGACCATGATGGCTGTTCTATTTTAGCAAACATTAACTAGAGCCGCACTATCGTGGTACCTTATACTCGATCCGGCCCAAACCCAAATATGGGAGGAGGTAGTCAAATCATTTGTAGCCCAATATGAATATAATCAAGATTTGGATATCACTGTCAGGGACTTGGAACTACCAGGTAGGGAAACAAAGAGTCATTTGCCGAATACTTGAGCAGATGGAGGAGAAATGCAGCAAAGATGGTACAAAGGCCGTTAGAAAAAGATCAAATCCGGATGCTAATGAAGAACCTATAGCCGGTTTATCAAGAAAAGATGAGGTTTCAGTCGATCAACACTTTTGTCGAGGTATTCAATGTAGGAACAAGAATAGAGGATGCGATTTAAGAGGGGACGATTGAGAAGGAAGAACAGCCGAACAGATATAGGAGGCCGAGTTATGGTTCGAATGGAGGACGTTCTGGGGGTCACTCTGGCCCCACCGATGTCAACGCGTTGAGCGGACCAGAGAGAAAGTTTGACATAGTACCAAGAAAAGGAATGGACAAACAGCCAAGGAAGTTTTCGGATTTAGGGGTATCACTGTCAACCGCTCTTGATAGGCTAACAACAAAAGGGCATCTCCGCCCGTTGAAGCCTCGACCTTTACCAAGCCCACTTCCACCAACCTTTAGAAAAGATCTTTATTGCAAATTTCACCAACAGAAGGGTCATTACATGGATCGGTGCACAAGGCTGAGACATGAAATTCAGAATCGCATCGACAATAAAGTATTATCAGAGTCGCCTGTCAAAGCCCTGAATGTTACTAAAAATCCACTGCCAAACAATCGTGTTGTGCCACAACCGTAGGGTTTTTATTTCTTGGGGGTAGAAGGAATGACATTTGATCCATCCAAGCTAATCATGAGAATTGGGGAACCAAGAAAGTTTTGTCAGTTGTTGGAAGATTTAGGAATATGTATACTAGAAAATTTATCAGGAATGTGGGAGGATGAAATGACTAGGCAGTCATATTGGTGGGCTCATGAAAGCAATGATCAAAACATAGGCCAAGTAGAGGACGATCTGTGGTATGAGAGCGACGAAGAGGCAAAGATTGAAAAAGAAAGCTCAGAAGTCATTTCGAAAATCCACAACTTGTGGGCAAGAGAGGAGGTTAGTCACCTAACTCGATCTGGTAGACACTTTAAGTCACATGGACTAGAAGAGGATCACCTAAGAAGAGAGTTGGAGAAAGGGAATGGAAAGATAAATGAAGAGGAGGAGGAAGAAGATAGGGTTCAAAGCAAATGAAAAAAAACTCAGGCTAACATCACCATCTGGGGTTTACTGATCGCTTCTAAACGTCACAGGCAGGCAGTCTTGGATGCTTTGAACTAATCTGACGTTACTATCGATATAGCACCAGAAGATCTTATGGGAATGATCAGTAGAATCTCGACTCTGGCTATTACCTTCTCATCAGACGACCTACCTCCGGGAGGGCCTGTTCACAATAAACCTCTATATGTCACTGTTGAATGCCTGGGGAACACTGTGCCTACCTGTCTTATTGACAATGGGTCAGCTCTAAATGTGTGTCTGTTTCGAACAGCTAAGCGCATGGGTTTAGATGAATCAACGTTCATACCATCTGGGCAGAAGGTGAGAACGTATGGCAACACTCAGAGGACGGTCATGGGGACAATTCTCCTTCATCTCGCTTTCGCGCTCGTGGAAAAGGAAGCCAAATTTTAGGTCATCGACATACCTGCTTCATTCAATTTACTGCTAAGAAGGCCATGGCTAGACAGTTTGGGTGCCATACCATCTATAGTTCATCAGAAAGTCAAGTGTGTCTGGAAAAGCAAGGTCGGTGATATTCTCAAGGATAGTTGGGTTCGTCTGTCTGAAGCTTCATCGAGCGTGCCAGTTTTGGAGGTATAATTCCAGGAAGAAGAGACAGTCTGGGAGGGTTCGAGTTCATTAACATATTGGAGGAAGAGAAACCGAGGGAGTTCTTGCCGTTGTATTTTGATCAGTACGCAAGTTCATTGGTCGCTGGTATCATGAAGAAGATGGGTTTCTTCCCAGATATGGGATTGGGTAAAAATCATTAACATCTGTCGAAGTTTCCAAAAATCGCCACTCAGACTCACACTCATGGTTTGGGTTATCAACCATTAAAAAAGGATCTGAGAGATAAGAAGAAGGCAGCTGATGCACCATTGGATCCTTACCTAAAGACGCTCAATGGAGACTTTGTGAAAGAGGGAGAGGATTTTCCCTTTTGTGGCTTTCCAGAACCATGGGTAGATCAGAAAGACGATTGTTTGAATCCAGGGTTTGAGATCTTCTTCCCCCACGAATTCTCTGGGTGTCAAGATCCATATCTACATGTAACCGTGAAGTCAGTTGCTGTAAAAGCTTGGGTTGGTGTGCTGGACGGCTTGGTCATGAAAAATCTGTTAGGCGAGGAAAGCACAAAAACCAAGGGAACGGGCCAAGAAGGGGTCGTGGAAGACAAGATGGGAGAAGAGCATGCTGAGGGATTGGTAGAAGAGGTGCAAAACAAGGAGAATGACATGGGAAAACCCGAGAAAGAAGAAATGGAAGAGACTACCAAAATAGGGGATCTAGAAGAGTGCTTCATCACTGATCTGGGAGGAAAAAGCAAGAAAGAGTGGGTTTTCGAGTCTAGTGATAGGTATCCCCCACATCCAAAGTCTGTAATGGCCCAAATGAGGCGTCTTTCAATTTCCATGTCTGTTGTAATTGCTCCGAAGAAAATCAGTGAAAGCATGACCAATTCTGCCTACTCGAATGTGCTTAATGAATGTGATAAATGTAATGATCATGAAATACCAAATGAATTGCAAAAATTAATCAAAAAAGAAAAAGAATCTGCATATAAAATCATTGAGAGCACTCTCAATCTAGGAAATGAAGATAATCCTCAAAATGTTTTTATTGGCTCTACACTTAGCAAAGAAGAAAGCAAAGAATTAATCAATCTATTAAATGAATTCAAAGATGTTTTTGCATGGTCTTATAGCAATATGCCATGTATTGATCCAAAAATAGTCAAACATCACATCCCCCTCTTTCCCAATTCAAAACCCGTAAAACAAAAATTGAGGCGAATGAGGCCTGAATGGGCACTCAAACTTAAAGAGTAAGTTGAAAAGCAGTTGAGAGCCGAATTCTTAGTGATCATCGAGTATCTAGAATGGATCGCCAATGTAGTGCCTGTTCCGAAAAGGGACAATCGTGTTAGGGTTTGTGTCAATTTTCGGGATCTGAACAAAGCAAGCGCTAAGGACGATTTCCCTTTACCTCACATTGATGTGTTAGTGGACAATACAGCGGGACATGAACTCCTATCTTTTATGGATGGGTTCTTAGGGTATAACCAGATTCTAATGGCGCCCGAGGATAGAGATAAAACCACTTTCATCACACCATGGGGCACATACTGCTATAGAGTGATGCCATTTGGGCTAAAAAATGCGAGCACAACTTACCAGCGGGCAGCTACAACGTTATTGCACAATATGATCCATAAGGAGGTAGAGGTGTATGTGGACGATATGATTGTGAAATCTAAGGAGAGGAAAGGACACCTGGATGCATTGAGAAAGTTCTTCGGAAGGTTGAGAGAATTTAGAATGAGATTGAACCTCCAGAAATGCACCTTCGGGGTCACTACCGAAAAGTTATTAGGGTTTCTCATCACTCAGAGAGGAATAGAGGTAGACCCAACCAAAATATAGGCCATAGTCGAAATGCAGCCACCCAAGAATGAGAAAGAGTTAAGGGGATTTCTGGGTAGAGTACAGTTCATAAGCTTTCATCTCAAAACTCACCTCAACCTGTGACCCATTGTTTAGGTTACTCAGAAAAGGAGAGAAGTTCGAGTGGGATCCTCTTTGCCAACAAGCCTTCGATAAGATCAAAACCTACCTCCAAAACCCACCTATCCTGTCACTACCCTCGCCCGGAAGGCCTTTGTTACTATACCTTTCTGTGTTTGAAGATTCAATGGGGTGTATGTTAGCCCAAGAAGGAGAAGAGGGGCACGTGGAGAAGGCCATCTACTATTTGAGCAAAAGAATGACCGGATACGAGTTGAAGTATTCATATTTAGAGAAAGCCTGTTGGGCCTTGGTTTGGTGTACCCGTCGCCTACGTCATTACATGTTAGCATTCCCTATAACCCTGATATCCCGAATGAACCCACTCAAGTACCTATTTGAAAAACCTACCTTGACCAGCAGAATTTCCCGATGGACCATAATGCAAGCCAAATTCGATATCAAGTATATCACTGCCAAATCTATGAAAGGGAGGGCCATCTTCGAGTTTTTAGCCGATCTCACTGTGGAATCTGAGGGTAAGAGAGAATTTAAGTTTCCTGATGAGAGAATAATGGAGGTGAAGGAGGACTTGTGGAAAATGGACTTTGATGGAGCAGCCAACCAAATAGGCTACGGGGTTGGAATCATTCTCATAGCACTCGATGTGACCCCTACCCCATGGCCATCAAACTCAGGTATGACTCCACCAATAACACCGCATGGTACAAAGCATGCATAGTCGGGATGGAAGTGGCATTGGCCTTAAAAGTTGAGAGAATTGATGTTTTTGGAGATTCTAACCTGATCATATCCCAAGTAAGAGGTGATTGGAGGGTAAAGCATGAGAAGTTGAGACCTTACCATGACTACCTAGAGAGCCTAAAAGTACAGTTCGAAAAGATTTCTTTTCATTACCTTCCCTGTGAAGAAAACCAACTAGCCGATTCCTTAGCGACCCTAACCTCAATGATCCAGATACCCTCAAGAACTACCATGATCCCGCTATCCATAGAAGTGAGAAGCCAACCGTCATTTGAAATGATCGCCGCTATAGAAGAAGAGTGTGAAGTGCCTTGGTACGAGGATGTATGGAACTTCGTTAAGAAGGGAGAGTACCCCGAAGGAGCCTCAAAGAAGGATAAAAAGGCGGTTCGACGATTCTCTGCTCAATTTGTGATCTACGCGGATAAACTCTAGAAGAAGTCCTACATCGGGTATAATCTAGAGTGCTTATATGGGAGGGAAGCTAAGAGAATGATGGAAGAAATACACGAGGGAGTGTGTGGACCCCACATGAATGGACACATGCTAGCAAAGAAGATTATCCGACAGGGATACTATTAGACGACATTGGACAAAGACTACTGCGAATATGTCAGAAGGTGCAATAAGTGCCAGATCCATGCAAATCTAATGCACATCCCACCATCACAACACTCTAGCATGGCCACCCTTTGGCCATTTTCTCTGTGGAGAATCGATATCATTGGTGAGATTGTCCTAAAGGCCTCCAACGGGCACCGCTACATAATTGTAGCAATTGATTATTTTACCAAGTGGGTAGAGGCAGCTTCGTATGCGACTTTGAAAGCTCAGGATGTGGTGAGCTTCATCGAGAAGAAAATAATCTGCAGATATGGGGTCCCGAATGAGTTCATTTCTGATTATGGCAGTCAATTTCAAGGAGAGGTTATCCTGCTCTTAGAGAAGTACAAGATCACCTGTCACTAGTCATCTCTATATAGATCGCAAACGAATGGGGCGGTAGAGGCAGCAAAAAAGAATGTTAAAGCAATCTTGGGGAAAACGACGGACACGTATAAGGATTGGCATGAGAAGCTGCCATTTGTACTATAGGGATACCGGACTTTCGTGAGAACTTCTACAGGGGGCTACACCATATTTGCTGGTTTATGGGATGGAAGCCGTCCTTCCCGTCGAGGTGGAGATACCCTCTCTAAGGGTTTTAGCCAAATGTGAGATAACTGAATTAGAATGGACATGGGAAAGGTATGAAGAATTGATGTTACTCGTTGAGAAAAGATTGGCTGCAATAAATCATACTCGGGGATATTAGAGAAGGATAGCTCGTGCTTTCAACAAAAAGGTCCGCCCAAGGAAGCTTGCTGAGGGTAACATGGGCCATACATCATTAAGACTCTCCTCTCCGAAGGAGCGGCCTATCTCATGGACCTGGACGGGGTTAAATTTAAGCAACCGATTAACCTCGATCGCCTCAAGAAATATTTTTCTTGAAACCCTTTCTTTCAAAAACTCTAGAGTTGATGAACTACGCTTGACCTGATTCCCATTAGGGGATACGTAGGCAACCTACTCGGTTCGGTCACTAATAATTGCCTAAAAAGGCACTTACTGTCAAGCCTTAAACCGAACTACTTGGGACCTGATACCCATTCGGGGATAAGTAGGCAGGCTCTCGAAAGCCTTTGGTCCATGAAAATCTAAAAAAAACCTGTGTTAAACTAGGGGCAAACTTGCGTTTGCCCAAAACCACTTCAAAGCCTTGAAACCAGGGGCAAACTTCGTTTGCTATCCGAAGAACCCAGATATTTCCTTTAAACCCGTCTCTGGATCTCCTGGCTATTAAAATAAGTACTATAAAATAACAAACAAAAATTCATGTTATAGAATGATTGAAACTTTAGGCAAAAGCAAAGTAAAAGTGCCAAGAAAAGACATTAAAAGGAAATTTTTTACAAAAGATTAATTGTAAGAGTGAACACTTTGATTAAACATGTTAGAACATTTCCTAAAAATGAGAACACTCTTTGGGAAGAAAAACAAAAGAAGTCACATTCAAAAGCATGAAAAGGGTAGGAAGGACTTGTCAAAATTTTTGTAAAATAAAGCTTCGTCCTGTCGTTTCACTTTCATCCATGTATGCCTACGAAGTCTGTCTCTGGATCAGGGTCTGAATCTGAAGAAGGTACTCGGCAGTAGGTATGACCAAAGCCAGTGATCTCCAAAAGGGAGCTGGCACTCTGGCATGCTAAGCCTCAATAAAAGCCTTCACAATAGAAGGGAGCAAAGCAGACCCCCTCGTGAAATCAGTAGTAACGGTCTTGGTGGTATCCTGCAAGAGTCCAAACTGATGGACCACCCGGCCAGGAATGTAGAAAGTGGTGGCATGCAAGCTAGGCAACCAGATGTCGGGCCGCCTAGGAAGTCGTATCGCAACAGAATGATAAACCCACTGCGGGCAGACCCAGCAAATATCACCAGGAGAGAGGCCCTGGAGCCAACCGAGCCATGCATCGGCAGAGTGAAACAAGTGGTGAATCTCTATACGATCATAAGGAAGTGACTTACAAAGATGGGAAGGGTGTATGCAGAGGTCCAAATGCTCCATAAGCCAAATCTATAAAAACAAAAGGCGCCCTGACAGATAACATGGCCCTGGTAGCACGGGCACGATCTAGTCCCATCAAAGTCTCACCAAGAACCAGCATGACGGCACTCTCCATTTTCCTCAAACCACAGGCAATGGGTATGAGAATGTCAGAGGATGACTGAAAGAGGAAATAAGAAAGCATAGCAATCGATAAAGCGCTACACCGTGTAACCCGATACCCGCTGTCATAAGGATCCCCGATGAGAGCATAGATCGAGGAAAGGCGCTCGAAATCGACCTATCTGTCATGTATAAAAGAGCCCGCGGCACTACGGGATATATAGAGAAGAGCTGCCAAATCCTAAACATACCCTGCTTATACCATAGGAATAGTCAAATCCGCAGAAGGATCAGTATGAAGAATAGCGCTGAACTTCTCGAACAGGGGACAAATCTCTTGGTAACTAAAACAGAAAACGTGGAGTAGCGCCTTGAACCAAGCTTTCTTTAAGAGTCATCCGTTGAAAGGAGAAGAGGTCGTTCAGTCTAAAACACTCGAAGTTGAGCTTATCAATGCCAGAGAGAGTATCCATCCACGGGAAAAGGATTTGGGAACTAATGGGGGCCATATGGAAGGGAAGAGAATAAAAGATGATAGTGTTTTGCGGAGTTTTGAAGAGAAGGGGGTATAAATAAAAGTAGACCTGCCCAGGACACAGGGCGTCACTCAAAAAAGAAGAACACCACTCTATTATGTGCCGTGCGGCAGTCCGTGAATGCCACACGACATTCTCTGAATGCCGCAACGGTAGTCACTGAGTGCCGCGGAGGCCTAACCGAGTGCCGCTTGGAGTTTCATTTTTGACAGGATCTGTTTTTACTGTTTTCAGCCCACCTGCAAGCAGAAAACTGAAAAAAATAAATAAATAAATAAATAAAAAGCGTGCGCAACATGCAGCACATGCAACAAGACCAAGCTATGGTCGCATTCATCCGTTAATTCACATAAAAAAGCAATAACATTCGCAGAAGTCATAAAAAGTGATAATAAAAAGGACCAAGCCATGGTCACACATACGATGAACAATAGCAAACAGAAGAAAAGATAAAAACAGTCGTTGTGAAAATGTGCAGGTGCCTATCCTAGTTCAGCTACCCAGAAGCCGTCATAAGAAATAAAGTAAGTACATGTGCATACAATCATCCAAATAGTGTGTGTGACCTCTCCAGAAACACTCAGAAAGTAAAAGAAAATAAAAAATGATAATAAAGAGTGAGGTCAGCCACGGCCCCAGCCCCGAGTCTAACGGGTCACACGCCTGAGGGGCTCCTCCTCCGACTCTGTCCCGCTCCCACCACTTTTGCCTCCGTCTCTGCCCCCACCTCTGCCTCCACCTCGACCGCCACTGCTCCCGCCACCACTACCTCCACCTCGTCCAGCACCGCTACCTCCAGGGGCATCGCTGAAGGGAATGCCAAACTGCTGAAGCTGTTGTTGAAGCACCCCCACCAGTTGGGCCAGTGCCCTGTTCTCCTCCACCTAAGAGGAATAAGGAGGTGAAACTCGGGAATTCATAGGATAAAATGAAATTTTACCTGAGCTCTCAGCTGGGCCGCGATTGTTGCCCAAGCTCCCTCATGCTGAAACCAAGAGCCGAAAATAAACATCAGTAAATAAGAGGCAGCTAAAAATCAATGTGAGAGACGGGAATAAATTCTTACCATCCATTCTCGCCCGAGGACCCACTGCCGCATGCTGTGGGCATACGTCAAGCCCTCCTCTGCGTAAGCACGCAGGACATCATCATACTGAAGAAGAATGGTAGGGGCGCCCTGAGAGAGCCGAGGAATTGTCATTGAGAACTGCTCACCGAAGAAGACAGCGACATGGTCCAATCCCACTCGGGTAAGGTAGGAGGAAGGACAGCAGCAGGGACAGGCTGCAAATAACAAGAATAAAATATAAACCAAAACCAAACCAGACCAAGCCTTGTGTCCCAATCAATTGGGGTCGGCTGTATGAATCCTTTTTCTCCATTTTGCACGATCAAGAGCTATATGCTCATTTAAATTATATATATTCATATCTTGTTGCACTACATATTCCCAAGTCAGTCTAGGTCTGCCTTTCCCTCTAACCATTCCAAGCACTACGATCTTATCACTCTTTTGCATAGGTGCATCTACAGGTCTTCGTTGCACATGGCCGAACCATCTAAGTCTATTCTCCCTCAACTTATCCTCAATATGTGTCACTCCTACAGTCTCTCAGATGTACTCATTTCTAATTCTATCTTTCCTAGTCTTACCACACATCCATCTTAGCATCCTCATCTCCGCTACACTCACTTTGCTAATGTGTTTTTTCTTAGTTGCCCAACACTCTATCCCGTAGAGCATAGCTGACCTAATAGCTGTCCTATAAAATTTTCCTTTCAATTTTGCTCGTATTCTTCGGTCACATAATACTCCAGAAGCACTCCTCCACTTAAGCCAGCCCACTTTAATTCTATGGGTCACGTCATCACCAATCTCTCCGTTTCTACTGATCATAGAACCTAGATAGCAAAAGTGTTCCCTCATTGGGATCTCCTGATCTTCGATCTTCACTGCTTCGTTGTCTCTACTTCCACTATTGCTAAAAGTACATTCCACGTATTCTGTTTTTGTCCTACTTATCTTTAGCCCCTTAGTCTCCAGTGCTTCTCTCCAAGCTTCTAGTTTAGTGTTGAGTCCCCTTTTAGTCTCATCAACCAAGACAATATCATCTGCGAACAACATACACCATAGGACCTCATCTTGAATGTGTCTAGTCAATTCATCCATAATTAGGACAAACAAATAAGGGCTCAAGGTCGACCCCTGGTGTAGGCCTACGGTAATTGGGAATTTGCTTGTTTCTCCGATTGGTGATCTAATTGTAGTAACCGCTTCTTCATACATATCCTTCACCACATCAATATAACCCTTGGTCACTCCTTTCTTCTCTAGCACCCACCAAATTAAATCTCTAAGCACTCTATCATAAGCTTTCTCTAAATCAATAAAAACCATATGTAGATCTTTTTTCTTCTCTCTATACTTTTCCATTAGTCTTCTAAGTAAATAAATTGCTTCCATAGTTGATCTCCCAGGCATAAATCCAAACTGATTTTCTGATACTGATGTTGCACCTCTTAAACGATGCTCCATCACTCTCTCCCATGGCTTCATAGTATGGCTCATCAACTTAATACCTCTATAGTTGTTGCATTGTTGTACATCTCCTTTACTCTTATATAGGCACTAGGATGCTCTTCCTCCACTTATCAGGTATTTTTCTAGTCATTAAAATCCTATTAAAAACTTTTGTAAGCCAAGATGCCCCCACATCTCCCAAGCATTTCCAAACCTCAATGGGGATCCCATCTGGTCCTAAGGCCTTGCTGGGTTTCATCTTCCTCAAAGCAAATTCCACCTCAAATTTCCTTAGTCTTCGATAGAATCTGTATTCTCTAGTTTCATCGTAACTTTTAGTTGCTTCTTCCATTGTGTTATCCATATGTTTTTCATTCAACAACTTCTCAAAATAGCTCTTCCACCTTTCCTTAATCTCTTCGTCGTTCACTAATACCCTAGAGTCATCGCTTTTTATACACTTAACCTGATTAATATCTCTCGCTTTCCTTTCTCTCGACTTAGCAAGCTTATAAATACATTTTTCTCCCTCTCTAGTGTCTAATTTGGTATAGAAGGCGTCATAGGCTTCCATTTTAGCAACTCTAACTATCCTTTTAACCTCCTTATTTGCACATTAATAGCTTTTGAAGTGTTCCTCACTTCTATCATTTTGCCACTTCTTAAAGCAATCCTTTTTGTTTTTTTACTGTAGCTTGTACCTCTTCATTCCACCACCAAGTATCTTTAGAAGCTAATCCTCTTCCCTTCGACTCTCCGAGGACCTCCTTCGATATTCTCGTGATGCACCCTGCCATTCTATCCCACATAGTATTGCTTCCATCTTCCGAATTCCAAGGTGCTTCTGTATACATTCTCTCTTAGAATATTGCTAGTTTCTCACCTTTAAGGTTCCACCACCTAGTTTGTGGGTTTATAGGGTCTTTTCTAGTATGACATTGTCCTTTTATATGGATATCTAAAATAGTAATTCTATGTTGAGATGTTAAACTCTCTCCTGGGATGACCTTACAGTCTTTACATGCTAAGTGGTCTGCCTTTCTCACAAGGAACAAATCGATCTAGCTTCTATTAGATCCACTCTTAAAGGTTATCAAGTGTTCTTCCCTCTTTTTAAAAAAAGTGTTTGCTACTACAAGATCATATGCTACGGCGAAATCTAAAATACTTACCCCTGCCTCATTCTGCTCTCCAAAACCATACCCCCCATGCACCCTCTCATATCCAGTTCTATCTTTGCCTACATGGCCTTTAAAATCTCCACCTACAATTATCTTCTCTCCTCCCGGTATTTCTTGCATTAAAGCGTCCAATTCATCCCAGAATTGTCTTTTAGTGTGATCATCCAATCCTACTTGGGGCGTGTATGCACTAATCACATTAATTATATCCACTCCAACTACCAGTTTGATAAGAAATATTCTGTCTCCTTTCCTCGTGACTATCACAACTTTATCCTTGAGGTTCTTGTCAACCACGATTCCGACACCATTTCTATGCCTATCTTTCCCTGTATAGAATATCTTATACCCAGTCTTTTCTACCTCCTTAGCTTTCTCTCCAACCCACTTTGTTTCTTGTAAACATACTACATTAACCTTCCTTCTAATCATAGTGTCTACTAGAGGGAAGAAATTATGTACTCACCCGGGTCACTTCCATTAGAGGGAAGTTCGACATCAGCTTAGCAGCGTGGTAAGCTACATATCCCGTGGGGGGGTCCACGAAGTCATGGATGCCCAAGCCCATCAGAGCAGCTGTAAGCTCACTACCCTGGAGCATGTCTATAGCCTCATAGAATCTGAAGGAGGGTGTGGCATGAAGAATCCAAGAGCCTCTAGAGATTGCCTAGTCATCCTGTTTCCCAAGTACCACGCCCGGGCTTCTTACCCATCTAGTAGCCGTCTCATCGGGTCGTACCCGCCCAATGCCCGTATCCCCCCGGAAGCAGTGGGAAACACCCTGAGCCATGGCTGCTAGTGAATGTGCGGCTCTCTTAAGTTCTTCAAGAAGTTCCTGAACGCTGTAAAATCGTGAGCCCCGGTCTTCTGCCCGACCCTATCCTTCACCCATTTCAATCCCTGGGGCATGATAATGGCGTCAGCATCGTGTGTCTCAGAGGACATCATGTGAAGATACTCATAGGACCAAATCTACAATAAAAATGAGAAAAAAAAAGAAGGCATGAGTCTCGCAATTTAAATAATTCCCGAGAAGTTGATAAAATAATGAAAATAGAAGAGGACGTACCTCCCATGCCCTCCATAAACCTCCTGTAGAAGCCAGTCTCTCCCAGGAAATCTCTCCCATATGCTTGTACAGGATGGCTAATCCTGCACCAGCCCAGTCATACTCAAGTATCCAATCTATATGTTCCAACGATGCCACTAGCACGACAGAGATCCGGTCGCCCTTGGTACTCAACAGAGAGCACCCCAGCATGTACATAAGAAAGCCCCGGGCCATCTGCTGGTCGGTAAAGCCCTGCTGGCCCCTAAATGTGTCCATGAACCACTTGGCTATGACCAAGGGCTCCTCGGGGAGGACTCTTAGCAAAGGCAACACCTGGTCCCACTCAGTGACGATATCTAGGTACCATAGGCACTCCCCCAAAAGGGGATCCCTATGGTCACCAAGAAGTCCAATGGGGTCATAGTCATCTCCCCAAAGTCAAAGTAGAATGTGGTGGTGGTGTCCCACTAATGCTCTACTAGGGCATGTATCTGAAGAAGATCGTTCGAGCTCTTTGTCAAGAGCTTGACGAAATCTCCAAAGCCAACAGCAATAATAAGACCCTTCATGGTCTCGTTCGACTCTGGGTACCACTTGAAGCCGTGAGCCAGGTTACCGTACCCCTTCAGCACGTCAGGCTGGAGCTGCAAAAATTGCAAGATTCAAACATCAGCAAGTGAATGAGTAAGGGCAATAAAATGAAATAAAAAATGGAGGGAATGGATCAAAGTAGGAGCAAATGATGGATAGATAAAGGGTAATAAAATAAAAGAAGAACAATTGCAGCATCATGAGCATAAAAGTCGTATCCATGGGAAGGTGCATAGAATCTTGTTTGATATGCATCACATTCATAAATTTTTGAAAATAATAAAATAATAAAGTGAAGAACGATGAACTGAATACAGTTAAATAAACTTGGTTCATAAGAATGACAATCGCAAGCACGAGGAGTTTTTTTTGTCACGCGTTGCATTCATATAGAAGAATATAATGTCACCACATTCATGAGATTCATAAAGAAGCGGCCGAAAGAGAAAGGAACGAGTGAGAGCGTGTCCACCTCACGCTGGAATGCTCGGGCAGACAAGTGCTTGTCCGGATCCCAGAGCAGAAAACTAGGATCAAAGTGGGGAGTGGCCATGTACTTGGCCTTCTTCTTCTTGAACCTCAAGCTGCTAGCCACAATCTGTTAAAAAAAGAGAAAGAACAGAACATCAATTCTTTTGGAAAAATTAAGAAAATAACTAAAATAAAGGAAATTATGAAGTTCTGATCAAGGAAAACTTACATATGGATCCCTTGGATCAATGTGAGGAAAAGAGAAAAAATCATCAGAGACGATCCGAGAGTGAGAAGTTTGAAAAGTGAATGAAATGAGTTGAAAATTTGAAGTTTAAGCAATCTGCAGCTCCGAATGGCACTCGGGAAATCATGCTTGGCAGTCAATAGACTGCCGTGCGGCACTCACCAAGTACTGCACGGCATTCACGGACTGCCGCATTTTGAAGCGTGTGCCGCAAGTATGGTGGTTTAAGTGTCGCTGATTTTCCCCCCAAAATTCAAAATAAACACCAAAATTTGAATTCAAACCCTCTGATTTTGCCCACTTTTGGCACTTCTGACCCAAATAATATCTTGTGGGGTCTGGTTGACCTCTGATTTTGAAAATAGAAATGAATTTGGGCCCGTTTGACCCCTGATTTCCAAATTTAAAATGAATTTGGGTCCAATCGACCCTTGATTTTGAATTTAAAATAAATTTGGGTCTATTTGACCCCTAATTTACAAATTTAAAATGAATTTGGGTTTGTTTGACCCCTGATTTCCAAATTTGAAAAGGGATTTGGGTTCGTATGATCCCTGATTTTGAACAAACGTATTTGGTGGGGCCGAAGGGCTGTGGATTTTTCAGAGCAAACATATCCAACGGGGTCGAAGGGCTACGGATTTTTCAGAGCAAACATATCCGACGGGGCCGAAGGGTTGTGGATTTTTTAGAGTAAACATATCTGACGGGGCGAAGGGCTGCGAATTATTTTTATATCCGATGGTGCCGAAGGGCTGTGAATTTTTCAGAGCAAACTCACCTCGACACCGGAGTATAAGGCGCGAAGCGCATCTCAGTCTTTCGAAAAGTGTGGTTCTTGATTCGACACTGAAGTATAAGGCGCGAAGTGCATCTCAGTCTTTTCAAAAAGCATGGTTTCTGATTCGACACAGGAGTATGAGGCATAAGGCGCATCTCAGTCGATCAGATGATTCTTGAAAGACGAAGTCGCAAAGCGCCGCCCAGTCGATTGCGTTGAGAGAGTAAAATTGCATTGACACCAAGGCCTAAGTCTCGAAGCACCGCCCAGTCAATTGCGTTTGTCCTTTTGGCCGAGATGGCCAAGTATCTTGAAGAAGAATCAACCTGTGGATTATAGAAACTCCGAATTCTAAAAGAATAACTCGTCCTTAAGTTTGAGTAAACGCGAGCATTAAGTAAGGCATGGACTGCATTAGAATACGTCGCGATAGCATAATTTTTGAATCATATCATTTGTAGAGCATGAAATTGCATTAACAACCACCATCGCGTGAGCACGTGTATCATGACAGGATAGCTGCATGCATTCGTATGATTACCTATGTTTGTGTGTGTTTACCCCTGGCCCAAACTACGTCTCGGTCTGATTCCTAAAAGTATACGTAGGCAGCTCACCATTGAGCACGACCGACATGAACCACTTGTGTAGCCGTTTTTTGCAATGCATTTTATTTTTACCTAAATTCAACGCTCTGGTTAAAGGCTTGTCTTCACACAGGCTTCATATTTGCTTGTGACACGCGTTGGTCCACAAGCTCTGTCGAAGAAGGGCAAACTGTTGACACCCCAATTTTGACCAAGCGTCAAATTCAGGGGAGTATTAACTCTAAGATCCAATGATGATAGGCGTCCGATTAATCCAAGACTTCCAAAAGTGATTCAAGCTCTTTTGAAGGCTTTTCCAATTCAAAGCAAAAAAAAGAAAAAGAGAGAAGAGGGAAACAGAGAAAACGGCACATAGTGAAGGCTACAGTAGTAACAGGTTGTCGTACGACACTCTGTGAAGTGTCGTACGGCTTTCAGTAAATGCCGCTAATTTCATCAAATGCCGCAAAAAATGAATTTCTACAAAAAAAAAAAGTAGTCTATGTAGTTGTCTGCGACACACCATGAATGCCGCTTCGGCATTCACTAAATGTTGTTCCGGCAATCAGTGACTGCCGCACCGGCAATCACTGAGTGCCGCTTCCATCTCCAGAGAGTGCCGCATTTTTATGATATCCTGTCCAAAAATAGGTCAGCTTATACCATCCAAAGGCGGCTGAAATTAGGATTTTGGCTGCGAATTTCCCAAAAAAACCCTCTAAAGATTGCCTATATATAGAGGATGTGTGTCCCATTAATAGGGACTTGGAATATTTAGAATATTAGGATCCCAATATTGATTCACTTCAAAACTTTCTAAATTAAGAGAGAAGTGGAATTAGAAGAAGAAGAGCTTGATCATCATTCTTGGAAGATTTGAAGGCACAAAAGGAGTTGAGGATAATTAGAGGTAACTCTAAATCACTTAGTTTTAACACCCAAGTTCAGTCACAATACATAGATGCTTAGGACCTTTTACACATTTTCAAAACCTCTCTTCCCAACCCAATTCATCATACACCACATGTATTGCGATTGAACTCTCATTTCATTAGTTGGATCAAAATAGCCTTGAGATTAAATTTTGAATAAATCTTGGAGTTTGATGTTGCTTGAACCTTGATTTCTTTTCTTTTGACTATGTCTTTTTTTGAGATTCATAAGGCTTTCAATGTCTTACTTGAATCCTTGTGTTTAGAATCCCTCAATATTCTTATGAACTTATGTTTCATGAGAGGATTGAGATTGGTATTAGTGTATTAAGTCAATGAGTTCAAACTTTTACCATAGCTTGAATTCATTACCTTGGGGTTCTATTAAGTTCCTTCATACTGTTAACTGTCCCTAATTTCCAATGACCAACAAATGGTAGGAAGGATAATTTGAATCCAAGCTTATTTCCATGGCTTAGCCTCACTACTTTGAGATTTTATGAAGTTCCTTATACTTCACCTAAAATCCATAAGTCCAAATGTTCTTAGTCTCAAATGACCATCAAATGGTAGGAGAAGTAGTGTAAATCTAAGTCTATTTCCATGGTTTAGATTATTGTCTTGAGATTTGGTGAAGTTTATTCATACTTCATTGAAATATACATGAGTGTCCTTAGTCTCCAATGACCATCAAATGGTAGGAGAGAATGGTTTGGTTTAAACCCAACTCTATGGTTTAATAGTTGGGGTTAACAAATAAAGTTGAATTTGACAAATGGTGTAGTGAATTCAGTGACCACTTTTGATCAAAGATTTTTAGTTAAACATCGAACCGTTGGAACTGAATGAAACCAACATAAAAATGTCTATAACTCAAAGTTCTACCACTGCATTTTTTTTGTTTCAAAAAGATTCCATGGTTAAAATGATTTGGCCATGATTTTTGGGGAAACAATAACAATCTTTCCAGAGTTTCAGAATAGCAACATCCTTTTGAAATGAGTAAATCAGAAGCTTAATCAAGCATTCTTGACCCCAAATAATTTTGTACATGAATTTTGATGTGTTAACAAGATCCCCTAAAATGATCCAAGTGTTTTTGATTTTTTTTTTTTACTATTTTTAGAAAATCATACAAAAATTCTGGACAGAGAGTTATGAAGTCTTGAGTGACCTCTAGTATTTGTTTAATTCTCAGAGATCTAACCAATGAAACCTTGACTTTCTTTTTGGATTAAAAAATATACTCACAGAGACATCTTGTGTCCAAAAATCATGAAGATCAAACCACGGGAACCATCCCTTTTATTTCTTTAAATTTCGGGTTTGCTCTCAGAAATTTTCAGAATCCTGTCACAGTTTTCACCAACTTTGTAAATTATGGTTCAAATGATCTTTTCTTTAACGTAAGGCTTATATCATACTCCAATAAAGATTATTCAAGCTTGGAACCAAAGGCTAAAGGATCTAAATCAATGATTAGTTCGTGGTCTTTATATTGTTCATATCCATGTATCCATGAACATTCATTCATATAGATTGACACTTGAAAATAGAATTTGCCTCTTGTTAGGAATTATTACTCAGGATCCAATAATGTGCTTTATTTAAAATGTGTGTACTAATCTTTATTTTGTAGCGCATTTGAGGTACAATTTTCCAACCCTTCTCTAGTTTAATTTGCTTCTTTGGTTTTTATCGATTTTTTGACTCCATGAATGACACCTTAGAATAGGTCTTGTTTTACCTGTATACTTGAATTAGAAACACTTTTTATAAGACTTTTCTTTATTTCGCATGCATTGCACGTTTAATATTCGCGGCTGGATCCCATGTAAGTTTCCTAGTTCCTTAAATACACGTTATATTGTTTGCTAATTGAAATATGTGGTTTTGAATAATACTTTATCATTTGCAATATTACACTCTTTAGACATGCTTTTGTAATGTATATTTATACGTATGTATTAGTTGAGGGCATGCTTAGATTAATAGTTTGATTAAAAGGATGTTGAGTAGAGGCATATCACGAGATAGGATGAGGGAGGGTGTTTTAGTTTGTCGGGCTCCTTCCTCTCTCATTCCATAATCCTCGGACCTAGTTAATCTCTGGTTTCTAAAAGATCGGTTTGCTATTAAATGGTTTCTTAATTTTTCTTTCAAAATTTAAGTGGCAACTCATTTTTAAATTTAAATTTGGAAAACAATTTTAAATAAAAATTTATGGGTAAGAAGAATTGCGATATCCACAACTATGCCCTGGTCTGATTCCTGGAAAGGATATAGCTCCAGCGGAGCACGACCAGGAGCAGCCTCAACTTAGCAGCCTCTACCCTGCATTGTATTACATTCGTATTTCTTAATTTTCTTAGATTTTGAATTTCTTGATTTTTGTTTTTCCTAAAACCTCTCAGTATGGTTATTGGGTGCCTTCTAGCTTTGACACTCACTTGCAGTTCACATTGTTCACAACAAGCTCTGCCAAAGAGTGGCAAACTGTAGATACCCAATTTTGACCACACTGATAGGATTTAGGATGGACAATATCTTGGAGGATTTGATGATCAAAAGTACCCCGTGGAAGGTACTGGATTCCACACAATCAAAAGATCAAACTTCGGAAAGTGACTTCAAGTTTAGAAAAGCCATTTTCCATGCATAAATCCTGGTTTTGTCAAAATCATCTCTCGAAATTCATATTCACTCAGGGTTATAAAACATGAAGTGTTCTAAACAAAGTATTCTAGGTATCCAGAGATTCAATTTTAAAGAAAAATCCAAAATCGATGCACATTGAAAAGCAATTTTGAAAAAGAAGCCGCTTGATTGCAAAAAGACGACGAAAGTTTCGGATGACTTCTGGACTTCAATTAAACTTCAATTCTCATTTCAAATCCTCCAGGAATATTTTTATACTAAAATTCAACCCAACATCTTTCCAATGGTACATAAACGGACAATTTCGGACACCAAAAAGTATTTTTACAAAAATCTGGAAAAATAGTGCAAACGAAACTTGAAAGAGGGCTTGTGGGCAACCAGGGGAACCAGAAAAGCAAATAGTGGGTCCTACTTATGGGGTGGTGGTTCCCCCCTAAACTGCCACCTATATGTAGTGTTTTCCATCACTTTTTTTTGGTTCTAGACCCTTCTAGGCAGTTCTTACTGAGAAGAAATTGCCTGAAAACTGCATTTAGGCACTGAAATGGCCATTTTAACCCTTTTCTGGCCTCTAAAATCTCTGTTTCAACCCTAAAATTTAAGAGTTAAGTTTTCAAAACTCAATATATAGATCCATTTGATGTCATCTCAGAGTCACAAGAAGTACACACAAGAGAATATACAAGAGGAGATGAGATAATACAAGTGAATATACTTGCAAGATATAAGAATATACTTAGAATTCAAGAGATTTTCTAGAGAGAATAAATGAATTATGAATAAAATTTCCATAAGACTAATCTCAAGGTAATTAGATTATAGAATTGGACATCAATTTCCTCACTTAACTTCCATGGATGAGTGCTTGAAGAACACTTGAAGAAGAAGATCCTTCAAATCAATTGTGATTGCATAATTGAGAATCCTCCAGGAGGTCGACATCATAATTCATTTCAAATTCCTACTTTTGTATATAGATCTATGGGGTTTGGATCTAGTCTAGTTTAGTTTATTTTGTTAGAACACTCATCTTTTCCTTCTCTTGTTCTTCACACACTCACATAACTAGATCCAAATCCTCTTTGATTTTGTTGATAATTCATAATTAGAGATTGATTTTCACTATGATTTTCAATTTTGATTTCATTCTTCTATTTAGTTTAGATCCATGCATACATGATTATATATATGTATCTATTTTGAATTCTGTGATGGTTTAGAAGTATGATCTATGAGAAGGATGATTCTTATGTTCATACTTTTTCTCTTTATTATTCCTATAACCTAGAATTCCTATTGAATTTAATCTCCAATAGGATATTTGTAAGTCCCTTTGATCCATGATCTATAGTTCTTCATAGAATTTGAGGGATAAATTGATTGGGAATCATGATAATTAAGTTGATCTATGAGTTTTCATCTCTCTAATAAGCTTCAACCAAAGCCTAAGATGTTTTCCTCACACTTTAAAATGAACTAGTCAAAATTCAGCAAAACAAATTGGTTTTTTCCATAGGATTTGGTCCATCAAAATCCGTAGTTTGATGGATTTCAAAATTTTTGGGTAAACTTTGATGAGTTAGCTTTCATTTGATCCGCTTTGAGAATCATTAGGATCCATTTGCTATTTTTAGAAATTGTTGAGAAATCGGTTGACAGATTTGAACATAGTCTCTTTGTGCTTGAATTTCAGAAAATCTATGATAATTATTGATGATCCACTTTTTGGGGATGATTCCTAACTCATGTATCTATATGTCGATGTAAAATCATGAGCATACGATCGAGTTAAGATTGTTTTCTAAGCGTTTAAAGTTGATACAACTATTCTAAAATTTTCTAAGTTTAACTATAATCATGATTATGTATGCAAAATTGTCATACCTTGATCACTCAACAATAATTGATGAATAAACTTGGTTTAGAAATCATGTAGGATAAATTGACGAGAGAACAAAAGCTTGGATCAACTTGATTAACATGATTCATGAATTTCTATTATGTTTTGCATTCTTTTGTCAAATGATACCAAATTTCCAGAATAACAAAGTCTGGTTAAAATAATTTTTCAGAGACCTTAGGGTCATTATATGTCCATGGGATTATTTTTTTCATATACTACAATGAAATATCTTTCTTTTGACACAAAATAGTGCTTCACACGAGTTTTGTAGAGTTAATTATGATTTTTTACAAGAACAGTGGACAGTCCTAATCCACTGTTCCCAAAACTCTTATTTCTCAAACTTCAAAAATGATAATGAGGTCCCACTTTTTGGAGAAGTTCCCTAAGACATGTATCTAAATTTTTATAAAAGGGTTTTAACCCAGCTCATGTTTAAGACCACTTTTGATAGGATTCATTAGAGGTTGTTGAATCTAAAAATTTGGTTGATGACATTTTCCTCTTGTTTCTCATGCATATCATTTGTTTGCTAGTATTTTGCAATGCTTGGGTATTCCTTGGTATCTTAGTGCAGAGAATTGAATGTCGTGGATCCGGACTTTGATTTGTGGGTTTGCCTCATCTACATGTGGCTTAGTGCCTATGTATCATGTACTATCTCCATCATTTCTCTTAGAAATTTTCCAGGTTTACAACTTTGTTTTCAACGACATAATTCCTTTAGGATAGTCTTTGCATATGTGTTTATATGTTAGAGACATCTTATATACGATTGTTGCATAATTGCATTACACGTTTCCTTTTTTTTTTTTTTTTTTTTGCTTTTTGCGACTCCGCTTGAGTCAACCCAATGTAAGTCTTCTCGTTCCCTCTTGCATATCATGACATGTTTCCTTTATTTGCATCGGTTCCAGGCGGGACTATCCACTGTGAGTATACCTCTCTCTTGTATTGCATGTGCACCCGATTGCTATTTGATTTAATCTCTTGAAATAATTTTCATTAGACGTTCCCTTTTTGACGTGTATACATTATCTAGTATGTCTTAGGAAACAACACTAATTATGAATTAAGAACAAGGATATTTGAATCAAGGCCTACCATTTGGTAGGGCGAGGAGGGGGTGCTTTAGTCCTGCTTAGGTTCCTTCCCCTCTTGAACCAAGACCCCTGAACCTTATTTTATAGTAATGAAGGGAAAGTAACCTCATTTAATTTTGGACGAGTCAAACTTGGGTTTCCTAATTCCCGATAAAAATTAGGTGGCGCCTCTTTGTCTCTAGGGCCGCGTGAGAAAGTTGTTATTCCTTGAAGTGTGCTCCTTGGATCCGTCCTGGGACATTGTCAAGGAATGCCAGAACCCCACTCTCAACACGCATGTCCACAATGTATACCGCCAGGGCATTAGTTAACCCAAAAGGCATAACTAAGAACTCATAATGCCCATATCTGGTTTGGAAGGCTGTTTTCGATATATCCTCTGATCTAACAAGTAATTGATGCTAACTAAATTGTAAATCAATGTCGCTCCTTGTAGTTGGTCGAATAAGTTGTCTATCCTGGGGAGTGGGTACTTATTCTTGATAGTGACCTTATTCAATTCTCTGTAGTCAATATAGAGTCGAAGATTTTCATCCTTCTTTCTAATAAACAGAATCGGGGCTCCCTAAGGTGACGTGCTCGGTCTAATGAATCCAAGAACTTCCAACTGTTGTACTTGCTTCTTCAGCTCTAGCATTTCTATTGGGGCCATACGGTAAGGGGTCTTAGATAATGGTGTAGTTTCGGGTACTAACTCAATACAAAAGTCGATCTTGTGCTTAGGTGGTAATCCAAAGATGTTCTGAAAGACATCTTCATAGTCTCGAACTATCAGAATCTGAGCGATCATCGATTATGAGCTTGTGGTTTCCATAGCGGCTAAGAGACTTGTAAGAAAGGTGTCACTAGTAGGGTTGCACTAGAAACTGAAGGGTATACTCCCAGGTACTAAAAATGTGATTGACCTACTAGCACAGTCTAACTTCACATGATACTTAGTAAGCCAGTTAATTCTTAGGATTACATCAAATTCCTTCATAGGTAGAAAAATTAAGTCTGCAGGTAAGTTCCTATCTTCCAATGTCAAAGTGTAGTCCTTGCACACCTTTTCTAGCTTCACGGCCACTCCCAAAGGTGATACCACATTCAGAGCTACCTCAAGTGTTTGGGGGTACTAAACCCAATCGTCATACAATCTCAAAGGCAATAAATGAATTTGTAGCACTAGTATCAAAAAACACTTTAACTCGACTAGCATATAATGAAAGTGTACCTTCCAAGTTCTGCTGCTCCTTTTCATCATAGCCAGCGACCTCGGGTATGATAGCATTAAGTCAAGCTTTGCTAGTATAGCCTTGAGTAGTTGACCCATGATAGTTTCGTCTCGGTGCCTTGCAATCCTTGCTCACGTGCCTCTTTTTCCACGGTTATAGCATATAACATTAGCTCAGTTGTTGGTCTTGGGGGCTGTGCAGTCTCGTGCCATATGTCTAAGGATCCCACAACTGAAACATCTGTCCTTATTATTCTGGTGGCTGTGGTTGGCACTTGTAGAGCGGGAAGTGCTACGTTCTTATCCCGAAGAAGGGTGGGTCTGGGTTTCTTACCATTGTTCCATGGACGCTTGTTTCCTTGGAAACGAGCCGAAGGTCTTCCTCTTGGTCCATTCCTAAACAGGGGTGGTTGGTTTGTCATTTGCTTTGAGCCTTGATAGCCATTTCTTTCCAGTCTTGCAGTCAACCTGACCAATGCCTTGAAAGTTTGATTCAAGTGTCCTAATGTCAGATGTCGAAGGTTTAGATTGAGTCCTCGGTGAAACTTCTTGGTCTTCTTTTGAGGGGTCTCAACCATATGAGAGGCAAAGCGGGACAAGCGCTCAAATTGTGTTGTGTAGTCTCTTACAGTCCTATTTCCTAGAGTCAACTCGATAAACTCCTTTCACTGGTCCTTTTCATCGTCGAGAAAGTACTTTTCTAGAAACTTATCCCAGAAGGTGGTCCATGTCATCCTTCTTGAAGCTTCTACTCTGATAGTTACCCTCTCGACTTCCCACCAATCAGTCGCCATGTAAGTGAGTTAGAAAGTAGTAATATGGTGCTTCTCTATCTCGGAGCATTTTATTGATTCAAAAATATGATCGATATCCCTCAGCCATTGCTCTGCTCTCCAGGATTCACCAGTGCCGTCAAACCTATCAGGGCGCAAAGCTCTAAATCCTTCCATTAGTCTATCGCGTGTCTGAGGTGGGGGTTTTAGGCGGATGTGGTTATTGTTGCCATTTTCATTCTCGTGGTTGTTGCTTATATGGTCTAGACGCTGTAGAAATGCGCCAAAGATTCCAGTAGGATCGATTCCTTCAGGAATAGGATTTGGTGGTCCTCCATTGTGATTTCTTCTCGGTTTGCCTGCCATTGTGCTTACGTACCTACATACATGTTTATTGGTTACTCTCCAACCCTAATCATGGTTACAAGATATATGAAATACTGAATATAGATAGCAGTTCCAATATAAGCATATATCACATCATGCATATACTCCATTAAGTAAAGGAAACAAGTCTTCATCAACTTCAAATATTTACATGGTATAGCATAGTTACAAAAACATTTACATAGGAAAGCACGCACGCTGGATATATACATAGTAGGGAAAATAGTACCAAAAACATATACATAGAAAAGGCATACACGTTACTACTAATACGTGTTACATGCCTGAGTAGAACTATATACACAAAAGATTGGCTACTAGCCCTAATACAAGTAGAGCTCTAGATCTTGGGGATCCTATCCTAAAAGTTCTCCATATCTGACTCGTAAGGTGGAGCATTATCCTGAATCGAATCTCCTCAGGTGGAACCCAGGCCAAGTATGGGTCAAACTCATCGATTAGCTCATCGTCATTGTCGTCCTCTAAGTCATCCTCAACCTCTGACCCTCCATCATCCATAACTACCATCGCGCCATCCTCGTCGACTTCCTCTACCGGATCCACATCGTCACCAACCTCTACCGACTCCTCCTCAATTATGTCCTCCTCGGGTGGCTCCTCACCCACATCCTCCACTGGGTCAACATATATAGTTGGATCAGCATCCTCTGCGGGATCAATGTCCTCTAATGGACCCTCTCTATCACCAGCCTCCTCCATAACCATCTCTGGCTTGTCGTCATCTGACTCATCATCGTCATCATCAGACTCGTCCTCACTATAAGACCCCATGACTAGCTCTGCGACTAACGGTGCATCAACTATGGGCTCCTCTGCTGGTGGTGGTGGTATAAAAAGAGGTGGTCCTACAGGCAATGGTGGGGGTGTCAACTTTTCTCAAAAAGTAATGACTCCAAAGGTATGGCGGTCCTGAGTCATCTCGATTGCCTCCTGATGAGCGAGTCTAAGTGTGCTCTCGTGGTAACGTGCCTCCATCTGTAGGATCACTGGATAATCCCCAATACATGAATGTCGTGCCACATGTTATCCTCCATATGTTGCAGGGCATTCTATCGAATCCTCTGGTGATACAACACTGGGTCTGCGGACTTTATGTGGTCTGGGTATATCCAGTGTCCTCCAAATCTGTCCTGGACATAAAAAGGCTCCATGCTAACCTGTCCAATATAAAACTATCATAAGGTTAGTATCTTCATAGGTCAAAAAGATCTAATGGTTCATAACTTAAAGTGCATAGGACAATCGGTGTACATGTCTTAACCTAAGGCTCTGATACCAAAAATCCCTGTCACGCCCCGACATAGCCAAAATAGGAAAAAAATTAAAATTTTCATCTTGGACCCTTAGGCACGTGACTAGTTGCATTATCGAATTGTCCAGGACCAAAAGCTAATATTAAACAACATGACATAAAGGATAAAACTAACATCTGCTTACATGATTATATTACAATGAAAAGCCACAGTACTAGCTAACTATTACATCATTAAAGATACATCAGAGTCTTATGGCTCTCGGGCCTTACAAAAACTATTACAATAGATATAATAAGTCTTCTGATAGAGATTACAACCAAAAACATTTACTAGATTACAACTACTAGTCTTCTCTCTAACTAGTGTAGCCATAATCCTCCTCAGTGTACTCTTGCTCCATTTTCTCCTCTTGGGCAGCATCATAACCTATGTACTCATCACCTGGATAACCTAGACATGGGAATATCCAGTGACATGAACGCCGTCAACTTATGAAACCTGAGTGAGAAAACTAAATCAAAAGGAACTTAATAGCCACGCACAAACAAAACACGTTTACTCCTTTTATTGCATCTTTTAAAGTTCTCCATGTTCTCACCATCGAACTATGACCACTAAATATGAAACCTGAGTGAGAAAACTAATTCAAAAGGAACTTAATAGCCACGCACAAACAAAACACGTTTATTCCTTTTATTGCATCTTTTAAAGTTCTCCATGTTCTCACCATCGAACTATGACCACTAATGTGCTCGACCAAGTATTCAAAGAGAATACAGATAATCAACATGATCAATCTCGACATCCTGAAGATACTGTAGCAACCTACTACCAAAGCCTGACTCAAAATGTCAACTCTAGACAACAACCACTGCAACAACAAATCTACTCACTTTACACCAACCTTTACTTTGTCACGAAGAACCAAAGTATTCAACTCAACCCTCACTTCGTCGTGAAAAACTGAAGTGTTTTCACTTTGTCACGAAGAACTGAAATGTTCTCACTTCGTCATGAAGAATTGAGGTGTTCTCACTTCGTCACGAAGCATTAAAGCGTTCAATTAGACCTTTAGTTCGTCATGGAGAATCGAAGTGTTCAACTCGACCTTTACTTTGTCACGGAGAATTAAAGTGTTCAACTCACTCTACCAATAAGCCTGACATAGAGTCCTAGCTTCCTGACCAACCCAACACAAAGTCCTAACATAACTATACTGAGTTTGACATAGAGTCCTAACTCACGATATTAGTCTGACATGAAGTCCTATCACTACCCTACTAAGTTTGACACGAAGTCCAACTCACAGCGCTAAGTCTGACACGGAGTCCTGACTCACCATACTAGTACATCATCACGCTAGACCTCTCGGGGCTTCTAATCCTGACAACTATATCCTTTTTGTTCCATCCCAGCCTCTATGGCCCAGTTTAGCTACCCAACACTTAATCCCAGCATAAGCTACTCCTGACATTACACAGCAGATACTGATGAGGGCTGATATTTGTAAGATATTAGCCCGAAAAAGAATAGAATTGGTCAAATCTTAACCCCAGATCTCTAGTTTTACTTACATTCATACTTCAATCTATCTTTTTACACAATGATGTGTTTTCGTGGTATGTTGTTGTGTTCAGTTCTTTAAATACAGGTCCTAAAGCTTGAATGAATAACAAGTTGAAAAGGGATGGCTTAAGAAACAAAGAGGACATCTCAAAGATGAAACTCAAGTCTTGATTGCCATCATTGCAATTGATTGCCATTATAAATAATTGATTGGTATTCTTACCAATTGATTGGTTGCAGTTACCAATAGATTGGTGAAAACTAGAAGTCAAACCTTTTTAATGGTGAAAGATCTTAGCAATCATCCATTTATGCATCAACCAGCCATTACCGAGTGAACTTGGACACTCCCTGTTCATACAGAAATTATTATATATAGGGGAGAGCTAGAGAAGTCAAGGGTTGGCTAATTGTTATTGGTTTTGTAGGATTTTCTTCATTTTGGTTTTTATAGACAACTTCAAGCCTGAGGGTTTTACATTTTTAGTTTCTTTATTCAGTTAGGTTTTGTTCATTTTGTTTTGTTATTCTGTATTTTTTTAGCCACACGATTGTTCCAAGTTTAAGTTTTGAAATTCTATTGTAGTTTCAAATGTCATGTTTAAATCCATGATTAGGTTTGATTTCAATAATGCATTTCAGTTTCTTTTCGTTTCTTCACTTCTAAATATGATAGTGTAGATTCCTGGTTGGGAATAATGTATTGAAACATAGTTCCCTAGCCTCTGCCATGTTTCTGTGATAGGATCCCTGGCAATCGATTGGACACAGAACCCAATCGATTGCTATAGAATCAAAGCCAATCGATTGGTATTTATATCAGTCGATTGGGAGGCATTCCATTCCAATCGATTGGGTACTATGACAATCGATTGGATGGTACATGCCTTTGGACAGAATCCTTTAAGTATTTCAGAGACTTTTCTTTCAGAAGTTTGAACCAAATTGATTTTTAAAGTTCAGATTGCAAGTATAATTTAAACATAAGCTTTTTAACTAGTTAATGCAATGTACATATGTGATTAGCATTTGGAATATTTTATATTTGATGTGTTCGTCATAGTTCAAGGTTTTAAATAGTGATTATTTCCATTCTTCAAAGTAAGTTAAGTTTCTCAAACCACTAGTTATGTATAATTTACATGACTAGTGCTAAGATTGCTGACTTAAATCCACTTCGAAATAAGGAATGCTAGAAAATTAAAGTCCCATTTGTACGTAAATGCTAAAACATGGTAGTGGTTGGGATAATGTGGATATGCATGTTCCCAACACTTTTTAAATAATTCTTTTTAAACTCAAAGTTCCTATTTTTTGGTTAAATCAGTTATCATAAAATTTAGTTAGATCAGTAGTGTTTCCTTTCGTTAATTATTTAAAAGAACTTTTAATATAGTAGGATTGTTAGAACCTCCATTTTTAAGAAATTCTCTTTTATTTCTTTATGCCTCAATCTAAGACTCTCTGCCCCCATTTTTGTCCCTTGGGATACAACCTGGTCTTGTCGGTTTTAACCCGACGCGACCGTCTATACTTGGACGTACTCTTAGGAGAACACACATTTTAGTCGTGTCAAGTTTTTGGCGCTATTGCTGGGGACGGTAACAAAGGCCAGAATCTTTAGATTGATCCGATCCTTCCTTACTCCATTTCTATCTGTCTTTCTTCTTTCTATTCTTCAGAATACAAGCTATAAAGTCTATGTTCTTCTATGTCCTTCGACTCCACCGAAGCTTTCATCATAGATCTATTTGAAGAATCTGACAATAGTCCTACTAATCCCATATTTACTCCTTCAACCTCTGATATAATGGATGACACAGAAAGTCAACAAGGAGAAAACATGGCTATCCTCATGATCGATGACGGTCAACGCCCTTTGCGTGAACTTTTAGCTCCTGATCGAACAATCAGACCTTCTTGTATTCGCATCCTGCTACACCTAGGAACATTCCATTTTCGTAATGGAATGATTCAATTTCTACCTACTTTTCACAAGATGAAAAAGAGAAGGCGTACTTACATATTCGAGACTTCGAAGACGTTTGATGCACTTTCACCGATCAAACCTGCCCGAGTGATATAATTCGACTAAAGCTTTTTTGTTTCACTTTGAAGGATAAAGCAAAGTCATGGCTATTATCACTCAAGCCAAACTCTATTTCAACCTGGGCAATAATTCATGAAGCCTTTCTTAAAAAGTTCTTCCCTAATCGATTAATGACTGATGTCTTGAGACAATTCAAAATGTACAATCAAAAAGAGGGAGAGACTTTTGCAGAGGCATGGGAGCGATTCAAAGATTTGCTATTACTATGCCCACATCATGGCTTTGAGAAGTGGCGAACAATAAGTTTCTTCTATGACGGTCTTAGCCCGAAATTGAAGAAGCTTGTAGAAACCATGAGTGATGGTGAATTTAGCAAGAATGAAGACCAAGCCAAAGCTTATTTTTAATGGCTGGCTAAACATGCACCTAGCTTGTAAGTTGGAGGCATTAGAGGCAAAGAAAGAATCTATGATGCAGTTTGTTTCCAAAGAATCTTGTTCGAGTTGTCTTCAAATGGGGCATCCCTCTCAACATTGCCAAATATATCTTGTATAACAAGAACAGAATCCAGTAGAGGTACATGCTGCAAATGCCCCAAATCGTTTCAACCCCAATAGCAGATGGAGCCATCCTGGCTTCAATCACAAGAATAGTGTTGCCACAATAGACCCATCTCAGCAGTGGCAGCCAAACCAAGGAAATTCGTACCGACCCTAGAATCGAGGGTACCAACAAAACTACCAACCCGCTCCTACCTATCAACAAATCAAGGTTACCACCAAAACCAATATCAGCAAAATCATCCTCCTCAACCCAACTACAATCAGGGGAGTAACAACCAGCCCTCATCCAACACTTATGTGCCACCTCATAAGAAGGCATCAGAGGATCCAAATACACTCATGATGCAGTAGATGATGCAGCTAATGAGTAAACTCAACACAAGTGTGGAGAGGTTGGCTGCTCAACAAAGGGATATAGAAAGAATGATGCTCCAAGCATAACCAGAGCCGAATCCTAGAGGCCAACATTTGGGTACAGGCCCTTTTGGGTCGGGATCACATGAAGAGGCCAAGGCTATAATTGTGTTGAGAAGCAAAAAAGTGATTAAGAAAGCTTTTCCTCCCCCACACCCTCTGATTGAGATAGAAGATGAGGTTGAGAATGAGGAAGAATTGGTGGAAGAAGAGAAAGAGGGCAAAATAGTTGAGCCCAAAACAACAGTTCCCAAGGATGTTGAGATAAAGAGATGCCTGGAAAAGAACCTCTTCTCGAAGAGGTACCCAAATGCCCTTTTCCGGCGCTATATCCTAAGAGGTTAAAGAAACCTCAACAAGAAACCAAAAGTTAGGAGTTTCTAGAGTTATTCAAGCAAGTGAAAATCAACCTCCTGCTCCTTGATGCGATAAAATAAGTACCTTCGTATGCCAAGTTCTTGAAAGACTTGTGCACTGTTAAGAGGAAGCAAAGAGTTAAGAAGTACGCTTACCTGGCCTGCCAAGCAAGGGCAATTCTCAAGCATGATTTGCCTCCTAAATTCAAGGATCCAGGTACACCAACGGTTTCTTGTATAATCGGTCAGAAGAAGTAATCAATGCTCTGCTCGACTTAGGATCGAGTCAAATCTCTTACCTTATACTATTTACCAACAGCTAGGGTTGGGAGAACTTGAACGCACTCAAATTACTCTCCAATTCACAGATTGATCAATCAAATATCCGTGAAGAGTTTTAGAGGATGTCTTAGTCCAGATTGATACCTTTGTTTTTCCTATTAACTTCATTATTTTAGACATCGAGTCGGTATACAATGCCAAATCTCAAATTCCAGTGATCTTTGGACGTCCTTTCCTTGCAATGATTGATGCGACAATCAAGGTAAGAAGTGGAGTAATGACCGTAGTTTTTGGGAACATGACGTTAAACATCAAGATCTTTTCAAATCCAAAAATTGAGGATTTTGATGATGAAGAAGAAGTAAATTGGATGGAGTCAATGATCCAAGATTGTTTTGATTCGACTGCTCCCTCTGATCTTGTGGAGTCCATTATCACTAACTCATGTTATGAATTGAATAGATACACTCCACAAGATGAGGAGATGAGTCAGATGTGTGCACTATTAGAGGTTGTGGAGGAGAAAGTTGCAAGGGTAATGTGGACGGCCTAATATGAACAATTACTGCCAAAGAAAAGTTGGTAGTGCTGTCAAACCTACAATTTCTAGAGTTGGAACTAAAAGAGCTCCTGAAGGAATTGAAATATGTGTTTCTGGGAGAAGAAAAGACATTTCCTGTGATAATTTCATCCATTTTGATTCAAGAATAAGAAGGTAAATTAGTAAAGTTGCTCAAACAGCATAGGAGTGCATTGGGATGGGCCGTCGCAGATTTAAGAGGAATAAGTCCCACTACTAAAAATGAAGGCATTAAGGACATGTAGAATGACCCCTATTAATGTAAATAGAGGCAGAAAATAAAGTTAAACTACCCCTAAGAGAAGGAGAGATGGATTAGTAAATGCCCCAATAAATGGTGCCCCTATTACTAAATAGGGGCGAATTGGACACTAAAACCGTCCCTATTTTTATGTATGCCACGTAGGATTGTTATCTTGGTAATTCCAGTAGAGACACTTAATTAAACGCCCCAATTAAATTTAAAACAATAGAGGCGCTTATGAATTCCCCCATCATCAACTAAAATTATAAATTAGTATCAAATACAGAGACACATCTATGTCCCCCTAATACATTTAAATCTAATTAAATTAGTAATAAAATGGGCACCTGTGATATATAGTAAATATATATATTCATCATTCAATAGAATTGTTCTGATGAAATAAAAATGGAGATAATATTAATATCAAATACATAAATTCTAATCATAGGCCAATCTGCCCTGAAGAGTATATAACCAAATATAATTGTAAATGAAACGTTTTATTATCCTTAAAGAGTACACGACAATTAACTATAGGCTCATTTGTTAGAGAGACATCAAAATCACCCTTAAAAATTAAGTGCATAACAAGAATAATCTATGCTAACTCTGATGTTGGCTATTACTCTGATCCAGAGGCATGAATTGTTGTATAAATTCTGGGTCATTGAGCATCCCTGTGAACTCTCCATGAGGGTAAGGCACCGGTGGGTACAAGGATGGATGGTATGGCTGAGGAAAGTAGAATTGGGATGACGAAGGATATTGATAAGGCCCATGCTACGAATAAGGCGAATACTGATGAGAAGATGGAGTCTATTGAGAAAGTGAATGTTGCCGCTAGAATGATTGATGTTGTCACGCCCAGACGTAGCATAATTCAGGAAAGCATTTAATTTCCTTTATGGACTCGTAGGTCGTGACAAGTGAGTATGACCAATTGTCCCTGCAACAAATAACTTAACAACATTTCTAAAAGAAAGGATACTAATAAACATAAGCTCCGAAATTTAAAACTTGCTAAACTATTACATAAGTCAATGTCTTAGGCACAAAACGCCGTTATTCAAAAGCTGTTCTCCAGTCTATTACAACTTTAGAAAATGAAAGACATAGGAAATAATAAGCAGCCTCCTGGAAAGTTCCCTGCCTCTAACTAGCGTAGTCGAAGTACCCTGGCTGCTCCTGCCCCTGAAAATCTGGACATACAGTCCAGGACGCATCAACGCCGTCAGCTTATGAAAGCTGGTGAGTAAAATAAACAAGTTCTCGCAATGTATATATATATAAGCAAAATAAACAACGGTACCATTTAACTTTATCAGTAATATATTCAAGGTTCCAATTCCAACATAATTCACGGGGGAATATAGTAAGAATTAAAATACGAAATTGTACATGAATTGTGAAACATCTTATTTTACAAATTCTTTCCTTTAGAACAATCCAATTAAATCAACACATCATTTCAGCTACCAGAAGTAATAAGTATTCAGTCATCCAATTCATACGCTACACTATCGCCTCCAATACCAGGAATACTATCCGATCGGTATTGAAGTCACACACCACACTACTGTCTCAGATACCAAGAATACTATCCGATCGATATCTAGACCAAACACAACCAACCATCGCTCCGGATATCAGGAATACTATCCGATCAACATCCGAAAACGCGCGCCTTAGATACCAGGAATACTATCTGATCGATATCTAAGTCGTACACAACACTATTACCATTGCTTCGGATATCAGGAATACTATCCGATCAATATCCGAAACACGCGCCTTAGATACCAGGAATACTATCCGATCGATATCTAAGTCGTATACAACACTGTCGCCTCCAATACCAGGAATACTATCCGATCGATATTGAGGTCGCACACCAAAACGCCACCCTTTATTCTTTTCACGCTTTCTCACACACATGCATGTCGACACAACCTTGACCCAAATATGTATGTCAATGTTCATAGTTTTGCAGTATCGGTTAATAATCTCAAAGCTGAATATACGTTCAACATAAATCTCGATCTTAATCGTTCTTACAAGTCCAAAGTCTAACTGTGAGCCTTTAAAACAGTGTATTTGTCAAACAGTTCTTTAAAATTTCCCAAAACATTTTCCAAACAGTCCCTTAACAAAATCACACAAACTGTCAAAACTGCCACCTCGCGCGAGCGGATCGCGCGAGCGAGGGGGAGGGGGTGTCGCGCGAGCGGGTCGCGCGCGCGAGGGGGGAGACCAGATCGCGCGAGCGGATCGCGCGCGCGAAAGGGCAGAACAGATCGCGCGAGCGGATCGCGCGCGCGAGGGGGGGGAAAGGTCCGCGCGAGCGGGCCGCGCGAGCGAGCCTCGCGCGAGCGGGTCGCGCGCGCGAGTTCTTGCAGAACGTCGTCTTCTTCGTTTTCTCCCCTGTTTTCAATTTCTGGACTGAAATTACCCAGTTTCAGATTCTGTTCGTACCAAGACAAGTGATATATGGTTCTCCTCGGTTTTCCGCGTAGATTAAGAATACGCGATCAATTTTAACTAATACGGATTGTATCGATTAATTTCTGCGATTAAAGTTAGAGTGACAAAACTTAAAATCAACAATACGTCGCGATACGGATAAATTACTGCGTAGGATTCGAACCACAGCTTATCGGGATCAATATCTTCCATTCCCAATTTACAGAATCAATTTTGGTTACGATTTCTAAAGCTTCAATTTTCAAGCTCTCATGGTGTATTGATATATATACACATATACACACATATATACACTGAAATATACACATATAGACATTGAGAGTGAGTTTAAATTACTCACTAAGGTGATTACACAGATAAATTTGAGACCGATAATAACCGTCGTCGATTCCGTCGTTTAGAAATTACTCCTCCGTTCTTGATTTTGGTAGCCCAATATATATGTATATATATATATATATGTGTGTCTATGCATATGATATACAATCTGTGTAAGTGTGTGTTCTTTGAGAGATTGAGAGAATTGAGAGAGAAATTGAGATACTGAGAGAGAGTTGTGAGGGAGAGAAGGCAACGTATATACATATATACTGTGCTCAAAATTGGGCACCAAGCAATTCCCAGGAATTGCACGGTGTGGTTGAGCTCACGTGCTCCCATACCCAAGACGCGGCATAGACGCAGATTAAAACATAAACTGGTATTTTACAGTTGAAATAAAAATACAGAAAATTATATTAACGTAGGGATAAATTCCCAGTTGTACAAAAAGTATAGATACTATTTTTAAAACCATAGAAAAATATTTTGGAAATTACAGTTTGACCCCAGATGATATTATTATAAACAGAAATAAAATCAAATGCTCATGGAAATGAAATGCAGTATTTATTTATCAATGATAATAAAATACAGGGCGTTACACCCTACCCACCTTAACAGAGATTTCGCCCCGAAATCTGAGCTAACTAATCCTGAAACAACTCGGGGTATCTAATCCTCATGTCTGACTCTAACTCCCACGACGCCTCTCCTTCGTCATGATGCCTCCACTGAACTTTAACCAAAGGAACGTCTCTTCTCCTCAGCCTCTTGATACTCTGGTCGAGAATTCTCACAGGTCTATCCTTGTAGACAACATCCTGACTCGTCTCAATATCATCAAAATTAACCACATGTGAAGGATCCCGTATGTATTTCCTTAACATACTGACATGGAACACATTATGAACACCAGACATCTTTGGTGGCAATGCGAGTCGATAAGCCACTTTCCCAACACGCTCCAAAACCTCGAACGGTCCGATGAAACGAGGTGCCAGCTTCCCTCTCTTCTGACCAAAACGTACTATTCCACGAACAGGTGAAACCTTAAGGAGCACGTGATCACTGATACTGAACTCCAAGTCCTTTCGTCGCCGATCCGCATAACTCTTATGCCTGCTCTGTGCAGTTTTCATCCTTTCCTTGACCAGTGAAATCTTCTCATTGGTCTCTCTCACCAGATCTGGTCCCAAAAGTTCTGTGTCTCCTACTTCAGCCCAACACAACGGAGATCGACAAGGTCGTCCGTACAAAGCTTCGAACGGCGCCATCCCAATACTCGAGTGATAACTGTTGTTATAAGCAAATTCGACCAACGGTAAGTGCGTCTCCCAAGACTCTTCAAAGTCAATTGCACAAGCTCTGAGCATATCTTCCATAATCTGATTAACACGCTCGGTCTGTCCATCGGTCTGAGGATGGAAAGCAGTACTCATCTTGAGCGAAGTTCCCATAGCCTTCTGCAAACTTTCCCAAAATCCCGAGGTAAAACGTGCATCGCGGTCTGATACAATCGACACAGGCGCACCGTGCAGTCGCACCACTTGCTGTAGGTACATTCGACTCATCCTTTCTACTGGGTAAGTCATATTGTACGCGATAAAGTGTGCAGACTTCGTCAAACGATCCACAATTACCCAAATCGCGTCATGATTCTGTTGTGACCGGGGCAATCCAACCACGAAATCCATAGTTATGTGCTCCCACTTCCATCCTGGAACAGGTAAGGGTTGCAACAATCCCGAGGGTCTCTGATGTTCGGCCTTCACTTGTTGACAAGTCAAACATTTAGACACAAACTCGGCTACTTCTCGCTTCATCCCTTCCCACCAGAAGTTTCTCTTCAAATCCTTATACATCTTTGTTCCTCCTGGGTGCACTGTCAGTCTCGATTTATGTGCTTCTTCGAGAATATCTTTTCTCAAACCTTCTAAATCTGGCACACACAATCTGTCTCGACATCTGTACCCTCCATCGGCCCCAACCTTCCATTCTGTCGGGTCCTTTTCTGACATCTTGGCGAACCATACTTGAAACTTCTCATCTCCCTTCTGGGCTTCGATGATTCGACTCACAAGTGTTGGTTGTACTACGAGGCATCCAAAGTGCTGCCCGACACTTCCCTCTGAAATCTGCATATCAAATTCTGCGATTGTCTCTAAAGCTTTCCATTCCCTCAACATCAATGAAGCAATCATTCCTCGAGGTTTCCGGCTTAGGGCGTCAGCGACTACGTTAGCCTTACCGGGGTGGTACTCTAATGTGAAGTCGTAATCCTTAATCAGCTCCATCCACCTACGTTGCCTCATGTTCAACTCCTTCTGAGTAAACAAATACTTAAGGCTCTTGTGGTCCGAGAACAAATCAAACTTCTCCCCGTAGAGGTAGTGTCTCCAGATCTTGAGCGCGAACACTACTGCTGCTAGCTTCAAATCATGAGTTGGGTAATTCAATTCATTCGGCTTCAACTGTCGTGAACCATAGGCGATAACCTTTCCGTCTTGCATAAGGACACATCCCAATCCTTGATACGAGGCGTCACTAAAAATAGTGAACTTCTCACCATCCCTTGGTATCGCAAGCACTGGCGCTGTTGTCAATCTCTCTTTCAATTCCAGAAAAGCGCGTTCATGCTTACCAGTCCATTCAAACTTCAAATCTTTCTTAGTCAAACCAGTTAACGGGGCTGCTATCTTGGAGAAACCTTCTACAAATCTCCGATAGTAACCAGCTAGTCCCAGAAAACTTCTGACTTCTGTAGCATTGGTCGGCCGAGTCCAATTTGCCACTGCATCGGTCTTTGATGAGTCAACCGCGATTCCTTGTTGAGAGATCACATGCCCGAGAAACTTAACTTCCTGAAGCCAGAATTCACACTTGCTGAATTTAGCATACAGGCGGTGATCCTTGAGAGTCTGCAACGCGATCCTCAGGTGTTGTTCATGCTCTTCCTCTGACTTGGAATAGATCAAAATATCATCAATAAAGACAATAACGAATTGATCCAAATAGGGCTTGAATACTCTGTTCATCAAGTCCATAAACACAGCCGGAGCATTCGTCATCCCAAACGGCATCACTAAAAAACTCATAGTGTCTGTATCTCGTCCTGAAAGCAGTCTTAGGTATGTCTTCCTTCCGCACCCTCAACTGGTGATACCCTGACCGTAGATCAATCTTAGAAAAGGTCGTGGCTCCTTGCAACTGATCAAACAGATCGTCTATCCGAGGTAAGGGATACTTATTCTTGATAGTAACCTTATTCAGTTCTCGGTAGTCAATACACAACCGCATCGTCCCATCCTTCTTCTTCACGAACAACACTGGTGCTCCCCAGGGTGAAGTACTTGGACGAACAAAACCCAACTTCTCAAGTTCTTGAACTTGTTCCTTCAGCTCCAACAACTCTGTAGGGGCCATCCTGTAGGGAACCTTGGTTATAGGTCGAGTACCTGGCACCAATTCCACACAGAATTCTATGTCCCTTTCCGGCGGTAATCCTGAAATATCTCGGAATACTTCCTCGAACTCTTTGATTACCGGTATAGATGATACTGTCACCTCTGCACTGACAACCTCAATGTTTGCTAGGCATCTAGTGAGGAACATATCACCCGAAGGGTTACATTGGAAATCGAAGAGTCGATTCCCCTTGTCCACAAATGTGATCCTCTTCCTTGCACAATCCAACTTCGCATCATTCTTCTCGAGCCAATCCATTCCCAGGATTATATCGAACTCCTTCATCGACAGAACCACCAAACTCGCCAAAAGTTCGCGGTCTCCTAACCGTAGAGGACAATCCTTACACACATGTAATAACTTGACTGTGGTCCCTAAGGGTGAGACAGCACTCAAAGCTTCCTCTAAACGATGCGGTACGATACCCAACTTCTGAACGATCTTAACAGATATAAAAGAATGTGTAGCACTCGTGTCGAATAAAACTTTAACATGAGAGTTAAACAAGGTTAGAGTACCTTCCACTGTCTGTTGCTCGGGCACTCTCTCCTCATAAGCACCTCCTTCATACCCTGTTTTTTCATAACCAGCAGCCTCGGGAATAACAGCATTCAGGCGGGCCTGTCCTTATTGACCATAGTTGCCTTTCCTAGGAGCCTTGCATTCTGGACTTATGTGACCTGGCTTGCCACAATTATAGCACACAACTCCTGGACGATCCGCACGCCAAGGTGCTCTGCAATCTTTAGCTCGGTGACCAGGAACTCCACAATTGAAGCAGTTATTGTTTTTGGCCCCTTCTATTGCTAGAGGCTGATATTGCTGAACTGCTTGTGTCTGCTGTGGTTTCTTTCCTCCATCCCAGGTCCTTTTTTGTCCTTGAGGGTACCCAGGTTTCTGTCCTGAATAACCCTTCTGCGGAGGTCGATTTCCAAGCGGCTTCGAATTCTGACACCCATCATTTTCCAACCCCGTAGCCAATCTCACCAGAGCTTCAAATGACTGGCCCAAATGCCCCATAGTCAGATGTCGGAGAGACAAGTTGAGGCCACGGTGATACTTCTTGATTTTCTTCTGGGGTGTGTCCACCATATGTGGAGCAAAGCGAGATAGATGCTCAAATCGAGTAGTGTACCCTCGGACAGTCAGATTCCCTTGAGTCAACTCAATAAACTCTTTCTCTCTCTTGTCCTTCTCTTCTTCGGGGAAATACTTCTCAAGAAACCTTTCCTTGAACACCACCCATGGCATTCTCCTTGCAGCTTCTTCCCCTATCGTCGCCTTTTCTGCATCCCACCAATCAGCCGCTGCATAAGACAGCTGAAAGATAGCTAGACGCTTCTTCTCCAGATCAGTGCACTCTATGGTCTCAAAGATACGCTCCATCTGACGTAGCCACTGTTCCGCTTGCCAGGGTTCATTAGTCCCCGCAAAATACTCAGGTCGCAGGGCGCGAAACTCTTTGAGAAGCTTGTCTCCCGTCTGGTGGGCTTGCCTTCCATTCCCGTTGTAATTCCCATTCTGATTATTGTTCCTTGCGTTCTGATCACTAACCCTCTCCAACCTCCTTACAAAAGCTTCGAACATCCCGGTTGGATCTATTACTGGCGGTGCATCTTCAATAGCGGGACGATTCCTGAGATTTCTTCCAGCCATCGGATCGAGAGAACGGTACCTATCCATCAATCAACGGAATACGGTCAAACTCTCGGAAAGAAAGAAAATTCTAAACGATAGAAAGCGACTAAACACGGAATGAAGTCGAACTATCTTATCTCAATTCTATCTTAACGGGAGATCCTAGGTGTTCTGGACAATTGGTCGAGCCATAACCTGGCTCTGATACCAAAAAGCCTGTCACGCCCCGACGTAGCATAATTCAGGAAAGCATTTAATTTCCTTTATGGACTCGTAGGTCGTGACAAGTGAGTATGACCAATTGTCCCTACAACAAATAACTTAACAACATTTCTAAAAGAAAGGATACTAATAAACATAAGCTCCGAAATTTAAAACTTGCTAAACTATTACATAAGTCAATGTCTTAGGCACAAAACGCCGTTATTCAAAAGCTGTTCTCCAGTCTATTACAACTTTAGAAAATGAAAGACATAGGAAATAATAAGCAGCCTCCTGGAAAGTTCCCTGCCTCTAACTAGCGTAGTCGAAGTACCCTGGCTGCTCCTGCCCCTGAAAATCTGGACATACAGTCCAGGACGCATCAACGCCGTCAGCTTATGAAAGCTGGTGAGTAAAATAAACAAGTTCTCGCAATGTATATATATATAAGCAAAATAAACAACGGTACCATTTAACTTTATCAGTAATATATTCAAGGTTCCAATTCCAACATAATTCACGGGGGAATATAGTAAGAATTAAAATACGAAATTGTACATGAATTGTGAAACATCTTATTTTACAAATTCTTTCCTTTAGAACAATCCAATTAAATCAACACATCATTTCAGCTACCAGAAGTAATAAGTATTCAGTCATCCAATTCATACGCTACACTATCGCCTCCAATACCAGGAATACTATCCGATCGGTATTGAAGTCACACACCACACTACTGTCTCAGATACCAGGAATACTATCCGATCGATATCTAGACCAAACACAACCAACCATCGCTCCGGATATCAGGAATACTATCCGATCAACATCCGAAAACGCGCGCCTTAGATACCAGGAATACTATCCGATCGATATCTAAGTCGTACACAACACTATTACCATTGCTTCGGATATCAGGAATACTATCCGATCAATATCCGAAACACGCGCCTTAGATACCAGGAATACTATCCGATCGATATCTAAGTCGTATACAACACTGTCGCCTCCAATACCAGGAATACTATCCGATCGATATTGAGGTCGCACACCAAAACGCCACCCTTTATTCTTTTCACGCTTTCTCACACACATGCATGTCGACACAACCTTGACCCAAATATGTATGTCAATGTTCATAGTTTTGCAGTATCGGTTAATAATCTCAAAGCTGAATATACGTTCAACATAAATCTCGATCTTAATCGTTCTTACAAGTCCAAAGTCTAACTGTGAGCCTTTAAAACAGTGTATTTGTCAAACAGTTCTTTAAAATTTCCCAAAACATTTTCCAAACAGTCCCTTAACAAAATCACACAAACTGTCAAAACTGCCACCTCGCGCGAGCGGATCACGCGAGCGAGGGGGAGGGGGTGTCGCGCGAGCGGGTCGCGCGCGCGAGGGGGGAGACCAGATCGCGCGAGCGGATCGCGCGCGCGAAAGGGCAGAACAGATCGCGCTAGCGGATCGCGCGCGCGAGGGGGGGGAAAGGTCCGCGCGAGCGGGTCGCGCGCGCGAGTTCTTGCAGAACGTCGTCTTCTTCGTTTTCTCCCCTGTTTTCAATTTCTGGACTGAAATTACCCAGTTTCAGATTCTGTTCGTACCAAGACAAGTGATATATGGTTCTCCTCGGTTTTCCGCGTAGATTAAGAATACGCGATCAATTTTAACTAATACGGATTGTATCGATTAATTTCTGCGATTAAAGTTAGAGTGACAAAACTTAAAATCAACAATATGTCGTGATACGGGTAAATTACTGCGTAGGATTCGAACCACAGCTTATCGGGATCAATATCTTCCATTCCCAATTTACAGAATCAATTTTGGTTACGATTTCTAAAGCTTCAATTTTCAAGCTCTCATGGTGTATTGATATATATACACATATACACACATATATACACTGAAATATACACATATAGACATTGAGAGTGAGTTTAAATTACTCACTAAGGTGATTACACAGATAAATTTGAGACCGATAATAACCGTCGTCGATTCCGTCGTTTAGAAATTACTCCTCCGTTCTTGATTTTGGTAGCCCAATATATATGTATATATATATGTGTGTCTATGCATATGATATACAATCTGTGTAAGTGTGTGTTCTTTGAGAGATTGAGAGAATTGAGAGAGAAATTGAGATACTGAGAGAGAGTTGTGAGGGAGAGAAGGCAACGTATATACATATATACTGTGCTCAAAATTGGGCACCAAGCAATTCCCAGGAATTGCACGGTGTGGTTGAGCTCACGTGCTCCCATACCCAAGACGCGGCATAGACGCAGATTAAAACATAAACTGGTATTTTACAGTTGAAATAAAAATACAGAAAATTATATTAACGTAGGGATAAATTCCCAGTTGTACAAAAAGTATAGATACTATTTTTAAAACCATAGAAAAATATTTTGGAAATTACAGTTTGACCCCAGATGATATTATTATAAACAGAAATAAAATCAAATGCTCATGGAAATGAAATGCAGTATTTATTTATTAATGGTAATAAAATACAGGGCGTTACAGATGTTGGGAGGAAGATCGTTGTTTGATGGGTGACCGGTGTTGTGATGGAGACTGCTGTGATTGTGAATTCGAAGACTGATGTTGTGAAGATAAAATCATATGCCGCAACTCCTCTATCTCCTTCCCTTGTCTCTCATTAACTATTTGTTATCTCTCATACTTTTCTTGCAGATCCAAAAAGTTAGACTCCAAAGAAGCATAATCTTGTCCTCTACGTGATCTACGAATTGCAGATGTTGGTTGAGTCTATTGTACCCAAGGCACCATGTTTGGTGTCACAATGTCTCCATAACCACGAACTCTACTACCAATCTCAAAGCCCATCACTGTTACATATGCTTGCAACCTCAGTTCTAGTGTCTCCTCGCCATGGGTAGCAACTAGTTGTGTTAATTCTTGCGATATCTTAGCCTACAAAAATTAATTTTATCTCTAAGTGTGTACTAGTTAGTAAGAAGAAAAAAATGAAGTATTGCCTAAGAAAATATCAAACTTACCCCCATTTGTTGAGATGCATCATCAACCCCACTTTTGTGTTTATCCTTTCTCTTGTGAATCAAATCAAATGCCTTAATAGGATCAGGTGCACGATCATACTTTTGCTCCTATTCGAATGGAAAATGTAGAATAAAGCAAAGTGAGCATCTTATGATTTAACAAAAAACCTGCAAACACATTTAACACATATTTTATATAACATGCATACACATTTAACCAAAAACCTTATGATTTACTTACAAATTCAGCTAGGTGTCGTACGAAGCTCTTTGTCATACCCGCGTGGCTCATTTTGAGCTGCTTGCGATTCTCAACATTCTTTTCAACCTTATTCTATTATTCATAAAACAATAAGTAATACTCAATCACAATTATCTTGTTTTTAAGTATAGAATTTATAGAAAAGGGAAAAGCCTAGAGAAAGAACAAGAGCACGTAGTAAGATTACTTACTTTATTTTTAGGATCACTATCCCAATAATTTACCATTGCCTGCCATTGGTCACTATCTACACGATCATCTCCACACATGAAGCGTAATGGTGAGCCAACATACGGAGTGTAATATTTTCTTTTCAACTCAGTTATGTTATTCCTAACCCTTTTGGATAATCTCTTTAGCAATGTATGTCGGATTTTGGGAATGTGGGGAATGTCTTCGGGATGCCAGTTGATAGTATCCTTGAAACATAAAAACTATGTGTTATACTGGTTAGTTTAATCTTATAAACAAAAGTTCAAAAGATTCAACATTCTGATATTGTTTTCCACATTTTCTCCATAGCTGGATCTTTGTGCGATCGCCAATCTGTATAAGAGGGAGGGAGAAAGTTGTAGTTTCTCGCCAAACTACCCAAGTACCTTGATAACTTGGCATCCTTGGGGACAATGCATAGTCCATCCTTTGTGAACTCGATGCTCTCCTTGCCTGATTTGCCCCATTTAGGTTTGTCACAACCACGCCCTTTTTTTCTTATTTGGCCTAGACATAGTAATATATAAAAATAAAAATAAATTTTTTTTTAGTAGTAATGGATTAATAAATAAAAAACATGTATCAAAACAATAACTTATGAAACACACACCGTTGTTTTCAGAGCCACCATTTGCGTGTATGTCGGCATCTGAATGATTCTCATCATCAGAATCAGAATGCTCAGAGCTACTCATCTAAACAATTAAAAATATAAAAGATAATGTACCATTAATTCAAAATAAATAAGCATTTTAATAAAAGACTAATGAAATTGTAGTAAGTAATAAGAAAATATTAATCTGACACGTAATGCACGCAATGACTTCACACAAAGGTCAACCATAACACAAATACAGAAATGAAAACAATCGGATCTAGTCCCACACATAAAAATCCAACCATAAATTTAAAAAAGTTTATCATAAATTTAAATAGAAAATCTACTATATTTCATCATCACTCTCGTTCTCATTCTCATCATTGTCGTCATTGGGGTCACCCTCTTCAAGTATGGAATCATTCACCGGGCAACGGTAATTTTTTGTTAACATATACACCATGAACGTCAGTTCTGATCTGTACTTCTTCATTGTCTAGATTGGGATCATCAAGATTGGGTGTGGCATAGTAATCATCTATATCGACCCCATCATCAACCTCCATTACATCATAGAAATCTCTCAGCTTTGTTTTAACTGCAACACTCCAATCTGGCTCTTTTGGGTCAGCAACATAAAACACTTGAATAGCTTGTGATGCCAATATAAACTTATCATTATTTTGTGCCACCCGATTGAAATTCACGTAACTGAAACTATACTGGTCATTTTTCTTCCCAGAATTGTTTACCCAATTGCACTTAAATAAAACCACTTTACAAGCTTGATCATCATTTTCTCCAGGAAACCTATAATCAATCATAAACATTCTTTAGAACACCATAGTAGTCGACATTACCGGTAATTGGATTGTAGTCTCTTACACTCGAATAATTTGAGGTTTCAACATTGACAAAGACACCACAGTTTTAATTTTTGTATCTTTCATCCTCCGATTTAATTCGAAACCTATAACCATTGATAACATACTTCTTATAGTGCTTCATAGTCCTACTTGGACTGTTTGCTAACCGATGTAAATCTTCTGAGACTGATGAGTCACCAGTGGCATGACGATCATTTACCTAAGCCAATATGACTCAATATTATTACATTTTATGAATTAAAATAAAAATAAGAATCACTGACATAATTGCATATTAAAAAAAGGGTACTTACAAGGTTTCTGAACCAAGTAGGGAATTCCTTATTTCTCAAAACCTCTACTTCTCAAATGGTTTTCCGTTGATGAATTTTTCCTAGCTCCCAAACCTTTTACTATCAAAACACAAGTCAATACAAGATAATTTAATTCTCATTTTGAATCACCAAAAGTTAAAGGATATACTTGATATTAAACAAAAAGATCTTACTCTAGAAAAGAAGCCACTTCAGTGCAGTTGAATAAGATATGAGTGCGACATTGTTCACAAACTTTTTTTTCAAGATCAATCTCTGTACATTTTCCCAAATGATGACCCGAGTTTGCAAATATTGATAGGCCTCCAATGACATCACGAGGCAAAGCGATATCAGCATTAGGACCTCGTCGAGTACGATAAGTCTCAACACCTTTTAGTTACATTGAGCAAAATGACACACACTCTTCTGCAAGATATCCTACCGCAATACTTCCTTCTGGATAACTCTTGTTGCGGACATATCTTTTCAATGTTTGCAAATACCTTTAAATAACGTAACAATAAAAGGATTAATAAAAATTGAAAATATGGAAATAACTGAGAAAGTAATGAAGAAATATTTTATTACCTTTCAATGGATACATCCAACGATATTGAACTGGTCCAGCAATTTTAGCCTCATCGGCTAAATGAATGATTAAGTGAACAGATACGGTGAAGAAAAGAGGTGGGAACATTTTCTCCATATGACATAAGGCTAATACAACCCTAGTTTTCAATTGGTTGATCAATGCAACATATTGCTTTTTACTACATAGTCATCTAAAGATCGTGCACAACTCAAGCAATAAAAGGGTGATGAGTTTAGGTAAAACTCTTCGAATTGCAAGCGGGAGCAAATGTTGCATAATTACGTGATGGTCGTGACTTTTCAAACCTTGAATCTTTTTTTCTTTCACATCCACACACCGAGCTATATTAGTTGAGTATCCATCAGGAACAAGCACTTTTGACAACACTTTGCAGAACAACATTTTTTCTTCATTGGTCATGAAGAATATTGCTGGAGGTATGTATGTTCAATTTTCTTCACGAATAGGCTGGAGTGCTTTTCTTATTTGAAAATTTTCCAAGTCGGTTGGAGCTTCAAGTCCATCTTTCCCCTTTTTTGAGGTCCCAATTAATGTCCCCAAAATATTTTCACTTACATTTTTCTCTAGATGCATCTTATCAATATTATGTCGTATCAAAAGATGCTGCCAATGAGGTAAAGTAAAAAAATATGCTTTTCTTCTTCCATGGTCCAGTAACTCTTATAGCATTAGAAGTCCTTCGCTATTTTTGTCCAATAACAGGCTCTGTAGTTGGCGTTTTACCAAATGTGAATCTTAAATTGGATAGCTATCTTAAACACTCTAATCTAGTCAATGAATTAGGTGCTAGATCATTGTCACGCTTACCATTAATGAGTGTACATCATTTCAAAACTTATGTCTGATGGGTAAAAATCTTTAATGACCCAAATAGCATTGCTTTTTACTATTGGGTAAGCTACTGAACATGTTTGGTGATAACAATGTGGACACGCAAGCTTTTTCGACGTACTCCATCCCGATAGGTTAGCATATACAGGTAAGTCATTAATAGTCCACAAAATAGCCGCCCTCATATTGAATGTTTGATTAGAAAACATATCATACGTGTTGGTGCCAACCTCCCATAACTCTTTTAACTCATCCATCAACGGTTGCATATACACGTCAATGTCATTTCCAGGTTTATGAGGTCCAGGAATTAAGAAAGACAAACAAATAAGGCTGCTTTATACACATCCACGGAGGTAAATTATAAATTGAGATTATGACGGGCCAAGTGCTATGTTTACTGCTCATGTTTGAAAAGGGATTGAACCCATCACTTGTAAGTCCTAAGCGCACATTGCGAATTTCTGACGCAAAATCAGGGTATAGAGAATCTAAATGTTTCCAAGCTGGAGAATCTACTGAATGCCTCATGAATCCATCATTGGAACAACATGTCGAATGCCACCTCATATGTTCTGCTATATACTTTGACATATATAACCTCTTAAATCTAGGAATTAGTGGAAAATAGCGAAGCACCTTAGCTGATACTTACTTACTAACATCGTCATCGCCTTTATTGACTTTGTATCTTGAAGCACCACAACGAGAGCACACATTCAAGTGCGATGTATTTTTCTAAAATAACATGCAGTCATTTGGGCAAGCGTCGATCTTTTCATAAGTAAGACCCAAATCATCAATAATTATTTTGGCTTTGTGCAGTTGACTTTGGCATACAATCTCCTTCAAGCAACATATCTTTAAACGCCTCCAGAAACATGGAAAAAGTTGTATTACTCACATTTCCCAAACACTTGATATGGTACAACTTTACAATTGCATCCAATTTCTTATACTTACTGCCAAGATACAATTCCTTATTAGCTTCATCTAGCAACTTATAAAAATGTTCCGCCTCGGGAATTTGACCTTCAAAAATAGGAGGCTGGCTTGATGAACCAACACTTTGTCCAATCAAGGGTTGTACAAATGTTTCATTAAGAAATTCACGCATATCACTTCCCTCTCCTTCATCACTAATATCCATTTGCATATTATCAACTAAATCGATATAAGGCTCACCTTCATTAGCATGTTGTAAATAAGGTTCCCCATGATGTGTCCAACGAGTCGTATAAAGGGGATCCATTCCATGCCAAAGAAGATGACCTTCAACAGTAATTCTATCATTGAGATAACGATTGCAACATTTCTTACAAGGACATATGATCTTATCTTTCTGAGCAGATTTGGCAGAAGCTTCATTCAAAAATAATTCCACTTTATCTCTATATTCAACTGAACTACGGTCCAAATTTACCCAACTTTTATCCATAGTTTTATCTACTGCCAAAACAACACATCAAGCATAAATTTAAACACTTTTAGTTTTCTTTCGTATCATACACTTTTATAATTAACCAAGTCGTGTCAACTAATACCATACTAGCATCATATTTATGAAGCTTTGTCAATAAAACAGTATATATATATATATATGACTACATGCATTACACTTTAGATGTCTCCCCACCAAGTAAAAACTACACGTCTCTAGACACTATCATCAAAAGCAAGGGCCGATGTACAGGTAAGCTGGGGCGAGATGTACCCCCACCCCCCCTCCCCAGGTTTTGGGAAAATTTTCTTTACATGTGACATTTTAGCCCAAATCTAGTCTACCCTCCCCTCCCCCCCAAAAAAAAAATAAATAAATAAATAAAAATTGGGGAGGGGGGGAAGTAGTACGTGTGATATTTTAGCCCAAATGTAGTCTAGTCCACCCAAAAATTTGAAATTTGTTTTAGTGCGTGTGATATTTTAGCCCAAATGTAGTCTAGCCCACCCTAATTAAGCGTTCCAAACTTAATTTGACACCATACCTTGTTGATAATATGCCCCAAACTCAATTTGACACCATACCTTGTTGATAAATAGACTCTAAAATGTATAAATATTAACCCAAAAGGTAATTGTTCTTAAATAGACCCAATTTAACACCATATCTCATTATCAAACATGTATCAATAGACTCCCAAAGTTTCTTTTTTTTTTCGGGGGGTGGGGTGGAGAGGGGGGGGGGGGGGGGGGGGGGGGGGGGACGACAAAAAAATTCCTAGCTCCGCCCTTGGTTAAAAGCCTAGTTCCACTTGTACAATTTAACAACAAATACGGATAGGTGATGAGATTTTATCACCATTATTATTACTAGCATGCAAAAATCCAAAGCTCAAATGATCAAATCCTATTTTGGATGCCTTTGATATTATTTGATGCAAATGGAAAAATGTTCATTGATACATATTGATACAGACGGCAAAAGCTTCACTCTAGAGCTCTTTTATTTCGGTAGAATAATTTGTCAATGTCAATTTTTGCAAAAACAATTTGTATTTTTGCAACATAAATGTATTCAGGGTCGGTCCTGAGTATTTGGAGGACCGGGACGAACTACTAAAAGGGATTTTTTGGGATTCGGAGGCAACGCCCCGAGGCTATTTTTTAATTTTTTTTAGGGTTTACTTATACATAGTTCACGATTTTTTTGGGGTTAAATTATAATATGAGTCTAATTGTGGAACTTAAACATTGTATGGTGTCTTTCAAAATTCTAGAGGGGCCTATTTCTAAAACTCAAAAAATTCTTATACTAAAAGTGTTATTTATATCTATATCAATATGCATTTTTTTAACATAGATTATAATTATTTAAGGCTGCAAAGAGCAATGGGATTGCAACTTAGGAGCACTTAATCTTGTACTAGAACCATCCCCCACAACAAAACAAAAAGACTCACAAGGAACAGAGGGCAACAAAAAGCAAACCCCTGTGGATATCGCAATTTTTCTTACCCACAGCTTTTCTTTTAAAATCTTTTTCGATTTAAAACACAAAACAATGAGTCGCCACTTAATTTTTAAAAGGAAAAATTAAGAAGCCGTTTTTAAAGCAAACTGATCTTTTTAAAAACCAGAGATTAACTAGGTCCGGGGATTATGGAATGAGAGAGGAAGGAGCCCGTCGGACTAAAACACCCTCTCTCATCCTATCTTGCGATAGGCCTCTACTCAACATCCTTCTAATCGCATTATTAATTTAAATGTGCCCTCAAATAATACATATGTATAAATATACATTACAAAAGCATGTCTAAAGGGTGTAAGATTGCAAGTGATAAAATATCATTTAAAAGCCACGTAATTCAAGTATCAAGCAATATGATATGCAAATAGGGAACTAGAGAACTTACCTGGGATCCGGTCGCGAATATTTAAACGTGCAAATGCATGCAAATAGATAAAACCTAGGAAAAGAGTCTCTAATCCATATATACAAGTAAAGCAAAACCTAATTCTAAGGTGTCACGCATTAAGTTGAAAAATCGATAAAATAAAAATAAACTAAAGAGGAGTTCAAGAAATCATACCTTAATAGCGCTACAAAACGAAGGGTTGGTCCACATGATATACAATATATAAAGTTGGATCTTAAATAACAATCCTAGACTTCTAGCTTAAATCTATCAAATGTAATTAAATCTGAAGCAAACAAGTCCTAATTACAAGCATCAAGCCACATGGATGAATATGCTCATGAACAAGAATAAATTATAAAATAATCAGTGATTTAGATCACTTAAACTTTGAATTCAAGCTTAACTAATCATTATTAAAACATGGTTTGAACCCTAGGTCATAGAAAAGTCATTTGGACCATTATTTACAAAGTTGGTCAAATCTGTCATAAAATTCTGAAAATTGCAGAGAGCGGACTAGAACTTTAAAAAAATAAAAAGCATGCTTCCCAGTGTTTGATCTTGATGAATTTTGGACACAAGATGCCTCTGTGAGTCTAGTTTCGAAATCAAAAAGAAAATCAAAGTTTCAACGGTTAGATCTCTGGGAAAAGGACAAACACCAGACATCACTCAGAGATGTACAACTCTCTGTCCAGAGATTTTGTTTGATTTTTTAAAAATAGCAAAAAGATCATAAATGCTTTGTTCTTTTTAGGGTGACTTCCTAACACATTAATCTACTTAGGAAAAATTATTTTGGGTCACAAATATTCTATTAAGATTCTGATTTACTTATTTCAAAAGAGTGTTACTGTTCTGAAACTCTGGACAGATTGTAGTGACTTTACAAAACTCATGACCAAACCACTTTAAACATGAAATCTCCTTAAAACAAAAATTACAGTGGTAAAATATTGTGTCATTGACACTTTCCCATTGGTTTATTCAGTTTCAACGGTCTGAATTCGAACTAAAAATCTTTGATCAAAACCGGTTTATGAACCCATTGTTTCATTGTCAAGTTCAACTTTTATTTGTTAACCCCAACTATTAAACCATGAAGTTGGACTTAAACTAAACCATTTTCTCCTACCATTTGATGGTCATTGGAGGCTAAAGACCTTTACATTTGTAGATTTCAAATGAAGTATGATTGGACTTCATGAAATCTCAAGATAATGAATCTAAACCATGGAGATGGGCTTAGACTCAAACTACTTTCTCCTACCACTTGATGGTCATTGGAGATGAAGATATGACTAATACTCATGAGTCTTCAAGAGTCTCAAGAGAGAAGTACAAACAAACATAGTTAATACCCATAGGTTTTCAAGGAATATGGAAGGGGATTCCATGAAACCTTAAGTTAAAGAATCCCAAACCATGGTGGGGGTTTAGACTCATTTACTTGCTCTTATGTAAAGGATGATCAACCTTGACTCTCATGGGGGAGCACAAGCTCACATGGAATCAAGGGATCCAACTCATGAGATTCAAGTGAAGTATGGAAGACTTCCAAGAATCTCAAGCGAGAAGTATAAACAAGGAAGAAGAGAAGAAGGAACTAAAAGAAAAGGCAATTAAAGTTAGCAAGTTCCCTAATAAAACTTCTAAAAAAAGGTTAATCAAAAGGCCAAGTAGTTTTAAGATTAGAAGTTCAAAAGAATGAAGAAAAACAACTTGTGGTTAGAGGTTCACCTCCAAACTATCCTCAAAGCTTCTCTCCTTTGGAGATCTTCCAAGCTCTTTGTCTCTAAAAAATGTATTAGTGTAGTGGTAGTTATTTCTTGTGTTTTTTTTTTGTGTCTCCTTCCAAGGAAGATCCTCCTTCTTTTATAGACAAAAATACCAAGTATTCTCAGTGAATTCGGAGTAAAAGACAGGTGTAAATGTCTCATTTGGTGGTACAATACGTACTTCCTGAAAATAGACAGACTGATGCAGAAGGTGGCATTCAAAAATCCTTTACAACAGTCAGTGAATGCCGCTGCGGCACTCCGTAAAAGTCGCGACGGCATTCCATGAATGTCGCGCGGCTCTCAGTAAGTGCCGCGCCAAATTATTGATTGCCGCATTTTTGTCAACCTTACTTTATTAGTTTTTTGTTTTTATCCTCATACATATACGTATTGTACCACAAGATACGGACTGTTAAAGCAAACGGCAGTCAGAAATTGTCGACGGCACTCAGTAAATGCCGGTCCGGCATTCTGTGACTGTCGTTCGGCACTCACTGAGTGCTGCAAACAACTGCCATGTGCCGGTTTATGTTGAACTTCCCCTTTTTAGGTCTTTTTCTTTTCTCCTTTTTCTTAGAAAAACTTAATTTCGAAGATCTTTTCCAAAAGTGACGTTTTATACCTGAATTTTCCTAAACACCTGGTATTTCATTCTGTGAAAATTTTACCGCGTTTGGAGAACTTTCTGAAGAGCTTGGAACACTTCGAATCTTTCGGTCCTTGTCATCATCGGATATGGAGGTGACACTCTCCTGAATTCGACGTTTGGTCAAAATCAGGGTGTCTACAGTTTGCCCCTCTTCAACGGAGCTTGTGGGGCAACGCGAACCGCAAGCGAACATCGAAGCCTGTGTGCAAACAGGCCTTTGACCAAACTGTCGGATTAAAGGGAAAAACAAAATGCATTGCAAAAGGAAGCGAGCGCCATATAATGTCTCAGCAATATATTGTTCTTTTCAAAAATGCACCCTATGCCATTCTACTTATGATGTCATTTTATTCTGAGAAAGTCACAACTGTCATAGAAGCGCTTCCTATACTTAATCCCCCGACATTCTTTAAGAGTCATTTAATCGACTGAGATGCGCTTCGCGCCTTATACTCCGGCGTCCAACTAGGTAGCACGCTGAAAGACTGAGATGCGCTTTGCGTCTTATACTCCGGTGTCTTTTGAGGATCATCAAATCGACTGAGATGCGCTTTGCGTCTTTGACTCCGGTGCCGAATCAGGAAATGTGTTGAAAGACTGAGATGCGCTTTGCGTCTTATACTCCGGTGTCTTTTGAGGATCATCTGATCGACTGTGATGCACTTTGCGTCTTAGACTCCAGTGCCGAACCAGGAAATGTGCTGAAAGACTGAGATGCGCTTTGCGTCTTATACTCCGGTGTCTTTTGAGGATCATTTGATCAACTAAGATGCGCTTTGCGTCTTAGACTCTGGTGCCGAATCAGGAAATGTGCTGAAAGACTGAGATGCGCTTTGCGTCTTATACTCTGGTGTCTTTTGAGGATCATCTGATCGACTGAGATGCGCTTTGCGTCTTAGACTCCGGTGCCGAATCAGGAAATGTGCTGAAAGACTGAGATGCACTTTGCGTCTTATACTCCGGTGTCTTTTGAGGATCATCTGATCGACTGAGATGTGCTTTGCGTCTTAAACTCCGGTGCCGAATCAGGAAATGTGCTAAAAGACTGAGATGCGCTTTGCATCTTATACTCCGGTGTCTTTTGAGGATCATCTGATCGACTAAGATGCGCTTTGCGTCTTATACTCCGATGCCGAATCAGGAAGCATGCTAAAAGACTGAGATGTGCTTTGCGCATTATACTCCAGTGTCGAAGTGAGTTTACTCTGAAAAATCCGCAACCCTTCGGCCCCGTCGGATATAAAAATAATCCGCAGCCCATCGGCCTTGTCGGATATGCTTTCTCACAATGATCCGCAGCCCTTCGGCCTCGTCGAATATGTTTGCTCTGAATTTGGGGTTAATCAGACTCAATTTTAATTTTCAAAACTTGGAGTCGAACAGACTCAAATTCATTTTATTTTTCAAAACCTGGAGTCGGACAGACTCAAATTTATTTTATTGGGAGTCAACCAGACTTAGCTCAATTCAAAATTTGGAGTCAGTCAGACTCGAATCAGTTCAAAAAAATATGGAGTCCTTCAGACTTAATTTGATTTTCTAAAATCAAGAGTCTATTAGACTCAACAAATTCCCTTCTTAGTAAAATAAATCTCATTCCATTTACTTTCAGAAATTTGGAGTCTAGTACTTCAGACTCAAATTATTTCAAATTTCTACATCAGGAGTCCGATGGGCTTAAATTATTTCAAATATCTAAAGTCGGGGGTCCAATAGACTCTAATCCACTTCAATTTCCATAATCGAGAATCAGTTAGACTCAATTTAATTCAATTTTCCAAAATTGGCAGTCAATCGAGCTTAATAATAAATTTTTCAAAATTTCGATCGGGAGTCAGTCAAACTCAAATAAACTCAATTTCACCAAGTCCAAAGTCGATTTGACTCAATTTGAGTTCAAATTTAAATGCTAAATTAGGAGTCGCCTAGACTTCGTCTTAATTCTGAAATCAGGAATCAGCCAGACTCAAACAAACTCGATTTCACCAAGTCCAGACTCAATTTGACTCAAATCAGATTTAAATTCAAATCCTAAATCAGGAGTCAATCAGACTTAATTCAATACCTACTTCGCAAAATCGGACAAAACCAGGAGTCAATCGGACTCAAAGAAATTTAGATTCACAAAATTGGACTTAAAGAATTTCTATTTCACAAAAGAATTTTTACAAAATTGGGAGTCAATCGAACTCAAAGAATTTCTATTTCACAAGATTGGGAGTCAACCAGACTCAAAAGAGTTTCTAATTTCCAAAAACATGAGCCTATCAGACTCGAAAGAATTCCCGATTTCAAACCATGAGTCAATCATGCTCAAAAGAATTTCTAATTTCAAAGTCGAAGTCAAACAGACTCAAAATCATTTCAATTTTCTAGAACAGGAGTTAATTGGACTCGAATCGGATTCTATTTCACAACAACGAGAGTCAATCAGACTCAAATCTAAAATTGGGAGTCGATCAGACTCAAAGAATTTCAAATTAAAAAACGGAGTCAATTAGACTCAATTCTATTCAAAACTCTAAAATTTGGAGTCAATCAGACTCAAATGAATTTTCTCAATTCAATTTAATTTCTAAACTCGGGTGCTAAGTTAGACTTTCATGAATCGGGAGTCAGACGGACTTAATGATTTTAATTTTCGCAATTGGGAACCAATCAGTTTTCAACTTAATTTAACATTAAAATCTAGCGATAGTTAGATCCATTTTAGCTCAAACTTTAGAAAGTTCAAAGTCGGTTAGACTCAAAGAATTCAATTCCAACAAAATTCGGAGTTAAGCAGACTCACAAATTCAAAGGGAGTCACGTGGACCCAAAAATTTAATTTTCTTATACAAGGAGTCAATAGATTCATATTTTAAAACAAAAGAGTCAGTCGGATCCATGGACCCACATGTCCACAATAACGAAGTCACTAGGACTCAAAAACTCGCATTTTACAACCACGGAGTCATTCGGACTCAAAATTTGCATTTTTCGACAACAGAGTCACTCGGACTCAATGAAATTCACGGAGTCATACGGACTCAAAGAATTTTTTATTTCAAAATCGGGGGTTAACATTTCAAATTTTCTTAATCAGAATCAATTTTGACTCAACAAGAATCTCAAACCTCGAAATTGGAGTCAAATCGCCTCAACAAAAATTCCAATTTTCAAAATCGGGAGTCGTGCGGACTAAAAACATTATTTCATATAATCGGAGTCATGCGAACTCAAAGCTTATATTTCATACTAACAGAGCCAAGTGGATTCAAGAATTCATATTTCACGCAGACTCAAAAATTCACATGCAGACTCAAAATTTCATATTTCACAAAGACGGGGTCACGCGGACTTGAAATTTCATTTCTTTATTCGAACAAAGTCATACAGACTCAACCAATTCACTTTTTACACAAACAGAGTCATACAGACCCAACAAACTTTACTTTTATACAAATGGAGTCACACAGACTCAAAGAATTAGTTTTACAAAGATGGGAAGCCCTCAGACTCAAAGAATCGATTTTACGAAAATGGGGGATCCACAGACTCAAAGAATTGATTTTACAAAAATGGGGAGTCCACGGACTCAAAGAATTGATTTTACAAAAATGGGGAATCCACGGACTCAAAGAATTGATTTTACAAAAATAGGGAGTCCACGGACTCAAAGAATTGATTTTACAAAAACGGGGAGTCCTTGGACTCAAAGAATTTGAACGGAGCTGACGGGGTTTATGCTGCCTTAGTAGTCTCTTAAAAGCATGATTTCTGCGCTTACAGACCATTTGGAAGAAATGTAATGGTTGTGTTAAAAGAGGGAAGTCACCTTTGCCCCTAGTCTTGGACCATTCTCATATTTCCACTTTTAGCATTGTGTCGTGATAGTGTTTTAAACTCCTGCTTGCATCGCTCGTGGGATGCTTATGGAGACTTTTCAAATCTTTATTCATCATCTTAAACCTACACATTTGAGATCATTACTGACTTATCAAGGAAGGACAGACCTGACATAGCCAGTTATTCAAGATGACTGACGGGAATTCTACATTTATGAATCAATGTGCTTTCATCATGAATAATGTATCATCTCACCTTTTACTCATCATTTTGCTGATAAATCAAAACTTTGAAAACTTCCCCTTTTATTGAATTCTTTGCCTATCTAGAGTATGCTTCAAATTAGTTCTTTAGCTTATAGAATAAAAGACACTCCATTTCAAAGCGTTTCAAAACAGACTTGGTGACTTGAGAACTTGCATTTTGGCAAACAGAGTTTGCCCCTAGTTTGAAAGAGACTTGGGGCTTACTTCTAGGGTAAAATGGGGCTTTCAGCAAATGAAGTTTCCCCCTAGTCTTAAGGGCACATAGGCTCATCTCAAGGGCCTTGAGAACATGTTGGTACAGGATGCTTGCAATGCATTTACTCCCAATCTAGAGGTAACCATCATGAATGTGATGATGCTGAAGGGTGATGTCCCAATGCTGATCGGCAAACTTTGTTTGACCCTAGTTTGGCAATACATATATGGTCCTAGGCCAATGCAAGTTTACTCTTAGTTTCAACTTATCCCTGAATAGGAATCAGGTCCAAGGTAATATGGCCAAGGCCTGAAAGAGCACACCATATTATGACGATGTGGGTGACCGAACCAGACAGGTTGCCTACGTATCCCCGAGTGGGAATCAGGTCAAGCGTAGTTCAAGTACTCTGGAGGTCTTGAAAGAATTAGGCTTCAAGAATTGGTGGGCTTTACGAGCCATGTTGCCATTTGGGTCTAGGGGGTGCATGTCACTTGTGGTAGCCCTTGTGTAGCATGATGAACTACTTCTTCCCTTTATTCTCTTTTCTCTTTCTTTTCTTTTCTTCTCCTCTCTTTTTTTATTTGACGGTTGATTCTTTAACCTTTTCACTATCCAGTTAATCACGTTTCATTCATATCATACTTACAAAGTAATATCAGCGCTCCAAATTACTCTTTATTTTTCTCAAAGATATCTTTGCATTGTTGTATGCCCTCTTAGCCATTGAGCCTCTCACAAAATTGTGAGCTTAATTGATACTTTCAAATCTCTCTTTTCATTTCCAATTTTCACAAAATTTTAACTTTCAAAATTCTTTGAGAGAGGACTTAGAAACTATTTGGCCCACATTAGATGATCTTAAACTTTAACAAGAAGCTAGTAATCTGCTAGGCTGCTTGACCTTCTTGAGTAATACTGACATTGAGGCCCAAATAGATAGCTTCATCCAAGTCCAGTCCAAATCAATGTACATAGAACAGAAATCCAATTCCTATGATCACATCTCCATAGATTCTGTTCTAGAACAAGAGGAGGGTAGTAAAGCTTCATTAGAACATCACTTATTGAAATTTCTAAATTCGATTTAGATTCATCTGATATTCATGAACCCTCACCTCTTTTGGCCGAAGAGGTGGTGTCACCAAGTTTCCCATCACCTATCCTCTCTATCAATCAATGCTCTCATCCCGAGTTTGAAAATCATGTGTACCCTAATATTGAACAAATAGAATGTGTTGTGGAAGAGGATGGTAAGAATTCTAGCACATGTTTTTCACAAAATTTTAACTTTCAAAATTCTTTGAGAGAGGACTTAGAAACTATTTGGCCCACATTAGATGATCTTAAACTTCAACAAGAAGCTAGTAATCTGTTAGACTGCTTGACCTTCTTGAGTAATACTGACATTGAGGCCCAAATAGATAGCTTCAACCAAGTCCAGTCCAAATCAATGTACATAGAACAAAAATCCAATTCCTATGATCACATCTCCATAGATTCTGTTCTAGAACAAGAGGAGGGTAGTAAAGCTTCATTAGAACATCACTTATTGAAATTTCTAAATTCGATTTAGATTCATCTGATATTCATGAACCCTCACCTCTTTTGGCCGAAGAGGTGGTGTCACCAAGTTTCCCATCACCTATCCTCTCTATCAATCAATGCTCTCATCCCGAGTTTGAAAATCATGTGTACCCTAATATTGAACAAATAGAATGTGTTGTGGAAGAGGATGGTAAGAATTCTAGCACATGTTTTTCACAAAATTTTAACTTTCAAAATTCTTTGAGAGAGGACTTAGAAACTATTTGGCCCACATTAGATGATCTTAAACTTCAACAAGAAGCTAGTAATCTGTTAGACTGCTTGACCTTCTTGAGTAATACTGACATTGAGGCCCAAATAGATAGCTTCAACCAAGTCCAGTCCAAATCAATGTACATAGAACAAAAATCCAATTCCTATGATCACATCTCCATAGATTCTATTCTAGAACAAGAGGAGGGTAGTAAAGCTTCATTAGAACATCACTTAGACCCTGCCCCTTTTATTGAACCATGGCCTCCGCCTGTTTTTGATAATAAAAAATAGAGGCTGTTATAGAAAATGCCAACACCAAAGATCTTTCCTTGAGTATAATTCCTAAAAAGTGTGGTATTCCTCTTATAACTATGCCCAACAAATTTGGAAGCCATAGGTTTTGCATCATTTCCTCTGACCTTGAGCCTGATATTAGTTGGGGGGGAGTTGTATTTTTATGAGGATCCCTACATTCTTCTTACTGTTAAATTATTTCACTGGAATGATCCTCAAAAATTTTGGTTATTACTTTATGATAAAAATCTTGATTAACCGAATTTAGTTACTGAGTAGTTGTAGTATATTCTCTATTTTTTCCTTATTGCTACTAATGATTTTGCAGGTAACTTAACAAAGAAATAAAAGAAAATAAAAAAAAATCTGGATATTAACGCCTCGAGGTAACATCCTTCTTTCTTTCGCTTTACTTTACATGTCCATGTGCTTAGTTTAGAACATTGGGGACAATGTTTAGTTTTAGTTGGGGGGGGAGTGAGTCATTGAATGCCTCATATCTTGTTTTTGTGCTTTAATGTCAATATGCTTACTTAGCAACATGACTTAGTTAATTAAAATTTTACAAATTTTTTATTTATTAAAAAGATAATAAATGGTTCTTGTATTTTTCTCTTAGTTAATGTAGTTAGTTATGATGCATTAGTGTTATTTTCTGTATGTTTTTAGTATTTGATACACTATGATAGTTTGTTTACTATCTTAGTTATAGTATATTTTATGCTTTTTAATCTTCAAACAACTTTGAGCACATTGTGACAACCTTGTACATAGCTAAAATGGATTAGTAAGCATAGCTTAGGTGTCTTGAGAGACTGTAGTGGAGACTAATAACCCAAATGAGTTTTTGTGTCATTCTTTGCTTTCGAGGGTTTTATAAATTACTCTTACTTTTTGAAAAGCATTGTAATTCTTTGAAAGTCTCATTTTTCTTCTTTGTTTTGACTGATCACTAGAAGAGAACGTTCAGGATTTACCAAACTTAAGAGCTCTTGATTTACTGAAATGAATAATCCTATGAACTTAGAAGATGATTTAGGCCATCTTTTGAACATACATATATAATACAGCCTTGGCCTGCTATTATGCTATTCCTTTACTTCACCTCTTGAGCTTATCATAATCGTCTTGTCTTCACAATCCTAAAGTCTATACTTAACTCTGAATTAGGAGTTCAAGCCTCAGTTCTTCACCTAGGAATGATTGGGATGTGTTATCTTGACAAGAAGTTTGGTTTTGTGAATAAAGGAAAGTTGGCAAAGAAAAAAAAATGATGAAAAAAAAAGAAAGAAAAAAAAAGCATGAAAAGAAAAAAAAATGCCAATGGTTGTTACAAAAGAAAAAGAAAAAATAAAATAATAAAAATAAGAGTGTGGGAAAGAAAAAAAAATAAAAATAAAAAAAAGAGAAGAAGAGAGAGATTGGAGGTGTGGGGAAGTTTGAAAAGCGTGCAATGTAGTAGGTATTCTAATCAGATCCTTTAACCTAATTGAAAATCATGAAACTCTTTCTTCTTTTACCTAACACCTCTTTTTCAAAGTCCTAATGATTTTAAGTTGATTGGATTAGAAGTCAAGGAAAAAAGAGTGTTCTACACAGTATCTCGCTCTTCTAGTGAAAAGTATCCTTTCATGAGACTTTATGCACTAAATGTCCATTTTTCTATTTAGATATGAGAATCCTTTGTTTCCATTTACAATTAATCTTTATAGCTTCCATATCATGAGTGATAATTATTATACCTAAGTCAGAGTGATTTCATCTTGAGAGTGTAATCCCGGTGAGAGTTGAGTCAAAATGAACGTCTTGATAGTGTCTTAGGTTATGCGAGCTTTGAAATTGAAGTTTTGTATTTTGGTTGTCCATTCACACACGCACTTGAAGATTAATAGGTATGGAACATTCTAATGACTTTGATAGTAGATTAACTGTAATGTGTGTGTTGCATGGCTATGGCATACTAGAAAGTTTCATAAGATTATTGAGCTTAACCACACTGTTAATGAGAGGAAAATTTCTTGAAAACATTTAAACTAGAACCATTACCATAAACATGAATTTTGTGGGTAGATTCACTGCAAACACTCACGAGACAACACTCGTCTACTAGGGGGAATCTAGGGGTTTAAAGGCTTGTTGCATACGCTAAATGCAATCGTGATTCCTGCGAAAGTGATTTAGGATTTTTACTTTCTTTTGTTTTCAATTTCTAGAGTTTAAATAAACATTTTTGTAGTTCGCTTCATTGCTAGGGACTAGCAACGAGCTAGTTAGGGGGTGTGATTTGAGGTGAAAAGTGGATATTTATAGAGTAATACATGGTCCTTTATGCATACTTTTATCCCCAAAGTCCCTACAGTTAGGTGCATTCTAATAACAATGTTCTTTTTATTGTGTTAATGCTAAAACATATGTTTATGCATTGTTTTATAGGTATTAGAATGCAAATCAATGAAGTGAAGCTAAAGAAAGTGACTTTGGTGAAGAGAACAACGGAAGTAGCTGAGAAAACGCTAATTTTGACAATGAAGACTTTAGATTTGGAATATTTTCCTAGAAATACAAAATGTATATCCTTGAGCTACGGTCGCGTGGCCGCAAACGGGAGGTCAATCCTAGATCCGAGTGAAAAGTTATTGCCATTCTCCCATCGGTGCCCAGAGCTGTCAAAATTAGAGAGTTCAAGCCCTTGAGCAAAGTTCAATCGATTGAGACTTCGATTGATCGAACTAAGCTCAATCGATCAAACTTTATTTTCATCCAAAATTTGCGTGAACTCTGCAGGAACCCGATATATAAGTCGTTTTGACGCCAGACGAAGAGAGGATTCTCTAGAACGCAGAAAACTGTTTTGGGGTAGTTTTAGGGTTAGATTAGGTGTAGATTATGTTAGATTCATGTTTTCTTCCTCCTTTTCCATTGTTAAACTCAAGATTGATGTTTATTACAAGTTGCAGTCGGATTATTCCAGGTTTTTCTTTTCCTTTTCTCTATTTCATTATTTATTAGTTTATATGTTATGATTACTCTAACTTACTACTTCTGTAATAGTTTATTCATGTTTTCGTAGTTTAGACGTTGAAAATATGTGATAAAATATTGATTCTTAGCCTCTGCCATGTATGATATAGAAAACATGGGCTCGATCGATCAAAGGTATTTCGATCAATCGAACCAGAATCATAGTCAAGCAATCGAAGACATTTCGATCGATTGAAGGATGATGATGTCCGGTCGATCGAGAGCGCTTCAATCGATCAAACTTGTTGATTCCTGAGATGATTCTTCTAAGTATTCTATGACTTTCTATTTTAGAAATCTGTCATCAAATTGTCCCTATAAGCTCAGTTTGTCACAATAGTTTTTAGAACTTGAAGCCTTAAGGCTATTTTCTTCAATAACTTTTGAAAACCACTTTGAATGCTAATACCATTTAGAGTGCAAGTAATAACCATTGTTTTAAACCGTCTTCCAAGTATTTTAAATCAACTGTGATGATGTAGTCCCGGTCATGTAAGGGCTATTGATTCTATATCTTTAGAAAAATACGGAATGCTGAAAAGGAATGAACTCCATAGAATATTAATGAGTATGCATGGTAGATGGTTAGGATCAATGTGGATTCACGTATTTCCAACACCTTTAGTTTATCTGTTTAATTAGTTATGTTTCTTTATGCTTTAGTTTATTATTTAGTTTAATTTAATTAATTAGGATTCGTTATAACATTCACTTCCAATATTCTTATTTTCTTTTCCTTTTCGTTAGGTTGTAACTTAGTATATATTCTTCCTATTCCTTCCCTGTGGGATCGACCTGGACTTCCAGTACTATATTACTTGCACGATCACCTACACTTGGGTGTTGCACAAGAGCGCAAAACTTTTTAGTCGTGTCAGCGGCGACGGAACGGCGAGATTTCGACATCGGTGATGGTTTCTCCATTTTTCTCTCCGAGCTCTCTTCTCTCTTGTTTAATTTATGAGAATTCTCACATGCAAGACACCTATGCTAACACATGCATTGATTTGTCATGCATTTTTCATTTCTTTTCATTTACACCCCCGATATTTCTAAGGTTCCTATTATGAAATCCCCCGAACATTTTATTAACTACCCAAAACTTAAGTGGGTGTTTGTCTAAGTTTCGTATGGGTCCCAATGTGGGTCCCACATATTTTGTGAAATTGCTATCGCACATACTAGTTTTAAATCTTTTTCATTTATACCCTTCTATGAGTATCCAACATAAAACTAATTGCTAAGACATATATCTACATAGAATATAGAAGTATTTTAAACAAATATTCATGTATTCATATAAATGAATTTAATCATTTAAAAATGCAATTTACCAATTTACCCTTCGTTGGGTTCTATTTCAATACCTGTCCCACCTCACTGGGGACTTTTCCACCTAGTGTCCCTCTCTAAACACTTTTTACATGGGCAAGTCCAAGCCTCCCCTTAATCCGTTTATACACTAATAATATTAATTAATGCATATTAACAAGTAATTAACCCGTTCTCCGGGTACGGGTGTTACATTTCTCCCTCCCTAAAAGGGAGTTTGGTCCCCAAACTTACTCTTACCTCACGAATTAAATAAGTGCGGGTACTTGGCTCGGATTTCATCCTCCTGGTCCCAGGTTGCCTCTTCAACTGAATGGCTTCGCCATTGAACCATTACGAGTGGAATTACTTTGGTTCTCAACACTTGGTCCTTCCTATCAAGGATTTGTACTGGATGCTCCACATAAGTCAAATATTCTCGAATCTCTAACGGTTCTGGGACGTTAACATGTTTCGAATTCGGCACATAACGTCTAAGCATCGACACATGAAACACATTATGCACATTTTCCAACTCTTGTGGCAACTCTAACCGATAAGCTAATAGCCCAACTCGGTTAAGAATCAAATACGGTCTAACATATCTCAGACTAAGCTTACCTCGCTTACCAAACCGTGATATACCTTTTGAAGGCGATACCGTTACCAACCTCAAACTCCAACGGTCTTCTACCCGTATCCGCATAACTTTTATAACAACTCTGAGCCGTTTGCAACCGCTGTTTAATCAATCTAATCTTATCGATAGTAATTTGTACTATCTCTGGTCCCAAAAGCTATTTTTCACCAACTTCTGTCCAACAAATCGGCGGTCTACACTTTCGTTTGTACAATGCCTCGTAAGGCGCCATTCCAATGCTAGTTTGAAAACTGTTATTGTAAGAGAATTCGATTAAAGGTAAATGGGTCTCCCAATCGGCCTTGAAATCCATAACACATACCCTCAACATATCTTCCAAAATCTGAATCACCCTTTCGGACTGACCATCGGTCTGGGGATGAAACGCAGTACTAAAATGTAAAGCCGTCCCCATAAAATCTAGACACAAATCAAGTGTCACAGTCTGACACTATCGAAATCGGTGCTCCATGAAGTCGAATAATTTCCCGAATGTAAATCTCTGCAAGTTTCAATGGATCTTTGGTCTTGATAGGTATAAAATGGGCTGACTTAGTCAACCGATCGACAATAACCCAGATACTATCATTTGACTTCTGAGATTTTGGAAATCCCAATACAAAATCCATTGTGGTATGCTCCCACTTCCATTCTGGTATTTCTAAAGGATGTAGTTCTCCTCCAGGCCGTTGATTTTCCATTTTCACTTTTTGGCAAGTCATACATTTAGATACAAATTCCGCTACTTCTCTCTTCATACCACTCCACCAATAAATTTCTCGCAAATCTCGGTACATTTTGGTACTACCCGGATGTACTGAATATCTTGTATTATGAGCTTCTTCCATAACCTTACCTCTCAAACCTCCAACATTGGGAACACATAAATGGTTGATGTATCTCAAAACACTATCTTGAAAGCTGAACTCTGGCCTTCTACCCTCAGGTAACTCATCTACAACTTTCTTGAATTCTGGGTCTAAAAACTGGTTAGCCTTGACAATTAAACTCGGATGTGCCACAATCGCAGCCATTAAACCACATTCAATTCTAGGAATGACTTCAAGTTCCAATTGTTCAAATTCTTTCACTAGCTCCTCCTGTGCTGTTAAGGCATAAGCTAAGTTATCTGACGACTTCCGACTCAAGGCATCAATAACTACATTGACTTTTCATGGGTGATACTGAATTTTCAAGTCATAGTCTTTCATAAGTTCCAACCATATTCTTTGTCTCATATTAAGATCCCTTTGAGTGAATAAGTATTTTAGACTCTTGTGGTCGGTGAAGATCTCACTTGTCTCTCCGTATAGGTAATGTCTCTAAATTTTTAACGCAAAAATTACTGCCGCTAATTCCAAGTCATGGGTGGGGTAATTCTTCTGGTGAGATCTCAACGGTCTTGAAGCATAGACTATTACCTTGTCATCTTGTGTTAGCACGCATCCCAAGCCTTGGTGAGAAGCATCACTATAAATTCTGAAATTCCCAGTACTTGTCGGAATCGCAAGTATCGATGTCGTAGTTAAATTTTTCTTCAATGTTAAGAAACATTCATCACATTCCTTGTTCCATTCGAATGGCACGTCCTTTCTCATTAACTTTGTCATTGGAGTCTCAATTCTAGAAAAGTCTTTAACAAACCTTCTATAGTATCTAGCTAACCCCAAGAAACTTTGAATCTCTGACACATTAGTCGGCTTTGACCAATTCATTATAGCTTCAATCTTCCGCGGATCTACAGAAATACCTTCTTTAGAGATCACATGCCCCAAAAATGTGACACTCGTCAACCAAAACTCGCTTTTTTTCAATTTCCCAAACAACTGTTTTTCTCGTAGTCGTTGCAAAACTACTGTCAAGTGTCGTTCTTGCTCCTCTGGACTTTTTGAATAAATAAGAATATCGTTAATGAAGGCTATCACGAATTCATCCTAGTAAGATTTAAAAACTCTGTTCATCAGATGCATAAAGGCAATTGGCGCATTAGTAACTCCAAACGGCATCAGTAGAAATTCATAGTGTTTGTATCGGGTCCTAAAGGTTGTCTTCTCCACATCCTCGACTTTAACTTTCAGTTGATGATACCCTGACCTCAAGTCAATCTTTGAGAATTCCTGAGCCCCTTGAAGCTAATCAAATAGATCGTCGATACGTGGTAACGGGTACTTGTTCTTGATTGTTACTTTGTTGATTTCCTGGTAATCAATGCACATCCGCATTGCACCATCCTTCTTCTTCACAAATAATACTAGTGCACCCCACGAAGACACACTAGGCCAAATAAAACCCTTGTCTAACAACTCTTGCAACTGAATTTTTAACTCTTTCAGCTCAACTGGTGCCATTCGATATGGTGCTCGTGAGATAGGTTGTGTCCCCGTCATAACATCAATACCAAATCCAATCTCCCAGTCGATTAGTACACTAGGAAACTCTTCTGGAAATACATCCAAAAATTCTCTAACAATTGGAATATCTTCAAGTTTTAGATCAGGGCCTCTAGTATCAAAAATACTACACAGAAATCCCCGGCAACCCTACTTTCATAAACTACAAGCTTCAATAGCTGACATGATATATGGCGGCGATACCATACCTTTGCCTTGGAAGTAGAATACATCTTGATTCGAAATACGGAATACTACCCCTTTATTGTTACAATCAATGTTAGCATGATTAGCCGCTAACCAATCCATACCTAATATAACATCAAAATGCTGAACAATCAATGGTACTAAATCAACCGTTAAGCTTTTACCACCTATATTTATGTCGCATTTTCTAAACACCCCTGAACTAATCATCGGAGCCCCCAACGGTATGGCAACAAATAAGTCATAGTCCAAAAACTCTAATGGTCTATCTAGTTGCTTAGCAAAATGATGTGATACAAATGAGCGTGTAGATCCCGAATCTACAAGTACATTTGCTAGGTGTGAGCAAATGAGAACCATACCTGAAACGACGGTGTCAACAGAAGTAGTCTCCCCTGATCTAAGCTGAAATAATCTTGCCTCCCGCTGCTCCCTCCTTGGAGGTTGTTGAGTAGATCTTGGTGTAATAGTACTTGCCGTATATGAACCAGAACCAGAAGCTCCCTGACACTTGGTTGGACAATCCTTAGCTTGATGTCCCAACTCCTTACAAGTCAAGCATCGACCCCTCATATTCATAACCTGATTTGGACAATTCCTAGCGATATGTCCTGGTTGTCGGTAAATGTTACAAGTAATTGGATTTGGGAGTTGATTGCGTCGTCCCTAATGGAATTTCTGACATGTCTGACATCTCGGCTTATTCCCACCAGAACCACTACCGATACTAACTGATGATCCTCCTGAACTTTGCCTTTTTGCACTCCCTTGACTACTAAACTGACTCGACCCAGCCCTTTTGGTTTGTTGACTTGGTGGTGGTGGCATGTTCAAAGTATACCCAATATCTCTTTCAGCGATGGAAGCAATATCCAATGCCTTGGCATAGGTCTCTGGACGGAATACGGTCACTCACCCTCGAATGTCACCTTGGAACCCCGCCACAAACTTTTTGGCTTTCACTTTCTCAGTTGTTATCACATCTCCCGCAAACCTTCCCAAACTCGTAAATTGTGTTGAGTAATCTCGGACCGACTTTCTCCCTTGCACTAATTCCATAAACTCCTGAGCTTTTTGATCTCCAAACGATTCTGGGAAATATTGTTCATTAAACGCCTCAAGAAATTGATCCCACATTGTTGGTTGACCCGGGCCCAGCTTGGTACGCCACCAATATCGCGCTTCATCCTTTAATGTGTCGGCGGCAAATAAAACTTTCTGTTCCTCTATACATGGTAACACCCTAAAAATCTTCTCCATATCTGAAACCCAAAAGTTTGCTTTTATTGGGTCAGCCTCCCCATGGAATATGGTCAGCTTCTGCTTATGGAATTTTGAGATTGTAACAACTTTCTCCCTCAGATTTGGGTTCAGTTGTACCGGCCTTTCTTCGACCACATGAGTTTCATCAACTCGAACCAATCCTTCTATTGCCCTTTCAACTCGTTCCATCCGGTTTCAAGTGTTACCTCCAGACATAATGTCTGGCACCCACATTATTATACACACATGTTACTTTTAAGAAACACATGACATGCTAATCAACATTTAAAAGCATGCTAAGTAAACGTGTATGCATGTTTATGCAACTACGTGTTGTTGTGTGCACACTACGCGTCGTACGTCTCTCGACCCCAAAGGCTCTAGCCTACTACTTTGATACAAAAAATTGTCATACCCTAACCCGCCCCAGTGGATTAGGACACGTGTAACAAGGCGATACACACCCAAAATTCACTAATTAGGAATAAAAAAACAGGAATTAAACCACCTTTAAGAGCTTTGTTGTGACAAAACCAACCCAAGGGCAAATAATCATTAATAAGTATATCAAATTTTTATACCAAAGCATAGGTCTTTGAGTCGCGGTTCTAACAAAAAAAAAAAGCAGTGTGCGAATCCGAGTTTTCTAGAGAGAGATATGCACGTTTCCGTAAAAGTGGACGGCTGCTGGAAACAGGGGCGGATCGATGCACCCACAAAATCCGGATCGATCCAATTTCTTGTTTTTCTAGCAGAATGTCCCTCCAGAACCCCGGATCGATCCACCCTTTGTACCCGAATCGATCCGAGTTTCTGCAAAATGGTTTCTGCTGCAAAATTTTGCTGCTACAAGTTTTCAAACATGTCCAAAACATAATCAAACTTCATAAAACTTTGGAAAAAATATTCCAACACATTCCCAAACACTTTTAAACATAAACCAAACATGTACCACATACTCACAACTAAATTTAATCAAATTCACTCATCAAATCCACCATTTTTGAATCAAAACTAGTTTTGGAGCTTTGAAATTCAACTCACAACAAAAGTTCGTAAAACTTGTTAGGCATGAACTCAAACCATGACCAACATCAAACATACAAATAAAACTTGCCTACAGCACTTGCGACACTACCCAAACTTGCCGGAAAGGTCCAAGTTAGCCAATCTCGCACAAACAACCAAACATAGAATTTACATAAGTTTTCCAAGTTGTACTACAAAACCACCCGATGACAAGTTAGAACAACTAAGTCCCAAGTCACTACAAAGGTATTAACATTAACATTAAAAACACTACATTTTATATCATTTTACAAGGTTGAAAGAAATTCTTAACCACAAGTCTCAAATCTCCCCCATCTCTTTCATCTCTCCCATCTCTCCCATCATTTCCTCTCTGAGTATTGCTCTGTACCTGCGGTGGTTGTTATTTACTAGAACAGAAAAGGAAAAACGGTTTTCTTAAGCATTACGCTTAGTGAGCAATCTAAACATGATTGAATGTTTAACACGTGCAATGCAACAAATAAGCACATATTTCATACTTTAATCGCCGAGTCACCGGTTATATGGTTCAGTCAAACCCGAAGACCTCCCTTGGTCCCATAGTCACTTCTATTCCTTGGACTTCTGTTTTTATCGGATTCTTCCTCTACACCACCCTTATTACTCCCAACAATGAACCATTTCCCCATTGCTCATTGACTACCACATAGACATATAAACATCTAAGCATATAAGCTTGGCAATTCTTCACATAATTAACATAAAAATCACAACTTAACAATATTATAGCTTCTAAACATAATTTCATCAACACAACATACATGTAACATTGAAAACTTTAAACCCCAATCACTTGTTAATTAGAAAACTCACCTTAAGCAAGATTATACCCAATTTCAAGCTAGAGATGTGCTGAATTTCACCAATTTAAGCTCAATTTTCTTACCAAGTAAATCCTACAAGAATTTCGATAGACGGTGTCTCACCGTTAAGTATGAGCTACCTAAATCCAGCAATTTAAACGTAAATTAAGGATATAGAAACGTTCATCTCACCTCCACGAGTCCGAAAATGGCTTCGATTCGTGAATCCGACGAACGGCGGCGACGGAACGGCGAGATTTCGACGTCGGTGACGGTTTCTCCGTTTTTCTCTCCGAGCTCTCTTCTCTCTTGCTTAATTTCTGAGAATTCTCACATGCAATACACCTATGCTAACACATGCATTGATTTGTCATGCATTTTTCATTTCTTTTCATTTACACCCCCGATATTTCTAAGGTTCCTATTATGAAATCCCCCAAACATTTTATTAACTACACAAAACTTAAGTGGGTGTTTGTCTAAGTTTCGTATTAGTCCCAACGTGGGTTCTACATATTTTGTGAAATTGCTATCGCACCTTCTAGTTTTAAATCTTTTTCATTTATACCCTTCTATGAGTATCCAACATAAAACTAATTGCTAACACACATATCTGCATATAATATAGAAGCATTTTAAACAAATATTCATGTATTCATATAAATGTATTTAATCATTTAAAAATGCAATTTACCAATTTACCCTTCGCTGGGTTCTATTTCAATACCTGTCCCACCTCACTGGGGACATTTTCACCTAGTGTCCCTCTCTGAACACTTTTTACATGGGCGAGTCCAAGCCTCCCCTTAATCCGTTTATACACTAATAATATTAATTAATACATATTAAAAAGTAATTAACCCATTCCCCGGGTACGAGTGTTACACTGATTGGTCAAGTTTTGGAGTTTTAAACTATTGTAGTTATAACAATATTTGAAATTTTGAATTGTTCAACAAATTGGAAAAAATCAAATTAATGTGAATTCTCCAAAATGACCTATTTACAATCTCGAGGTGCTAAATTTTAGGGAGAATTAATTAGAAGTCCCTATCAAGGACTCTAATCCATGAATAGTTCAGTCCCCCTTTTTTTTTCAAGTGTTATATGAGTTTTTGAATTCTCTGGCATTTAGTGTATTTTTAAACTATATATATAAGGTTATAGATAAATTTTCCCTCATTTCATACACGTAGAACATGCTATTTTGTCACCTCTTCACGTTTTTCAAGGCAATTTTCTATTTTTATCTTTCAAACTTTAAAGTGCCATAAGTTTCAACCAACAACTCCATTTTGATAAAATTTATATATTTGTAATCTAGAAGAAAATATCAAACAAGATTCATAGAGACTATGAAGAAAAAAAAATATCATGTCACTGTCAGATCAATATAACATAATGTCATTGTATTTGAGACATTGACATTTTACTGTCCTTGAAAAAATATTTTCGATATGATGATATGATACTGTCTTTACCCTGAGCAATATTGTATATGTAGTAATATGATAATCTCTATAAATTGGTCATAATTTTTTGATTATTTGATCAATTTGAAGTAATGTTACTGTCAATGACATGTTACTATCTCGTTTGTGCAATACAATGTCACTAATTTGACGATATGTTACTATTTTTACTTGAGTAGTAACGTAAAGACAGTAACGTATGAAAATTAGCCATAATTTTGTAATTTTTTGCAATAGTGACATGTTACTATCTTTGCTAAAACGTTTTTTTTATTTTATGACATGTTAATATCTTTACCTTGGGCTGTATTGGAAAGGCAGTAACATTTGTAGTTTGGCCATAATTTTGTGATTATTTGTTTAATTTGAAGCAAGTCACTGCCTTTACCTAGACAACACTATAAAGACAGTATTATCTGCTAAAATGGCAATAACTTTGCGAATGTTTGGCCTATTTGAATTTTTTTATTTTTTTTTCATTTGGGCTAATTTTGTTAGATCTACGGAATGGAAATGTTTATTACCAAAAAAAAAAAAACCCATCTCTATTTTTGACTTGCGAAATTTTGAATTCTTTTAAAAGAATTTTATAGTTAATATGCATATTGTTTTGTGGATCACGGATATATAAATTTTATCGAAGACTGAGTTGTAATTTGAAACTTAAGGCATTTAAATATTGAAAAATAAATAAAAACTATTTTGGGGAATGTGCATGTTAGTTGCTGAAAATAAGGACAGAGACACATTAATAGCATTTTAGGGTCATTTTGATCCAAAAATTTCAGATCTTTGGCATGAAAACCAAAACGTATGGACTAATACATATTGTGGAGCTACGGCCAGGATACTAATTTTTTTTTATTTTTTGGGCCGAATCGCATGGAGCTCAAACTTTGAGCAAATATCTACCAAATTTTCCACTGATTAATTTAGGTTGGTCAAATTCTTTGGTACTCAAAGAGTATGAGAAATGCACTTTTTTTTTTTTTTTTTTTTGGTGTTGCTAAACTATACCCACAAATTTGTGACTTGGAAACAGCAACTTCAATCCATATGACAATGAGCTGCTGACTAGATTATGCTTTTTATAATCTGATTTAAACATATGTTTAACATTAATACCTTCAATTATCATAATCATTCTTTATATTCGTTAAAAATAAAGACGACCTGGAGTAGTCATTGTTATGAAAGGATAAACAATCACTTAAAGTCTCAATTATTAAACACAGCTCTTCATCATTTTTAAATTTTAATAAACCACATACAGTAACAAAAAGACTCCAAATGTAAAACCCACAATAATTGAATAATTGAGGCCCATTACGATCTCTACCGTTGATCTGGTCGACCATGACACCTCCAACTCCAAGAACGTAGAACGAGAAAGGTCTCCCACCTTTTGTTTATTAATTATCTGCCACGTAGTGGCACACGCAATTATGAATTATGAGGTGCTCTGCTGATGTTCTGACGAGGACGCACGTGTTAGGAGTCAAAAATAAAAAATTTAAGGCTAAATTTTAATTACCTCCCCTCAGGGCCTCAGATGTATCATAAATACAGCACATCTATCAAAAATGATAGTGACAGCCACTTTTATTGTTCCTGATAAGTACGAGCTCTATTTTAGGGGAAAATTTAACATACACTCTTTTAAAAAAGGGTGGATATCAATCTCACAGTGTGGCTCAAGTTGAGCCATATTATCTATTTTTTTTTAGTTCTAATAAATGTGATTCAGCTATAAGTCAATTATGAGAAATTTGGTTCAATTATGAAAAATATGACTCACTGTTATGAGTCAATTATGATAAATATGGTTGAGAGTGGATATCTACCCTTTTTAAAAGGTTGCATTGTAGTCTGCCCTTGTTTGAGATGTGCAGTGTTGAGATTTGGATTGAAAGAGGAGAAAAGTCTTAGTTTAGGATTAATTTTTTTTTTGGATAAAGGAAAATTAACCATTTTATAAAGTTTTAACCCCCAAAATTAATAGTCAATTGATGTTAAAGAGGTGCTTTTTAATTTTTTTTAAAGTTTTTTTATTTTTTTATTTTTGAAATGAAGACAAATCCTTTCGCCTACTCGATCCATGGCTCAAAATTTATCGTCATTTTTTAAACGGAGTTACATACACTATTTTTATTGATAATAATTTTTGGATAAGTACATCAACACCACAACACAAGCACCAAATAAGTTACTCGTAGGATGCAATTGAATGGTGTGATTCGAACGCACATCAAGCTCTGGGTACGATTCGTTCAGGTTACTTGAGATCCGTCCTTCCAACTCGCTTATAACGACCCTCGAGGATTTTGAATCCTTAATCCTCTTCGGGAAGCCAACAACTTTAACCAATTTAATCAAGCCAAATTAGTGAAAGAGATAAGTGAAAACCTCAAGAAAATGTAAATATAATTTTGAAGAGTAATATTTATGTGACAAACACTTTTTACAAACACACTCTATCTTTCTCCTGAGTGGCACCCACAGTGTCATCTAAGAGACAAATAGAGTGTATTTTTAAATGTTTGTAAAAAGTGTTTGTCATCTTAACGTTGTTGAATTTTGAAATTGGGAGGAAATTCCCTTTATTTGTGATACAGGGGAGGTCAGTGTAAATTATCTTAAATTTATAACGTTGGAGTGTAGCTGCCCGTGGATTGCGGGCAGAGGTTGAGGGCAGCAGAGACAAGACCCCGAGAATCGAGCTCATGTACAAGTGTAGTCATGTGGGGCCCGAGTGGGCCCTATCTTCAACTTTATTGAGGGTGTGGGGCCATCGTCTACTCGACTCCAACGTGGGACGTGAAAATGACGGTATAGGAGCGGAAATGCTAGAATGCACAACAAAAGTGCATAACGAAATGCACAACCAACTTAAAATTGTTGGACTTCGTGCTGAAAAGTCTGTACACATAAAAAGACAAAAAAGGGAGTGTACAACTTTTTCAGCACGAGGTCCAATAAATTAAAGCAGGTTGTGCATTTCGTTGTGCACTTTTGTTGTGCATCTAGCATTACTTGTATACGAGAGGGTTATAAATGTACCTTCATAGGGCTAATTAACTACGATAATACCCACTTTCCGTTTTGGTGTTGTCTTTTCTTCTGAAATGCTGCCAGACTCATTAGTGGTTCTTAGTGTAATTTTGGTCAGAATTTGGGACTTATAGTAATTGTGGTGGTGGTTTGGAGAAATGATGTTATTGCCTCAAAAGTTTCGGTTAATTATGTTCAGGCATAGTCTCCAAACTTTTATTATCATGTTAATCTTTTGGAATAGAAATGAATAGGGGAAACATACAACACGTAATCTGTTTGAGTAGAGCTCTGCCAACAAATATTTCTAATCGTTCTGCCAGTGACACTTTAATTTTTGATAGTCTGAGTCTTTGATTCATAAAATAAAAAAATAATTACTAGTTCTTTTCTTTCTTTGTTTTTTTTTTCAAATGAAACTCAATGTAACATCTACACCTAGGCCTAAGTAATGTGAAGCACTATATCAATCAATTTTATCGGAACATGTACAAATTGTTTTATTGCGTGTATTATAATGTATGCCATTTTGTACTAAAACTTTATATGTAACAACACTATCTCATTCAAACGTAGAGTTGTCTAAGCAACGATCCTTTTGTTAGCTTTTGTTTTATCTTCTTCTTTGTTCTTTCATTTGCTAAAAATGGTGATAAAATAAAAATAATGGTAACCAAAAGGATATAATAAAAGTTACTTACAGACAAAATTAGTTAACAAATTTGTACATGGCGCATTTTGAATTCGATCAATTTATATAAAAGAATAATGTGTCAATTACAGAGAATTTATAGTATCCAAGTGATCAAATAAAGAAAACCAAAGAATAAGATTTGAGTATATGCAAATTTTTTATTATTGGATAAGTGACATGTTATTGTAGACACATTAAAATGAGAAGTTTAAAAAAATAAACAAATAAATAAAATAAAATTACCCTCAATTGAATTGGAACCCTAGACTCCAATGCCTTCAATTACAAGGGCTCAAGTGAACAAAATCTGAATAAATCTGCACAAACCAAAAAGAACATCAAAGTTCATGTATGCATGAAATATACCCTTAAAATGAGGGATCAAATGCTAACAACATGAGAAATTATTCAGTGAGTCCGTCATGCCATGCTAACATGGTGTGTCTATTTAATTCCAATCACCTTACTTACCACCTCTTTTTAGGGGAATCATAACAAGTGATTATCATATTTAAAATTTAAAATTCTACTAATTAGTTATCATAATATCCCTAAAAAGAGGAGACTAATGAACGATTGGGATTAAATGATCACATCACCTTAACATGACAGGCACACTGAATGACACATCACATCCATTGATTAGAAAACGCTTAGGTGGCAATAGAGATGCATGTACTTTCAGCCACTGGTATTCAATCCCATGGAATCTGGAAAAGCAAGCTCCTGTAGTTTTAACATATTCCGATATTCGAATAGAGCACTATTAGATTTATACAGTAAATTATACATTTTTTTTATACACAATTTTAAATGATTGTATTTTGTGCTGTTTGAATTTTTTTTTATATTTTTTTGTATCCCACTTATACAACACAGAGTACATACATTTAAAACTATGTATAAAAAATATATATATAATTCACTGTGTGGTCTACTATTTTCCTTCCAATAGAACCCCAGCCAAAGTTTTGGAAGTACATGCATGGACCACCAATAATAGGTACTCTCAGGACATCACCCATGGAAACTCCAAATTTTTTAATTTTTTTAAAAAAACTCTAGCACTTTTGAAAAAATGAAAATAATTGCGCTAAATCACTTAACTCTTCTATTCCATAAACTACTTGATTTTTAACTCCTTTATGCCCCCACTTGGTCTGCCTCTCCATATATACAGTGGTGGATGTAAGAATCTGGATTAGAATGGCTATGTATAAAAACTTTTTTACGAGATTTGGGAATATTGTCTCTGAGATAATTTTTTTTTTGATCTATTTATAATTAGACCAATGTATAATATATTATAATTATTTATTTATTTATTTGATTTTTTTTTAATTTTTGGGAGAATAAAAAATAATTGGGTCAACATATTAAACATATATAAAAAAATTTGCCTAACTAATCTTTTTTGATGGGCTATTTAATAATTTACTCGTTTTGGAGAGGCAAAATTTAATAAAATTTAAAATTTTTCAAAAACTTATATAAAAATATAAATTTCCAAAAGTTAGGGTAGCCACTGCCACCCGCTGCATATATAAACACCTCTGCCCAACCATTTTCTCTTCCTCCCACAATTACCTTCTCCACACATCTTTAAACACCAGGCTCATATTAGCAACATCCAACAGCACATTCACCAGTTGCTTAATTCAATATTTAAAGAATGAGTTCGGCCGAGCTATATTACGCCGGATGCGAAGATTACAACTACCAACCTCATTTTCTTGAAGCTTGTTCTCTCTGCAGTAGGCCACTGGGTCATAACAATGACATCTTCATGTACAGGTTAGCCCACTGAGAACATTACTCTAATCCTAATTTTAGTTAAACTTAATTACTTTGATGATGTGTTTCTTTAAACAAATATATTTGTACAAATTGCTCCAAAACCCACAATCTGCACACATCGATTCAATGATGTGATATAGGAAAACCTTCTTCTTCTTCTTTTTTTTTTTTTCCCCACTTTCAAATATGAACAAGTTATTGATGTTTTCAACAATTGATTATGATCAGCTTGTTAATTTTGTGGTTGAATAAAATTAGATTCTGAAGGGAATAAAATTTATGGTTATGCAGAGGGAACACACCATTCTGTAGTCAAGAGTGCAGAGAAGAGCAGATAGAGATAGATGAGGCGGAAGAGAGGAAATGGAAGCTGTCTTCTTCCAAGAGATCAACTAATTCCACCCTCAGAAAAACCACTGAACCCACCAAGACTTCTGATCTTCCCAACAAAGATTTACTCACAGGCACAGTTTCTGTGTCTTAACGATCGCTAACAAGGCAACTAATTATTACCCAATTTTCCATTTCTTCTTCTGGAGACAAAGAAAATTCAGATTTGGAGGTTTTTTTTTTTTTTTTTTTGGAGTTGGATCTGTAAAGAGATGATGATGATGATGATGTATGTATGTGTGTGTGTGTGAGAGAGAGAGAGAGAGAGAGAGAGAGCCATCAGGCACTTTTGATCTTTAATTTTGTTGAATATTTACAAAATGGGCGTCCTTAAAATGGGATGTTATGTACCGATAAGGCTTAGTTTGGCCCCGGTGGTGCTTCTTCTTTTTTTAAAGTATAATTTCATGTTAATTTATTTGATAATTAGTTTATGAGCTTTGTAAAAATTGAATTTAGGGCTTTTTTTTAGGGAGTTTTTAAAAGCTCTAGAATGCAACTTTTAAAAGCTCAAAGTTGCTTTTTGATTTCATGATGTCTTTTTGAAGAGTAGTGTGGCACTTGTATAAAATTATCAAAGAACTTAATAATAAATTTCATAAACTCCTTTTAAAAAGTCACGTGGGGCCAAACACTAAGGGGGGGGGGGGGGGGGGGTTGTGTGTGTGGGGGGAAAGGAAAACATTTGAGTAACGCTTTGCACATTTTGAAATCCACACTAAATTTGATATCATATGTTCTAAGTATATGTATCTTGTGCTGTATGAATTTTTTTCACTTTTTTGTGCACCACTTATATGACACAGGGTACATGTATTTAAAGTTGAGTGTCAAATTCAATGTGAATTTCAAAGTGTGCCTAATATTACTCAAAATATTTTCCATTATTTGATTGATAGGGAAAAAAATTAGGAAAATAGGAAAGAAATGAGCAAAAGTTGGAAAAATAAATTTAACAATCTAAGTGTGGTGAGTCATTTCTCTTCCTGTCATATAACATTTTAGAAAAATATAAATGGAGCTCTGACCATAGCCCCTCGAATTTTCAATCTAAAATCTATGTTATTATTATTATTTTTTTTAACTTATTAGGTCATTTGTACACCTAAATAATTTCAAATTACTATAATTTTTGTCCTACAAGTTTATTTTTCATAAAATTAGATGTTTTGAAATCAGTAAAACGAAATCTATAAAAAGAGATCAATATTGACCATGAAATATTTTAAAAAAATAAAAATAAAAAAACTTAAACTTAAACAAATATAAAAATTTACATGAAATTGAAAATAAAAACATATCCTTTCGTAAAACTGGAAGCATAGATGTTGTAATACCCTGTATTTTTGTAATGTATTATGTGAATAAGACACTGTATATATGTTTCTTTTAATACTTGTTTGAGCTTGGCCTTACCTTGGTATAATTTGGATACCAATCGATTGACAAGTTTTCCAATCGATTGCCTTGCTTTGGATACCAATCGATTGAACTTTATACCAATCGATTGATTGTATCAATCGCTTGACACTTATGCCAATCGATTGAAGGCAGCTGGACAGATTCTTTTGCTCTGGCTGGGGAAAGGCCACGTGAACACCTTCCCTTTATATATACCAGCCCTTTTCCTGCGTTTTTCTTTTTAGAAAAATCAGAGAGAGTGAGAGGGAGTGTTTGTGTGTGTAATATGTATATATAAACACTTATATATATATATACACACATACATACATGTATTCATACACTCACACACACACATCCATGGACTGAGACAAGAAGGAAGAAGAGGAGAAGATCAGAAAGAAGAAAGAAGGAGAAGGAGAAGAGAGAAGACAGAGAACTAGAGAGAGAGAGAGGGAGACCACCATTGAAGCTCCAAGCTTCAAAACACATTCCCAAACACGCCCTTAACGTCTAAGGTGAGTTTTAAACTCACTTGGTAGCTTGATATTGGTGTTAGAACATGCTTGAATGAAGAAATGGAGAAGAAACCATGTATTCCCGTTTATATGTTGCTGGGCAGTCTTCACTGTGAAGAAGACGAAGTGTCAATCGATTGACATCTATACCAATCGATTGACATCTTTCATGTTCCAATCGATTGACACTTTATGCAATCGATTCATGGATTGTGATCCAATCGATTGAATCTTTTATCAATCGATTGATGCCACTTCTATACCAATCGATTGAACCTTCTTCCAATCGATTGATGCCACATCTATACCAATCGATTGACATCTATACCAATCGATTGGCAGTTACAGTTTACTATTTTACTTGTTTAGTTAATGTAATAATTGTTTAGTTGTTTATTTACTGTTCAGTATTTCCCATCATGCTTTATTATTGTAATACAGACATGATAACGAGTTAATGCGGCGTAGGATCGTAGTAATAACAAGACTAACGGATAATGTTTATAATATTAGATAACGGAATAGTTGTGAATCCTTTGGAGTTAACGTTCATTTCATTCAGAGTAGTCAAGCCACATTGGGATTGTCATGTATCGGTGATAGAGTTGAACTTAAGTAGGTTTGCTAAGATTCGGGAACCTTGCGTGGGCGGGCTTTGGTCGATCATATGTTCTTAAAAGCGGTAGACAGACGAAGGTGTCTATGACTTGCGGTGAACCGGACCATTTGCCCTAAGATAGCCAGATGATCTAATCATATGTTCTTAAAAGCGGTAGACAGACGAAGGTGTCTATGACATGCGGTGGACCGTGATCACTGGTAGACGTTGCTAAGTCATGGCATAGAATGATGTACTGTTGTTTAAAGCGTTATATCCCTGACATGCGGTGGACTGTGCATATGTTCTTAAAAGCGGGGGATGGACTAACGTGGTATCCATGACATGCGGTAGACTGTGCATATGTTCTTAAAAGTGGTGGATGAGCAATGGTATGTTATAGAGTTGAACTACTGTCGAGTCTGTTCCCCTATCTAGACGTGTTATCGGTCTTATAATGAGTAAAACATTAGTAATCGGATAATCGGTTTGATGTAAAGAAGTTACCCTTACAGAACTCTAACTTGTTGCGGCTTATAACTTGTAATAACTTCAATAGTTGATACCCTGTTAGTATCTAACTCACTCGGCTTTCATTAAGCTGACGGCGTTTATGCCGCTGGACATTTCTACGTTCCAGCGGACCCTGGTTATGACTATACAGGTGAAGGGACTGCAGGAGAGGACTACTATGCCGGTGACGGAGTCCCTGTGGAGGATTTCCCCGACGGAGGTCAGACCGAAGAAGACTACTACGCCGAGGACTACCCTTATGCTAACTGAAGACTAGACTAGAATATATTGTAGCTAATTGTCTTTACCGTTTTAGAATCTTTTTGTAGTCAGGCATATGTTGCCTTGGCATTTGTACTTCCGCTGCCTTATATTTGATTCGAGACTCTGATATATAATAGTTAGTAACTTCTGTTGACTTTGTGATACGTTGTGATCAGAACCTAGACTTCATTGTTGTTACACTATTACTCTTGTTGCTTAGTACTGCGTGGTGTGGACAATCATGTGACTTCACCCATCGCTGCCTTTGGACCCAAAAAGGAAATTTATTTTTCTCTATTTTTGCCGTTCCGGGGCGTGACAGATATAGGGGTGGACACATGCAGAGTCACTCAACAAGGGCTCGATAAAGGCTAGGCTCCACTCGTTCATTTGAGCTCGTGAACAGGATCGATTAAGCCTCACGAGCAAACTCGTGAAAAAGCTCGTTAATAGATTTGATGAAGAGCTTGTATAATGACTTATGTATATATATATTACAAAACTATATAATTTTAGAGAAAATATGACAAACCTCGTAAATACGATTGAAAAATGATTGATTTATCATTAAACTATATAGTTTTAAAGGACGCGCGAAAAAGCTCGTTAAAAAGCTCACAATCACTTGAAAGCTCGACTCATTTGAGCTCGCGAGCTTGAAAGCTCGCAAGCGAGCTCGACTCGGCTCGGCTCGTGTTCACCCCTACATAGATGCATAGATCTCGAAAAAAAAATACCGGAATCAAAAAAATGAATCCCCTCAAAAAGTCCAAGAATTGAGAAAGTTATAACGGTTTGAAGTTGACAGATAACATTATCTATTTGCAAATAGATAATATTATTCATTATACAGATAAAATCTAAAAATTAGACTGTAAATTATCTTCTTCTTTTTTGTAAAATTTTCAAGTCCGATGCGTAGATCTCAAAGAAATACATGATATAAAAAAAACAAAAAAAATGAATAAAAATAAATCATCCCTATAACCCAAAAAAAAGAAAAGAAATTATGGCCCTTTGTGAATATTATTTGGAGAGTATTTTTGCTCACCTATTTTTGGTCCACTATTGCGTACCCAAGCTACACTGGGTGACATGTGTCTCATTTTATTCCCATTTTGCTCATGTACTATCAATATAATTACTGGAATGTGACACGTGTCACCCAATGTAAGCCTGGGTGAGTAATGGTGAACCAAAAATGAGTGAGCAAAAATGCTTTCTATTATCTGTTTTTTTTCTGTCAGAATGACTTTTCGCTGAACAAAATAGATGCGCGGGGCCTTTTAAAAAATGATCAAATCGTGTGAATTTTTTACTAATATATTTAATTCTAAGGGGTCTACAACTTAATATCCTAAGTTTTAATTTTAATATTATTTTTAAGTATAAAGGAAAATTGGAGGGAAAACACAAGGAAGGAAGCATCAAAATAACCTTAATCCTGAAAAGATGTTAACTTTGTGTGGGCTGTTTGAAAATGCTTAAAATACTATCTGGTGTTGTTTCAGTATCACTCTTTATGTGTCCCCCCTCTCCCTCAGAAACATGGTTTATGTTGGTTTGCCAAAAAGTATCTTTAAGACAGACACACAGACATTAGACCGACTTGAACTTTTATTCATTTTTTTAACCAAAAACTAGTTGTTTGCCTTCCCCGAAAACAACTTTAAGGTTTATAAGAGATTTTTTTTTAACATCAATACCAATTTTCTCTACGCAGGCTTGAGTCCTGCATTTCATGTCTCAGTCATTTTGTAATATGATTTAGCAACAAGTGGTGTGTAAATTGGCCGGTAGGTCACATTGGCAATGACTCAGCAAGCAAGTCTAATGCTCAGCCAACTAGAAAGTGTGTTAATTCTTGACCACAAAAAAATAAAAAAAATAGAAAAAACCCACCCTTATTGAAAGCCATTGGAGTAGATTAATTCTTCCACAACCTTTATATGTATAAATTAACTTTTTTTTTTTTTATGTTATCAACTAACTACTGGAGTATGCTGAGGCAAAAGCAATCTATGAAAACGTCAGATGAAAAGTTTGAAACCATTCACAAATATTAGGTGTGCAATTCAGGTGGGCCAATATGTGTTCAGTTCGGACTCAGGTCTAAAAATTACCGGGTTAGGGCTCGCGGTACTTTCACCATGGACGGACTTGAACAAAACACTGCAAGCCCGAATTTAATTCGGGCCGGGCTTAGGTAGAATTTGACTAACTCGTGGAATCCGAGCCCGAATTCTATTTATGCATTATTTTTGACATTATATTATAGTGTTTTTTTAGTGCTAGATATTATTCTAGCACTAAATTATTAGACGAATGTTTTTCCCAAATCGTTAAAAAAAAAATAATATTTGATACTTTACATATTGTTGTTTACATACTAAAAATCAATTTGCACAAAAAAAAAATTTACAATTCAGGCTCAGGTTGTAGTACTAATTCACAAACCGGACTCGGATTGAAAAGTTTGAATTTATATCAAACTCGGGATTAAATTCGAACTCAGACCTGGACATTGAATCCCATCGAATTACACCCTATTCACAATAACGTTCTCTCCTTAACCTTGGGTCAGTAAAGACAAAATCAATGTGTGTGTGTGTGTGTGTGAGAGAGAGAGAGAGAGAGAGAGAGAGAGAGAGAGAGGGGACAACAATAATGCAGATAAAGGGTTTAATTTCTCATTTCAGTCAAGATGCCATAATCATTGCTCCAAGCTAACAAGTAACAACCATTCACAAGCAACGAAATTGTTATACTTTCCATTGCCTTCACAAGCCTAATAAATTCAACTTCAACTACTTTTTAACCATTCTAACTGTACTCTCATATATATATATATATATATATATAGATTACCCCCAAAAATCCCCATCACCATATTGAAGGAACAAACTCCAATCTGGGACTTAAAAGAGACTTTTTTCAAGTCACTTTTGCCCCCCTCTGCATCATCATGAATTTTCTTCTACCAACTCCACCAACATGTTCACTTAGTTTGGCCAAGTGGGTCATCCGTCTTTTCGCCGATTCAGAGGGTCCCATTTGATTTGGCTGCTTCTCCGAGTCCGCCACATCATTTTCTTCACACTCGAAACTTTTCTCCGAGGGGCTATCTTCGCCTGAAGCTAGTATTATCTGCTTCAAACACTCCACCAGCTGACTCATCATTGGTCGATCTTTTGGATTCTTCAGCAGGCAATTGTCTGCTAACTTAGCAATTCTTCGAGCTGCACTGAGAGAATAAATCTTTTCAAGTCTCGGATCAATTATAATTCCAAATTTTTTACCATCGGCAGGGTAATGTTTCACCCATTCCAAAAGTTTCTGTTCTGTTCTGGGTCGGTTTCGTTCTAGTGATCTCCTGCCTGTTAGTATCTCGTACAATACCACACCGAAACTCCATACGTCACTTTTCGTTGTGAGATGTCCGGTCTCTATGTAATCTGGAGCAGCATAGCCAAATGTTCCCACTACCTAGTCACAAACACAAATTCTTGTGGTCATTAACCTAAATATATAATTTACATACGGGCATATGTTATTTGTGCATAACCATATTTTATAACTAATTGTTCATCATGCAAAAATCATAATCAACATTTGTTCAAGTACTAGAATGAAACCAATATAGCTTTGAGCTATTTCTACATTTTCGACTTATATACAAGCCTAAAAATGTGGACAGGGAGCTATTTCCTCTTTTCCCCTCTCTCTCTCTCTCTCTCTCTCTCTCTCTCTCTCTCTCTCTCTCTCTCTCCTCTATTCAATTGGACTCTTCCTAGCATGCATTATTTTCCTGCACAAGAATCCAGTCTTCAGGCTCTTTTAGGTTCATGGAATCGCAAGGGAAAGTATAAATATATATATATATATATATATAAACCTTTTCTTTGTAAGGTTATTAAGAAAGCAGTGGAAAAAATGAAAAGGAAAAGAAAATTGGGTGAAAATAAAAACAAAAAATCTTACATTTTGCAAATCAATTCCCTTCCTCTTCTCTTGAGTTCTTATTATACTTTTGAAAATTATCAATTCTAAGATTAATTATGCAGCATAATAGAGGAAAAGATTAGGAAAAAAACTGGAGAGATAGTTTTCCACCTCGTTTTCCTTTCCTTGTCTAAATCCGCAACCAGACGGAGGCTGAATTTTCCCATGTTACTCCTATCTAGTTTGCAATTTTAATTTCTTTCAAGAAAATATCCCATGTTCACCATTCAACATATAAAAGCTACTAAAGAAATAAATTTACTTACTGCTGTGGAAACATGAGTATGCCCAGCTGTTGGCCCCTCCCTTGCAAGACCAAAGTCTGAAAGCTTTGGTTTGAAGTCCTCATCCAATAGCACATTTGATGACTTAAAATCTCGATATATGACCTACAATATTAAAATAAGGAACCATAGTTAACAACATAACAGTAACAGGTTAAACTTGGAAGAACAATGGACCAACTACCAAAAGGTTAAATAACATTGAAAATCCTATGTGAATGTTTTGAAATTAGTTAAATTTGACATTAATTATATTGTTGAAGCTATATGTTGTTGCATACAAATATAAATACTTGGCAAAAATTACACTATAAGGTGAACTGAATTAAAATGAATTCGATAATGAGAAACCTGGACTTCTAGTTCTTCATGCAAATAAGCCAATCCTTGAGCTGCTCCAAGCACGATCTGTAACCTTGTTTGCCAAGGCAAAGTGGGATAAGCCTTATTGAAAAGATGGTCTTCTAAGCTTTTGTTCGGCATGAACTCATATACAAGCAGCCTTTGGATTCCTCTTTCTCCATCTACAGCACAATAACCGATAAGTTTGACAAGATTTGGGTGCTCCACGACACCGAGAAATTGTACTTCTGCTACCCATTGTTTATGACCCTGAAAGGTAAAAACAAGAGAATCATAAATTTGTAAAGGCTTTCAGAGAGAATATAGCTCTTATATCATCAAAATACACTAACACGGAGATAAGTTAGTTGTGCATTAAGTACCGCAATACAAAACACACGTGGGCAGCATTTGAGATATGAGTCATCGTTTCTCGATGGAGCACCTTAGTTCAAGTTTAATAGGAGATATCTCCGATTCTCCACGTGTAGCAAAATCACATAAGAACCCATCTCCCTCAAGGTTTGACGAAAATACTCAGAGTACCACTCCCATTGCGGAAATAACACTCAGATTAAAGCAATTAAAAGAAACAGGTGGAGCAGGGGATTGGAGACTTTTGTCATGGCTTCCAAGCTATCAGGGTATCACACTTCTTTGCCGCGGGACTGAATGCCTCGTCGTAGTCATCCCGTAGTGCTGTGAGAAAGCACTCACAACCGCCAGTTGCTAGTCGGACAGCTCCTTCGAATTGGAACCACCACTGCATTGCGTTTTGCCGGGTGACTTAAATCCTCTGAGGCCAGTTGAACAAGCTGACAATCGGCAGAAGATGCTGAGCAGTCATGAGCCTTACTTAGGCGTTGTTTGGTTCATGGATTTCGTGAAGGGAAAGGTAAACAAGATGGAAAACTAATACCATCTTGTTTTCCTTTCCCCTCTCTTTCCCCCCACGAAATCCACGAACCAAACAAAGCCTAAAAGATAGGGCTTTCCAGTCAGTGCAGCTATGCAGGGTGGATATGGGCCCAGCTCTGTTAGATTAAGTCCTTGCACCTATTTTGTTATTTTATCTCAACCCAGAGTGAAATGGCAGGTGGTAATGATGCGTGGTAAGGTCACTGCTACTGAACCTTTCTTGTCAGAGTTTGTATAGTGACAGAATTAACTATCTTTGTACAATTACTATGTTGCCCTTACTAAAACAACTACGTTTTGCCTGAAGAATTCAAAAACACTACTCTTTCCTCCTCCATCCCACACCAGCAGCCCAATCTCTCTCCTCCAATGTATTTCTCGCTCCATTACCTCCATGAGAACAAATTTAACAATCACCTTTCAAAACCAACAGAAATCTTTATTGCAGCCCCTCTCTCTCCTTCGGCAAAACAAAGTTCCTCTCCCATGTCTGGAATTTTTGTTCTATCACTTCTCTGCCAATTGCACCATAGTGAGATTCCAAGTACCTCTACAAGTGTTTGTTTGCAATAAAAATGTGGGCTTTCATTTTTGTTTATCTAATAGGATTAATGTGTGTTAAGATGTTCATCTCTTCTCTAAGTTTTCAATCCAGATTTTTGAGAGAAATTAGTAAAGTCTACGTGGGGTTAAGGAATTTTTGAGAGAAACGAACTCTATATAGGTTGAATTGTTGAAATGCACAAATGATGCATCAGTTTTGAAATGAATGATAAGAATTTCCTCTTTAAGTGCAACGATTTTGAAGTGATAAATACTCAGGAGGATTGAATGGTTTTAGCATTTCAATTTGATAGTAATGTACACTTCAAAAATAGACGTGATTGGAAAATAATTAACATTATACCAACCATGGCAGAAAAGTTATGAGAGAGAAGTAAAGAGAGCAGAACATAAGTATGGTGGAAAGTAACCAAAAAAATAAGAGAGAAATTAAACAAATTGAAATCCATTAACCATGGAGTAATCATCACAGAGATAGATTGTTCATTTGTGGACCTGAAAAAGTGAAATTTCTGGTCGGATTACTTAGTTTAGTTGAGGTGTAATTTTCATTTTCTCAAAACTCAGCGACATGAAGCATGAAATTTAAGAATTAGTCACCAAAATGTGGCTTTGTTTAACTATTGATTCATTGTTCTTTATATTTGGTTGTTATGCCTAGTTTTTGTTGGTGTTTTCTGACTTCAATGCTTTCTGGCAATATAGGACTTTCCACTTCTGGACTATTTATCACCATTTTCAAGATGCTTCTGTATTATCTAGCTCCTTCCTCATGCTAAAACAATGTTAGAAATTTAAATTTTTTTCAATGAAGGGGAGTGACTCGTAAAATTCAATTTAATTCTCATCTATTTCTATTTCTTCAAGTTTCTTCACCGTTTTCCTTAAGGCTTCATTTGGTTCATGGATTTCATGAGGGAAAAGACAGGGGAAAGGAAGACCAGATGGAAAAGGAAAACTAGTTCTTTTTACCTTATGGATGGGACTAGTTTTCCATCTTGTTTTCCTTTCCTCTCTCTTTTCTCTCACGGAATTCATGAACCAAACAAAGCCATGCAAAAGCAATCATGAAGACAAACTTAACAGCCACCTGCAACGAATCAACCTTTCATCGTTTGAGTAACAAATGCTTAGAAAAAAAAAAACGATTACCCTGTAACCAGTATAAAAATCTGCCACCGGTTATGCCATCCTTAGGATATGACATGGTAATCTGTTGTGGTTGAAGATGTGTCTATTTTTAATTGATATTGAGTTGTATTGAATCAACAATAAACCTTTAATAGCTTTAAAAGAGCCTCTTTCGGTCAAAAATGAATGAACAGTCTAAGTATTCCCCCTCCAGCTAGCGACTGGACAAAAGATTGAGCCTATGGGCCTTGAAAGGAGCATCTTTCAAGGGCTAAAAATCCTTAGTTCTTTAAAGTTCAAAATCACTAGCAGAACAACAAACCCAAAACTACAAATCTTAGGCTGTGAAAAGAAAATTTGCAGATACTTGACACCCTAAAAAGTAGGCAAAAAGGAGAAATCGGGGTGCTTCAACAAGGATCTGCCCAGTAGAGATTATAGCCAAAAGCGCAAAGAAAGCCCAGCCCAACTCTTAAACTCAACTGCTTGAGGTCTTTGTAAGTTTTGTAGTGTTGTAGGTGGACGACTCATTAATTAGCAGTTAATGTGTAATGGATGAGATACGAGGAGTGATGAGCAATGATTGAATGAAGGTAAATCTATGGGGCACAGTTTGTTTCCGTTCAAATCTCCCTCTAACTACAAAGAAAGATAACAATAGTAAAAGATAAATTCACACAACAAGAACTAGTGAACTAAAACTACACATTCACATTTGATAAACATATCACAAAATTTTATATCCTCTTTCCCTCCACTAAAAGGTTACTAAAGTATTTGGTGCTCGAAGATTACAGTAAGTTACCGATTGAAGAAAGGGAATTGATTTTGGCACTCCAAAAGTTACCATTACCACTCCATGCAGTGCATTAAGTGCATGGTACTACATGCACCGAATGTGGTACTATGGAGTGCCAATGGTAACTTTTGGAGTGCCGGAATCGATTCCCTTGAAGAAATGATGAGGAACAAAAGGAGCTTCTCGTAATAATTGTATTTGATCCATGAGGATACTGTTACTATTATTTATTACGTTGATTCTGATAACAGTATGAGAGAAAACAAGAGGGAGACTGAAACTGGTCCCACTTAAAGCATTTCCAAACATGCCCTAAGTTTTACACGCCCAACAAAATTCACCTAAGGCTCTCTCAATATTCTTAAAGGCAACGGAGGGGATCAAAACTCATTAAATATGTGAGTGCAAACATTCAACTGGCACCAAATAACCAAATACATTTATACTCAAATGTTTGGTAGACCCTCATTTATTGCATAGGTGTCAGTATCTTTTTCGTGCGTTAGAGAAGGTGTCTGATCTAAAATCACTCTTAAAACAAATTATTAGCCAAACCAAAATGATGTTGGTTCTCATAAAAGTAAGCGAGAAAACGAGAGTTAGACTCAACCTCATCCTAGTTTATGCATTCCCAAACATGCCCTTAGTTTTACACACCCAACAAAATCATCTAATGCTCTCTCATACTGAATTTCAAGCATATCATTTAGAGACAAATTTAAAATTGCATTAGCGACAAAATCAGTTAATATGATGATAAGCAATACCTGAAAGCCATCTTTGTTGAGTTTCTTAATAGCAACCACAATTGGATCCTTGTTCCTATCAAGAGACTTGATTGAACCCTTATATACGCTTCCAAACCCACCTTCCCCAATCTTAAGTAACCTACTAAAATCATTAGTCGCCTGTCTGAGCTCAGAGAATGAGAAGGCTCTCAAGTTATGAGCCTTCTCTTCGTACAATTCTGGGATACTCCGAGGTGAGGCGGCTGAACATGAAGACTTTGTCACCCTATCAACACCTGACACATCAGATTTACTCTGCTCTTTCAATTCTGGTGCTGATCTTTGTTCCATGCTTCTGCTTCTGCTTCTCCTTCTGCTTCTATCCTTGAAGTAATAGAAACACTTCATTCCCCCCCCTCTCTCTCTCTCTCTCTAAATTATTAATATATATATATATATATATTTGGAGATTTGTTATAAGAGTAAAATGGAAATGTTCAAGAAACAATCATGAATCATATGAACAGCTATTCACAACTTGGCCTGTAAAATAGAAACAGAAATAGAGTCGAACAAAACAATTATTAGCATTTAATTGTTAAATCGAAGCCACAAATTGAATTTTACCACACACAAAAGGAAACTCGGTTTCAGAGAGAGAGAGAGAGAGAGAGAGAGAGAGAGAGGAAACAGGCGCAACTAAAAAGGGCAGATGGGAAAATTTGCTGAAGAGCAAAGAAAATGAATGAAAAGTTGGAAACAAAGAAAAAATGGTGAGAGAAGGAGGAAGAGGTCAAAAAAAGAGTGGTAGTTAGAAAAATTGCAAAAACCCAGATGAGAATAGAATAGAAAATGTCAATTTGGCCTGAAATTGCAGTACCCAGATGAGAAAATCATATGGAACTGAAAATTCAACAAGGAGAAAAATTACTGAGACGGAAAAAATGGAAGAAGATCAAGAAAACCTAAGAGAGAGAGAGAGAGAGAAAACAAGAATTCAACGAAAAAACAGAGATACAAAAGCAGATAAAGCTTTTACCTTGAAAACTTGGTTCCTGAATTTGTTCAACTGCTTGGACTCTGACATACTTTCAACGCGGTTGGGTAGGGAAGATACAGATACAGACCTCCCATTAATTTCTTTGTCTCTAACTCCTTTGTTTCTCTTTCTATCAGTTTTAAATACCCCTTTTGTTCGGTTTGGTAACTATGGACTACGGCACCTCACCCTCCCTCCCTCCCTCCCTACTCCCTAGTCCCTTTCTCTTTCTAGAAAAACATTTCTCTCTGGGATTTGGCCCATTTCTACAAAATGTACCGGATAGCGAGAGATGTGCGGGTCCCAGTTCCAACTGGACTACCTAGTCCAACTCCTGTCTCTCTCTCTCTCTCTCTCCCCGGGGAAGGAGCCAAATGTCAAGTTTGTTTCGCAGGACTAAAGGGGATAGAGGGGGATTGGACTAATAATCCATTTTAATCAAATAGTCCGACGTTTGGCATTGCTATGGAGCACAGGATTAATTGTTCATTTTAAAAGAATAGTCCCCCATATGGGGACTAAGTTATACCATGAGGGAGGTGGTATTAGTAATCCCGGGACTATTTCTTAAAAAGGACTAATTGTCCAATCCCACCTCTGCCATCCAAACGTGGCCAAAGGGTATTGACTGGCTAAAATCTCCCACCCACAAAACCCTGTCTTTAGTTGAATTACAGTTACTCCCCCCAGAAGTTTCTAATAACTGCATTAAGATCCTTTATACTTTTAATATATAAAAACTACACCAATTTCTTTATGTTTTCGATTTTTTTATTTATAGGAATTAGATAATTATATATGTATTTTGATAGTTACTTAGGTTATCGCTGAACACACAAACACGTTAATCCAATCCAATCCTAAAGTCCCACGACAAAATCCAACAAAGCTCACTCATAACGAACAAATAGGGGGCAAGTAAAGACTCCTCTTAAAGGGAGTTGAATCCCCAATTTCTCCACTAAGAAGAAAGATGTCACAGTATTTAGGCAAAACACGCTTGATCACTATTTTCTATGTGCAAGTAAAATTCATCAATTTAAATTTTTTTGTGGTAAATTTGGATTTTAATATTTTATGAATAAAATTACTCCAATTGATAACTTTGGCAAATTTGTGGAAGCTAATTAATGGAGAATAATGAAAAATGCTAAGTTTATTACTAACAATCATATCAGAAGATGTAAGCATTGAATCAAATTAAAAGTATCCAACTCACTCACCTTCAGTCATGTCATTTTGTCACACTCCAGAGCAGCAAAAATAGAGAAAAATAAATTTTCTTTTTGGGTTTATAGAGAATGACTAGTGAATGTCACTATTTATCCACACTATGTAGTTCTAGTTAACAGAAAGAACAAACCACAATAATATCAAGAAAACTAAGTATACTACCAATATCAGAGTTATTATAATAGTATAGCTACAACAGAAGTATATAAGGTTTGGAAACAATATATGCCCAAGTACCAAATATAACAAAACAGTCCAAACAGCGAACAATAAACTAATAACTATCTCCAGATCTTCAATTGGCGCAAACATCAGCGTAGTAATCCTCCCTAGCAGAGGCGTCATTAATGGGGCCACTCTCCGCGTATTCCCCTCCCGAATAGTAGCCGTCGTCGTAGGCTCCATCATTTACAGAATAAAGTACATGATAGTCTGGACGGGGAAAGTCTATGTAATAAAGACCGTCAGCTTACTAAGAGCTGAGTGAATAGAAATTCACTAGGTACCAATTATATAACATAATAACTTACCCTTATCGTCTTATTATCTAGATGCTGAAACTTGATAAGACAACCAACATATCTTAAATTTAGGAACAGACTCAATCGTTCATCTAATATAATATACCATTATTCTGTCCATTGCTCGCTAATGATATAAACCATCCACTGCATATCATGGACACCACATCAGTCCATCCCTTGCTCGTTAAGGATATAAACCATCCACCGCATATCAGGGATACGACACTTTGAACAACTGTATGTCACATCTATTAATGCCCTATTATCCCAGCAAACCTACTCCATTTCCCCCATTACTACTAGCTTTGAAAAAGAACACAAGCTATCAGTCCTTCATCTTGGAACATAATAAGGCTGATGGGCCTTTGACTGATGCTAAATATCTTGATTTCCTTACTTTCTTGGTTAGCAAATAGTTGACTTATCCACCCTCTTTTAAGGTTGTAAAATTCGATCTGCCCCTAGCCTTAGCTTCTGGCCAAGTTCTCACCTTAGGCCCTTTCCTTCTTGCTCAGATATATAGGGGTTATTTTAGGCTGATAAATAGTAACTTGGACACTTGGGGTGGCCCTTTATGGATCTTACAATTGTTGCTTCATCTGTACTTTCCTGAGATTAGCCCCTCTAGTACTACCATATCTGACCCCTCTATTTATGGCCTGAACTTGGCCATATTCTCTTCTAATCCCTTCGGGTTCTCCAACTATTTGAGCTTTTTCTTTTCCTTTAGGACTCCACCTCCTTCTAGGTTCTTGCCCTATCATCCTTCTCTTTATGGGCAAGTTTGGTTTAAGGCCTCTTTTATTGAGCTAAATAGTTACCCTGAAATATGGACATACTCTCTTACTTTTCGAGACTTCCATCACCGTGTGATGAAAGAGAGCTCAGTTAACAACCAATGCATCGTGGAGTTCTGTTTTCCAAATTATTGTGCACGCCAATTTGGCTTGACCCAAGCTCTTCCTTACCCTAACTTTTCATCAACCAACCCGGATCTCTTGGCCCGCACTATTTTAAGACTTATGAGGTAGTCCAGCAAGTGGACGAACTGGACAAGCTTCTCCTTGGATGCTTTGAATTTCATCCTTTTTCTCCGAACCCTGCTTCCACTCCCTCTTTTGACACATTTTGGCTCGAGCACTTCGATCATTGCTTTAATGATTACACTATTTTACTGAATGCGTTGTCTCCATTGCCACTGTCACCAACAACTAATCCTTTTGTTGTCAGACTACAAACAAACGGAAAAAGAGTCAAGGTATGGATCCTGACCTTAAAGTAGACTATGACTCCATCATAAAGTTTGAGGAATTTTACAAATTAAAATGGAATCCGCAACGGCCCTCTAAGTCAATCTCAAAGGCACATCGAATTCGAATTAGACTGAAAAGAGGAAAGGTGGGAAATAAAAAGGCTCAGGAATATAAGAAGAAGCATGGAAAAGCCCTAAAATTGGAAGCAACTTTATGCTTCTGCTAAAAATTGGGTCAAGAAGACATGCCCTTTTCTACCCCTGGGCTGAATTTGGGATTGCAAAACTAGTTGTCTAGACTGACGCATCTGCGAGAGTCACCGTGGCTGGTTATCAGTCTGGCATTCCCCTGACCCCTATATTTGGAGGTGTTTCCCTGTCTAGTCATCAGACTGCTTGGGCAGTGTCACGCCCCGGCGTAGCCAAAATATGGAAAATTTTAAAATTTTCATCTTGGACCCTGAGGCGCGTGACTGGTTGCAGTACCGAATTGTCCATGACCAAATAATAATAATTAAATGATATAATAAAAGGATAAAATCATCATTTACTTACTGGAATATATTACAATGAAAAGTCAAAATACTTAGCTAGTTAATACATCATTATAAATACATCAGAGTCTTTATGGCTCTTGGCCTTACGAAACTATTATAAAATATATGCTAAGTCTTCTGGTTATAATAAAAAACATTCACAGGGGATAACTACTAGTGTTCTCTCTAACTAGCATAACCATAGTCATCTTCAGTGTAATCTTCTTCAACGTTTCCTTCTTGTGTAGCTTCATAACCTAGGTACTCCTCCCTGGATAAGCTGGACATGGGAATGTCCAGCGACATAAACGTCGTCAGCTTATAAAAGCTGAGTGAGTAAGCTAAATCAAATGGAATGTATATAGTAAAACACAATAAGGATACATTTACTACCTTTCAACATGTCTTTTAGGATCTTTACGTTCTCACCGTCGAATTATAACTATTAGCGTACCTGACTACGTATTCGATAGGAATACAAATAATTCAGTAGACCCGTCTAGACATTCTGTCACAGCCCGGTCCCACAATAGCGGAACCGGAGTCCGTGGCACGCCACTGAGGCTAAACCAATTCATTAACGTTCCCAAACTTAGGTTTGAAGAACACACGCAGCGGAAAAACAAAACACATTTTAAAACCAGAGGTTCAGTCGACTGCTCAGTCGACGGAGGAGGGCAGGGATTTTAATAGCAATTCCAGTCGACTGAAACTGGAGGTCCAGTCGACTGATGCGGGGTCCAGTCGACTGCTTTTGCTAAAATAAGAAGCAGTAGCTAACAGGCTCAGGGGTTCAGTCGACTGCTCCCCTGGCAGCAGCCCAATCTGCAGAAAACAAGTTTAAAAGCTTCCTAACTTCCATCCAATGATCAACCACTCAATTCAAACTTAGTCCAAAGTAATCTTAACTGTATTAAAGCATTACCAAACCTAATTACAACATGTTATAGTCTAATACAACGTTCTAGATCCATTCTATCATACCAAGTTAAACATGGGTTAAAACAACCAAATTCTTATTACAACATTTCTAGGATCCCAAAACTACAAGATTTACATTCAAGTTGTCTCACAAGCGAACTCCCAACCCTCGTGCTCACTTCTCCGATTCCTCGCCAGCATTTATTCCTGCAATGGTTATTTGAATAACCACACATATTTCGATTTGTTTAAGCTAAAGCTTAGTGAATAAATCAACATATGTACATGAATGATAAACATGTCTGCATTCACATCTCTACATTTCATACTAGTCGCAGGAGACTCACGTGCCCGTCCATACTCCCAATCCGCGACTCCTCGCCAATAAGTCCACGCGAAAGGGTAAGACCCACGATTCTACAAACAATCGTGCGACCTTAATGCCTATATCGGCTCCACAAAATGGCACGGTGACCACGTGCTCCTTCTGACCCAAATAAGCAACTTAACATGCTCAAATACATATCACCATACTCGCGGTAATCAAAACATATCACCGTGCTATTGAGCCTACTTATCAATATAAATGCCCAATATGAACTACACAATATATCTCTAACAATTAATACATACTATTCACACAAAACATGAATACATGTCAAGAAATCATTCCAAAAATATAGTTGAATCACTCACCTCCGATTTACGCTCCTATAATTCAATCTGAAGAAACCCCGTGCACAAAGAACGTGCAGAAGTCCGTCTAGCAAAATTCTTATGGATCAGAATTCCATTTATCAATTTTTATGAAAAATTCTAGAAAATAACTTTTCGGAAAACTTAACCAAACAGGCCCTAATAGGTATCAAAACGAAGCTATTACCTCGAGGAGCTCGAATACGAAATCTGGGAGAAAACAGACTGACAGAAGGTCGTCGTTTGGCGTCGCAAAGCTCTAAGCAATCAAATCTCCCTCTAGCCCCCTTTTTGGCCTCCTCTAGAACTTTAGGTTAACTTATGAAAAAAATCTAAGTTCATCTCTATCTATATATAGGCAACATTCTTGGAGAATTACGTTTACCTCCCCACGAGTTTTCAAAACTCCTAATCAGTCTCTGAAACTTTCTATACAGCTTATTCATAGCTTTACGAGTGAAACTTCGAAATTATAAAAGTTTTCGACTAAGTTTCGTTTGGTCGCTAAAACGCGAATTTCTATATGACGTTTCCGAAGTTGCTAATTAGCCTACCAAATTAATAGCGTGTTCATTCGTTCTCACCAGGATATTAAATCTAACAACAGAAATATATTCTAAAACAGAAAATAATACAGATATTGAAATACACAAGTAAACATTTATTTTCAGATAAACATTTAAATTGTTCCACAGTGACCGTCTCATACTCGGAGAGACTTCACAAACAATAAATTCTCAATCACCACAGTTTCAAAGGGTTCTCTAATACAGACACCCAAATCAACTCGTGAGTCAAAACTCACCTAAACATGTGTCATAAGACACGCCATATCACATTATCATGCATGACAATGAAATGCAAAAGCAATAACACAAATGTGGGTGTTATAATACTCTCCCCCTTAAAAGAAGTTTGTCCCCAAACTTATACCTCATGTCTCGAAAAGGTGCGGATACTGAGTACGCATCTCATCTTCTATCTCCCACGTCATCTCTTCCGTAGTTTGACTACGCCATAACACTTTCACTTTCGATATTACTTTATTTCGTAAGACTTGATCCTTTCGATCCAATATCTCTACCGGATACGCGGCATACGTTAAATCACTCTGAATCTCATTCGATGTCGGAGTCATCATTTGATCTCTATCTTCCACTAATTGTTTGCGTAACAACGATACATAAAACACGTTATGAACTTGAGCATACTCGTTCGGCAAGTTCAAACGATAAGCTACGGGTCCAACCTTTCCAATAATTTCAAAAGGTCCTACATACCTCGGGTTGAGTTTCCCGTATCTACCAAATCTGGTTATTCCCTTTGAAGGTGACACCTTCAAATACACTAAGTCTCCTACATCGAATTCCAACGGCCGTCTGCGCTTGTCGGCATAACTCTTATACCTACTCTGAGCTGTCAGTAACTGTTGTCGAATTACTTTTATCTTATCCGTGGTCTCTTGTACAATTTTCGGCCCTTCAATCTTTCTTTCTCCCACCTCTGTCCAACTAATCGGCGAACGACATACACGACCATATAAAGCTTCATAAGGAACCATCCCAATACTCGACTGAAAACTGTTGTTATATGCGAACTCAATTAACGGTAAATGGTCTTCCCAATCACCCTGAAAATCAAGTACACATAGCCTAAGCATGTCTTCCAAAATCTGGATTACTCTCTCTGATTGACCATCGGTCTGAGGATGAAAAGCTGTACTAAAGTGTAATTTGGTACCCATTGCTTCTTGCAAGACTCTCCAAAACTTCGATGTAAAACTACTATCCCTATCCGAAATGATAGAAACTGGGATACCATGTAGTCTCACAATTTCGCAAATATACAACTTAGCTAACGTCATTGGCTTAGTTGTTCGGATGGGTAAGAAGTGCGACGACTTCGTCAAACGGTCAACAATCACCCAAATAATAGTATTTGATCTTTTCGACCTCGGAAACCCACTAACAAAATCCATTGTTATGTGCTCCCATTTCCACTCAGCTATCGGTAACGGTTGTAATAATCCCGAGGGTACTTGGCGTTCGGCCTTTACTTGTTGACAACTAGTACAACGCGAAACATAACGTGCTATTTCTCTCTTCATTCCCGGCCACCAATAAACATGTCTCAAATCTCTATACATCTTGGTGCTTCCCGGATGAACGGTATACTTCGTATTGTGTGCTTCCTCTAGGATGTTTCGTTTCAATTCCTTCTCGTTAGGCACACAAATTCTACCCCTCAATCTTAAAACATTGTTCTCAAACGTGAACCCCGGTTGTGTTGCCCATCGGAATCTCATCACAAATCTTCTTCAAAGCCACATCTTGAAGTTGTTTCTCCGTGATCTCGTGAATCAAGAGTGGTTGTGCCACCATCGTCGACATCAAACCACTTTCAATCCTCGGTATCACTTCAAGCTCCAAATTCTCCATATCTCGTATCAGTTCTTTCTGAGAAGTCAAATCTGATGCGGTGTTGGTTGGTACTTTGCGACTAAGAGCATCGGCGACGACATTCGCCTTGCCCGGATGATACTGAATCGACAAATCATAGTCCTTCATCAACTCTAGCCATCTCCTTTGCCTCATGTTCAAATCTCGTTGTGTAAACAAGTACTTCAAACTCTTGTGATCTGTATATATCTCACATTTCTCCCCGTATAGATAATGACGCCAAATCTTCAGTGCAAAAATCACGGCGGCCAATTCTAGATCATGTGTTGGATAATTCTTCTCGTGCGGTCTAAGTTGTCTTGATGCATACGCAATAACTTTATCACTTTGCATGAGAACGCAACCTAAACCTCTATATGAAGCATCACTGTAAATAATAAATCCTTCAGTCCTTGACGGAACGGCTAATATTGGTGCTTTCACTAGTCGACCTTTCAACTCTTGAAAACTTTCTTCACATTCTGGACTCCAAACAAAAGCAATGTCTTTCCTCATTAACTGTGTCATTGGCATTGCTATACGCGAAAAGTCTTTTACAAATCTCCGATAATACCCAGCTAATCCTAGGAAACTTCTGATGTCTGTCACATTCGTTGGTCTCGCCCAGTTGGTAATTGCTTCTATCTTCTGAGAGTCTACAGAAATTCCCTTTGCCGACACTATATGTCCAAGAAAAGCTATCTCGGTCAACCAAAATTCACACTTTTTTAATTTGCCGAATAATCTCTTTTCACGCAACCGTTGTAAAGCTAATCGTAAATGATGCTCGTGATCTTCAACGCTTTTGGAGTAGATTAGGATGTCATCTATGAACACGATAACGAACTCATCTAAATAATCCTTGAAAACACGGTTCATCAAGTCCATGAAAGCAGCTGGAGCATTTGTCACTCCAAATGGCATAACCAAAAATTCAAAGTGACCATATCGAGTCCTGAAAGCTGTCTTCTCAACATCTTCCTCTTTGACTTTCAACTGATGGTAACCGGATCTCAAGTCGATCTTTGAAAATACCTGAGCCCCTTGTAACTGATCAAACAAGTCATCTATTCGCGACAACGGATACTTGTTCTTGACGGTCAACTTATTTAACTCTCGGTAGTCGATGCACATACGCATTGTTCCATCTTTCTTCTTCACAAACAAAACTGGAGCTCCCCACGGTGAAACACTCGGTCGGATAAAACCCTTTTCCAACAATTCTTCTAACTAAACTTTCAATTCTTTCAACTCTATCGGTGCCATTCGGTACGGCGCTTTAGATATCGGTTGTGACCCTGGTACTACTTCTATTGTGAACTCAAGCTCTCTTTCAATCAATACGTCGGGTAACTCATCGGGAAAAACATCTAGAAATTCTCAAACTACTGAAATGTTTTCTATTAATGGTCCAAGAACTCGCGTGTCGATAATTGAACATAAGAAACCCGAACAACCCTTCTTCAGCATCTTACTTGCTTGAATCGCCGATATCAAGTACGGCGGTACGATCACTCCCTTACCCTGAAAAGTAAACTCTTCTCGCCCTGACGGATAGAAACTAACCCTTTTCTGTTCACAATCGATTTTGGCTTGATTAACCGACAACCAATCCATACCCAAGATAACATCAAAGTAATTCACCGTCAACGGAGTCAAATCAACGCTCAAAACTTTATCACCTATCTTGATTTCACATGACTTGAATATCGAAGAAGTAACTAGCGGTTCACTACTAGGCAATGATACACACAAGTCATATCCTAGCGGTTCTGACTTAACAGTTAAATGTTTAACAAAATCACGTGATACAAATGAATGCGTTGAACCAGAATCCATAAGTATACATGCAGGATACGAACAAATAGGAAGAATACCTGATACAACGGTATCATCTGTATTCCCCGGCCTGAGCTGGAAGTATCGTCCTTGTTGTTGCGCGACTCCTTTCCCTTTATCCACACGAGGTTCTACCCTTGACCCGCTTGGCACACTCGATGCACCAGTACTCATTCCCGGTTGTCTTTTACTTGGGCAATTCTTCGCTATATGCCCCGGTTGGCCACACTCAAAATATTTCCCTCTTATCTCTGGGTTGTAGCTCTTGGTGTTCGAGGTTGTGTTTGGTGTAGTCGAATTTGCATTCAAAGGACAATTCCTAGACACATGCCCTAATTGTTTACAAATATAGCAAGTGATCAATTGATAGCAGGTTCCTCTGTGTCGCAGGTTACATGTTGGACACAACGGTCTCGGGTCCCCCATGAACGTACTCCCTCCTTGGCTACTCATATATGATCCCGAACCTTGCGTGAACGGTTTCTTCGCATTCCCTTGGCTCTTGCCCCTATTGTCATTGGGTCTCTTTCCTTGTTGCCCTTGTCGATATCGGTCGACACTCTTCTCAGCTATACAGGCGGCTTCCTCGACTGGAGAAACGATCGGGTGTTGCAACATATCCACACGGCCACGGATATTCTCTCTAAGCCCTTCCTCAAACTTACGAGCTTTATCCCTATCAGTCAGAACGGTAGTTTTCCCAAATCGTAGCAAGGCATTGAAACGAGAAACATACTCACCCACGGTCATATCTCCCTGAACTAAACTCGCAAACTCTTGGCGTTTCTGAGTATAAGCAGATTGCGGGAAGAAACGTTTGTTGAATTCTTCTTTAAATGCTTCCCACGTGGTTGGCTTCCCTCCTTCAAGCACGTTGTTCCACCAATCCAATGCTTCGCCCATCAACGTATCGGATGCGCACAAAATTTTCTCCTCATCGGTACATATTACCTGACGGAAATGTCTTTCCATGTCCATCATCCAATGATCGGCCAAGTCTATGTCAACTTTCCCATGATACAACGTCGATTTTCGCTTATGAAACTGTTCCACGATTGTGTGTTGAGGTCGCGGTGTCGATGGTGCATTGATATAAGGAATTTCTACTTGTGGAGGCTGAACGTTCATCTGTTCTCTTTCACTTACTGCTTGTATGAAATTTCCCACCATGTTCACTATTTGGTCCATCCGCGAATGCGGTGACAATTCTCTTGGTGGATCAGCCATAACGTTTCAAATATTTCCCCTGTTGAGTTCAATGCATAATGACCATGCATGCTATGCTACAATATAGATATATGTGCACAGTTCATCACAATCAACAAATGCTAATGCATGAAGCATTTCTACAATGATAACAATTATCTCCATAATTACACACTCCACTCGACGTCACTCAGCATATATAACGTCACTCGTTCCCAAGGCTCTAAACTTATGCTCTGATACCACTAAATGTCACAGCCCGGTCCCACAATAGCGAAACCGGAGTCCGTGGCACGCCACCGAGGCTAAACCAATTCATTAACGTTCCCAAAATTAGGTTTGAAGAACACACGCAGCGGAAAAACAAAACACATTTTAAAACCAGAGGTTCAGTCGACTGCTCAGTCGACGGAGGAGGGCAGGAATTTTAATAGCAATTCCAGTCGACTGAAACTGGAGGTCCAGTCGACTGATGCGGGGTCCAGTCGACTGCTTTTGCTAAAATAAGAAGCAGTAGCTAACAGGCTCAGGGGTTCAGTCGACTGCTCCCCTGGCAGCAGCCCAATCTGCAGAAAACAAGTTTAAAAGCTTCCTAACTTCCATCCAATGATCAACCACTCAATTCAAACTTAGTCCAAAGTAATCTTAACTGTATTAAAGCATTACCAAACCTAATTACAACATGTTATAGTCTAATACAACGTTCTAGATCCATTCTATCATACCAAGTTAAACATGGGTTAAAACAACCAAATTCTTATTACAACATTTCTAGGATCCCAAAACTACAAGATTTACATTCAAGTTGTCTCACAAGCGAACTCCCAACCCTCGTGCTCACTTCTCCGATTCCTCGCCAGCATTTATACCTGCAATGGTTATTTGAATAACCACACATATTTCGATTTGTTTAAGCTAAAGCTTAGTGAATAAATCAATATATGTACATGAATGATAAACATGTCCGCATTCACATCTCTACATTTCATACTAGTCGCTGGAGACTCACGTGCCCGTCCATACTCCCAATCCGCGACTCCTCGCCAATAAGTCCACACGAAAGGGTAAGACCCACGATTCTACAAACAATCGTGCGACCTTAATGCCTATATCGGCTCCACAAAATGGCACGGTGACCACGTGCTCCTTTTGACCCAAATAAGCAACTTAACATGCTCAAATACATATCACCATACTCGCGGTAATCAAAACATATCACCGTGCTATTGAGCCTACTTATTAATATAAATGCCCAATATGAACTACACAATATATCTCTAACAATTAATACATGCTATTCACACAAAACATGAATACATGTCAAGAAACCATTCCAAAAACATAGTTGAATCACTCACCTCCGATTTACGCTCCTATAATTCAATCTGAAGAAAACCCGTGCATAAAGAACGTGCAGAAGTCCGTCTAGCAAAATTCCTATGCATCAGAATTCTATTTATCAATTTTTATGAAAAATTCTAGAAAATAACTTTTCGGAAAACTTAGCCAAACAGGCCCTAATAGGTATCAAAACGAAGCTATTACCTCGAGGAGCTCGAATACGAAATCTGGGAGAAAACAGACTGACAGAAGGTCGTCGTTTGGCGTCGCAAAGCTCTAAGCAATCAAATCTCCCTCTAGCCCCCTTTTTGGCCTCCTTTAGAACTTTAGGTTAACTTATGAAAAAAATCTAAGTTCATCTCTATCTATATATAGGCAACATTCTTGGGGAATTACGTTTACCTCCCCACGAGTTTTCAAAACTCCTAATCAGTCTCTGAAACTTTCTATACAGCTTATTCATAGCTTTACGAGTGAAACTTCGAAATTATAAAAGTTTTCAACTAAGTTTCGTTTGGTCGCTAAAACGCGAATTTCTATATGACGTTTCCGAAGTTGCTAATTAGCCTACCAAATTAATAGCGTGTTCATTCGTTCTCACCAGGATACTAAATCTAACAACAGAAATATATTCTAAAACAGAAAATAATACAGATATTGAAATACACAGGTAAACATTTATTTTCAGATAAACATTTAAATTGTTCCACAGTGACCGTCTCATACTCGGAGAGACTTCACAAACAATAAATCCTCAATCACCACAGTTTCAAAGGGTTCTCTAATACAGACACCCAAATCAACTCGTGAGTCAAAACTCACCTAAACATGTGTCATAAGACACGCCATATCACATTATCATGCATGACAATGAAATGCAAAAGCAATAACACAAATGTGGGTGTTATACATTCTTAATGCCATTACCATTCATTTCTAACATCCGACGTCATTTATAAACCCAAAGTATCTCTTGCTAACCAAACCATCTTTCATCAACCAAAACATCTTTCATCAACCACTTCGTCACGAAGAACCAAAGTGTTAAGGAGTGTAAGAACATCCATTTCGTCACGAAGAACCGAAAGGAGTCTTCACTCAAAGAATCACCGCTTCGTCACGAAGAACCGAAAGCGTTACGGAGTACAAGAACATCCATTTCCTCGTGAAGAACCGAAAGGAGTCTTTACTCAAAGAATCACCGCTTCATCACGAAGAACCGAAAGCGTTAAGGAGTGTAAGAACATCCATTTAGTCACGAAGAACCGAAAGGAGTCTTCACTCAAAGAATCACCGCTTCGTCACGAAGAACCGAAAGCGTTACGGAGTACAAGAACATCCATTTCCTCACGAAGAACCGAAATGAGTCTTTACTCAAAGAATCACCGCTTCGTCACGAAGAACCGAAAGCGTTAAGGAGTGCCAGAACATCCATTTCGTCACGAAGAACCGAAAGGAGTCTTGACTCAAAGAATCACCGCTTCGTCACGAAGAACCAAAAGTGTTACAGAGTACAAGAACATCCATTTCCTAACGAAGAACCGAAAGGAGTCTTGACTCAAAGAATCACCGCTTCGTCACAAAGAACCGAAAGCGTTGAGTGTAAAAACATCCATTTCGTCACGAAGAACCGAAAGGAGTCTTCACTCAAAGAATCACCGCTTCGTCACGAAGAACCAAAAGCGTTACAGAGTACAAGAACATCCATTTCCTCACGAAGAACCGAAATGAGTCTTTACTCAAAGAATCACCACTTCGTCACGAAGAACCGAAGGCGTTAAGGAGTGTAAGAACATCCATTTCTTCATGAAGAACTGAAAGGATACTTACAATAGTCACATTTTAACCGTATCCCTTTCGTCACGAAGAACCGAAAGGATACTCAAGAGTCACCACTTCATAACTCAACAACACATCCCTTTTCTTACCCTCCTGGCCCCCCGTGGCCTGGTTTACCTATCCAACACTTATCCTTGACATACGCTGCTCCTGATCAACTACAGCTAGTCCGTACATATCCTGGACCGCATTCGTGTCACTCGTTCCGTAGTTTAGTTTGTTAATTACTTTCATTTATACTTTCGAAGTTACGTTATACATCCGTCATTCTATTTTGTTATAATATACTTACGATGGAAACTTACCCAATCACTATCAATGCAAGAATCGTGCCATACAACATACTAAAAGCTTGGGTATGAACTTTTAATGGTCATTGTACTAAATTCGATATAATGGAAAAACATAGCATGTAGCTCATAGATCTATAACATGGATTTAATATCAATAACCATATAGATGAAATCCTTAACATACTCATATACGCGATAGCACTACCATAGCACAAGATATCCATAACCACATATGTACCGGAAAGCAAGCATTATCAATAAACACATCATACAAGTAGTTATACAATGTGCCAGGAATTGATTTCACTATGTCGACTGAATTGATATAATTTTATTTGGGCATGATAAATGGTTTTGTAGATCAAACTCAAAACTAGAACATTGTATATAATTGGATTATCTTTATGTACAACAAAATCTAGCTTCAATTACATTTTTGAGCTACTCAAAATATTTATTTTACTTAGACATTTCTATATTTTCGGACTGGTCTGTCCCAGATTTATAGTACTGCATTGCATGTACATTTTACCTATGAAGGAACACTTTTTAGACTGAGCTATAGAAGAGTTATTTGTAGATAAATGAGTTAGCTTTATCCACAAAAAAACCTAGCTTAATTCAGATTTCGGAGCTGCTTAAAACACTCATTTTAATAAACTACATTCTGTTGGAGGTTTCTATTTCTCAGATTTAAAGTACTGCGTTGCATGTACATTTCACCTATGAAGAAGTGATTTTCAGACTGAGCTATAGAAGAGTTATTTGTAGATAAATGAGTTATATTTCTCCACAAAAAAACCTAGCCTCATTCCCATTTTTGAAATGCTCGAAATGTTCATTTTACTAAACAACATTTTGCTAAAAGTTTCTGCTTCCCAGATTTGAAATTTTGTCTTGCATGTTGCATAGAACCTCAAAACACAACATCAAACACTTGCTAAACATTACTACATACTATATAGGTTCTAAAGTGAGTTAGAATACTCATCTAAACTTGAAATTGAGCTTGGACTTTGGATTTGAGCTTAGGAAGCTTGAACACAAGCTTCAATGGTGGAGACTTCTTCCTAGTTCTTCTTCTCCATCTCCATGTATCTCTCATCTCCCATCTTTTTCTTTCTAAGTGCAGATTGTAAGTGTCTAAAAGATATAATATATGTGTGCATGCATGTATATAAAGAGTCTTACATGTGCTATGTGTCACCTTGCATGTGTGCAAGCTAGGACACATGTCCTTGTCGTGGACAAATGTCATGGGAGAGGATGACAAGTGTAGGGGATGATGCATGGGGCTTGCCATGTGGCCGTCCATGTAGGGCTTACCTTGGGTTGTGTGTAACTTCCTCGGTTTGCGTGCATAAGTTCCTCTATATACGTGTCGGTCTTAATTTACGTGCAAACGGGTATTATTTCTAATGTCCGGGTCCGATTACGGGACTAAGTTAATTATAATTACGGTCGAGTCGGTGCGGTGCTTACAGTCTAATTACTAACACTATGACACGTCAATATCATCACGTAATTGAAATAATATAAAGTTAGACAGTCAAATGCCAAAAATTTGGAAACTAATATTATTAAAGAAAAGAAAAATTACAGGTATTATAGGCAGCCCCTAGACCAGTTGGTCAGTCTCTATACTTAGCTCCACGAGACCCACTAGATAGCTTAGCATTAGGACTAATTAACTTATTTTCCTTTTTATGACCAAATTTATTTGATTCCTTTTCTTTTAGTCAGATCCTTCTAAGCCTTCCATTGTTGTTCAAAGCTGAAAAAATGGTTGCCCCCTATGGGTTCGACCTAGTCTTACCAGAACTTTATTACTTGTACGATCACCTACACTTGTGTGTTAATAAGAAAATGTGTTAGTACAGACTCATCACACATTTGTCATAACTGACTCATAATAATGAGCCACATTTCTCATAACTTGACCATATTTCTCAAAACTGACTCAGAACTGAGGCACATTTTTCATAACTGAGCCACATTTGTCATAACTAAATTTAATTTTTTTTAATGATTTTGGTGAGGGTTGACATCTACCCCTTTTTTAAGGGTGTAAGAGAATCCGTAATGGTGTGTTTAAGGCAGCCAAACTTAGCTAAACTTAAGCAATTCGGTCTGTAATGGTGTAGATAAGGCATGTGCGTACAATAGGTAAACTTAGTAGAACCTAAGTTTATGGTTCAACTAAGTTTCACTATATTACCGCCAAACGGCACAAGCAAGGCTTGCCCATAAAGCAAACGGCACAGGCAGTGCTGCTCACCCCTACACGGCACACACTGTACCGGCTACACATTACACGACACACACTGTGCCGGCCACTTCCTTCCACTTCCTCACGGCACACTTTGTGCTGTTTCATTACCACACGGCTCTCTTTTTGCCGTTTCGCTCCAACAGATTTATTTTCAAACGGTTTTTTTTTTTTTTTAAATCACTATGGACTAATTTTGAACACTTCCCTTTCATCTATATAAACCTTGATGATGCCAAAAATTGGTAAGAGTAAAGTAAAGCAATTTTAAGAGAGAGAGAGAGAGAGTAAAAGACTATTTTTTGTATGTGGTTCGGCCTTGTTAATGAAGGTACCTACGTCCACGTGTGTGTCTGACCACGTTCACTAGCAGATCACCGGCGGGCCTGGTGAGCCAACAAAGAGGGGTGACACTACCAGTAATACCGGTCGGGTGTATGCATATAATGGTGAATTTTTTAGAGGTGCTGTGTAGACTACAGAATTATCGGCCTCTTCAATGGGGGGTGAGAGGTCTCTTTTATAGATGTAAGAGACCTACTCTTACATGGATAAGGAAATATAATTCCATTAGGATGTGATTGACACCAATCAAGTAAGTTTCCTAATTGTATTAGGATTGATTGACATTAATTGTCGGGGTTTCCTAATTGGATTAGGAAATGGTTTGCACTTTCCATTAGTCTTCTAGCTTGAGTAGGAAACTGCCCGTAATACTTGGGATCATGCCCGTGATGCTCGGGATCATGTTTGTGGGCCCGGATAGGTTGTTGATTTTGAACTGCTCGGTCATATTTTGGGTGTATCAGCTGCCCCCCATTTCCAAGATTGGCCAGATGCTATATCGGGGCAAGTTTGGAAATCAGTTTGATATTAGTTGTCGCTGTCTGAGTGCCTGTGGAAGCTGCCTCGGGGCTTCTGAGCCTGGTGAATCCTCGGGAACTGGTTGAGAGTTGAGACCCAGCCAAGCTCGGGACCTTTAGGTGCTCGGGAACTGACCGGGAGTTGAGACCCGGCCTAATTCGGAGTCTTTGAATGCTCGGGAAGTGACTGAGAGTTGAGACTCGGCCTACTTCGGAGTCTTTTTGCTTGAGTTAGCTCCCAGGATGGTTATCTTCTGCCCGTAAACCTTCGTCAAGGCTGTGGGTAGAAGGATTTTACCATGTTGGACAAGCCGACCTAAAGCGTATTGCTCTAGGGTCCTTTTTACTGTTAACTCCCCAGGATGGTTGTCTTCCGCCCGGCCAGCCTTCGTCAAGACTATTGGGAGAAGAGCTTGACCATGTTGGTGGAGCCGACCTAAATCACGTTGCTTTAGGGTCCTTTTACTCCTCTATCCTCGGCCAACCTAAGAGATTTTAGTCACCTCTATCGTCGGTCTGGACCTAAGTGGAGTTAATGTCTCTGAGTACTGTAGGTGCTCGGGTTGTCCAAGATTTTGACTTGGTTATCCGCGAGGCCTGTAGATACCCGATGTGATTACCTGTTTAGTTCACTACGCCATCTTTCCCCCCAAGCTTTCGCTAAGACGAGGGTCTTACAGAGGCTATGATCTGTAGGTAACCGACCTGGAACATGGTGGTTGCAGGGTCTTTTGAAGCTTGCCATCGTCGGCCACCTAGGGGGTTTGGCCCCATCGTCAGTTGGACCTAAGCGAAGCCGGTGCCTCGGACGTGACCCCGAGGTCTTTGGTGCCTGGGTTCGGAGCCCGAGGTCTTTTTAATGCCTGAGTTCGGAGCTCGAGGTCTTTTTAGTGCCTGAGTTCGGAGCTCGAGGTCTTTTTCGTGCCTCGGTTAGGCCCGAGGTCTTTGGATGCCTCGGGGTTAGGCCCGAGGTCTTTTTATGTCTCGGGGTTAGGCCCAAGGTCTTTGTATGCCTCGGGGTTGGGCCCGAGGTCTTTGTATAAGTTTTCTGATAATCGGTGGAGCCTCATGTGGTGATCAAGCAAGTACCAATGTAGTCGGGCTCTTCTAGACCGATGGAGACAGGAGGTCGGATCAGGATCATTGTGCTTCTGACTTCTCTATGCTGGAGGCAAAGTCGGAACTGTTTGATCCTGACCGATGTGAACTGGAGATCGGGCCGGGGCTGCCGGACTCAGACCGCTGCGAACTCGAGGTCGGGTCGGGGCTACCGGGCTCAGACCGCTGCGAACTGGAGGTCGGGTCGGGGCTGCCTGACCCGGACTGCTGTGAACTGAAAGAATTGACTGAACTCCCCGGCTGATCTCGCTTTCGCTTACTTCTGGAAGACTTGTTGCTGACTTGGCCGGGGTTTTTGATCTTTAGAATCTCTTCAGTGTCGATGTATTTTCCAACCCCCTCTGCGAGTTCGACCAAGGTTACCGGTCGGTTTTTGTGGAACGACGCGGCGCACTTGGTGTGTTGAACTCCCGAGCAGAAGGCTATGATGGCAATTGTCTCGTTTAGATTGCGGATTTGAAACTTCTGTTGGTTGAACCGGTCGGTGAACTCCTTGAGGGACTCATTATTCCGTTGTCTGACTGTCAGGAGCTGCATGTCTGGCTTTGGCCGCCCGTGTATACCGGCGAACTAGTTGATGAACTGCTTGCTGAGTTGTTTGAAACTGCAGACCGATCGGGGCTCCAAGGAGTAAAACCACTGTATGGCCGGGCCTTTCAAAGTGCTGGGGAAGGCTAGGCTGTAATAACCTGCATTTTATATTTAATTTGTAATTTCATTATCATATTAAACTTCATTTGGTATTGACTGCTTCATTTAATTACATTTCTCATGTCCTAAATATTATCCCTTGTGTTATTCCATATTGAAATTCTTTTGGGGTCAAATTATAATTTTTATAAAGTTAGCAATGCCTGTGTGGATTTCAAAATCTGTATTTCAAAACGGTGAAAGTAACTTCTATTGACTCAATCAGTATTTTTATAAAACCAGGAAATTAATTTTTAAGTTAAAATGGAATTCCCGTATTTTTGTGGTGACCACCGCGCCCCGAAAATACCAGTTTATGTTCAAAACTGTCCATGTTGTGTTTAACTTCCACAGATTTTAGAAGTGACCGATTTGGACATTCGCTTTATTTCCAATTATGGCAAGTGATGATTGCCTTGTGCCTTGTTTGGGAACATACAACTTATATGTGCAAATGTTGTGCCAAAAGCTTATTTTCCCAAACACTTCATCTTGGCCCCTACTAACCTATAGCACCCTTTCAAACCTCCTGCAGCTGATATGTATACATACGTATGTATAATTCAGTTTAGATTAACCCTCTTAATCTGCAATTGCTTAGGAATTAGAATGGTTAATCAATTTAGTTGGTTGAGTGAGTATCACAACTCACAACTTGGAGCCCAAGTTCTTAAGCTCTATATAACAAAGCTCTTCATCACACACACATCTTTCATTCTGCTCTTCACAAACACTAAACACAGAGAGAAGAGAGAGTTACACAGAGAGTAATACAGAATTTTATAGAGAGAGCTCTTAATTCCCATAGCCAAAGCTTGGGTTTGAATTTCTTCATTTGGTTTTCTTTCTCAACAATCTCTCTACTCTTAAAACTCAGTGAGTATTTCTAACTCACTCTAAATGTAATTCTATACTTAGTTACTGAGCTTGTGTATGTATAATTGAAGCACCATTGCTAAATTTGTCCATGGAAGCTTGAGCTTCAAAAAAATCACCATTTTCCAAACTCAATCAAAATTCGTTTTTAGAGATGAATATGGAAGATTATACATCCTACATGCCATGTTTAAAGTTATAGAGCCTAATTTGTTCATACCACAAAGTATATTAGAAATTAAGTTTTGACATGTTTTGGTTTTTCATAAAATTGGAGAGCTATGGATCAAATGGTGTTAAATTAATCATAGATTCTTAATCCTTGTTTAAAAACAAAGAGACCCATATATAACATGATAAACATACTTACAGATTTGAAATGGGTCAATTTCAGACCCTGTTTTCTGAAACAGAGCAGTTTCTGCGGAGAAGATGAAGCCTCAGCTTCATCTCGCGCCACGATCGCGCGAGCGGCCCGCGCGAGCGACCCCTCGCGCGAGCGGCCCGCGCGCGCGAGGTATGCTTCCCCAGGCAGAAAGAAAAGTTTATATATATAAAGGAAAAATTAGGCTGGCCGCACGAGAACCCCCTTCGCGCGAGCGATCCGCGCGCGCGACCTTGACTGATTCAGACAGTTAGAAAAGTATTTATATAATTGAAAAGTGGGCATATCGCGCGAGCGGTCCGCGCAAGCGACCTTTCGCGCGAGCGGCCCGCGCGTGCGAGGTCTGGCAGTTTCTGTTTTTGTCTGTTTTATGTTAAGGGACTGTTTGGTCTAACTTTTAAGTACTGATAAGGCCCTATTTGGGATATTTAGTTGATCAGAACTCTATGTGGTTATGTTGGTAATGATTAAAACACTGTATTATGACGTATCAATCCCCGTACGCGAGTTGTTCCTTTAATTCGGTATTGTTACTTAGATTCAAGTGCATATCATTCATGTGGGGTCAGTGGTACATGCATGTGGGTGTCAGTCTGTGTGGAAAAGAGTAATGGTAGTGTGGAAAGAGTATGAGTTTGATTTTGTGATTGTAGTTTGTGGTTGTGGTTGTAGTTGTGGTTGTGGTTGTGGTTGTGGTTGAGTTTGTGGAGAGGGTATCTTTGAAATGCGACGGTGGCAAATATGGACACTCCCTGACGCCCATAAAAGCGTTAAAGTGTGTGAAGCCGAACTCGGACATTCTCTGGCACCCATGGTAGTGCTAAAGTGTGGCCTACGGACACTCCCTGATAACTCGAGTCTGGATACTGTGTGAGGGGTTGCCCCGGTATTTGCATGGCGGTTAGGGTATTCAAAGTGTGAGGCATTGGACACTCCCTGGTACCCCGGACCAAAGTGTGAGGCAAACTGGACACTCCCTGGCGCCCCGTTGCTAAAGTGTGGCTATCTGAGTGTTTCAAAGATACCAGGAGTAGGATAGTGGGATGTTGTGGCTGTCGAGAGAAAAGAGTCGGCAAGATGAGTGTGGTGCATTGTTCTCATACACAGTCCCATCTGTGTAAATTTACCCTCTTTAAATAATGTTGTGGTTGTTTTCTAAACGAGCTCTTTAATTATAATTATAAACTTGTGGATTTAATTTGGAATTGGAAAAAGGTAAATTGGTATGTTTTACATTCAAAGTCATGTTTTTAATACTCACCAGCTTCTTGAAGCTGACGACGTTGATGCGTCCTGGACATTCGTGTTCAGGCTTTTCAGGTTATAACCAGGAGGATTCATATGACTATGCGAATTGAGAATGGCCGCTTTTGGAATTAGAGAACTGTTCATTAAATATATGTTTTTAGTTTATCTGTTTGAGTTTTAAACTGTTTTGTTTTAAGGATGACTGTAACAGATACTAAGTTATTATTTTATTTTCAAGGCGGTCTGTGCCTTAGTTGACCCCGTTTCATAAGATGTAATAAGTTAGAAAATTTTTGGAAGCCTTGATTGCTTTACTCTGATTATTATGTTTTGCTGTTCGACGTTTGGGACGGAATCGATCCTTCAAACTGTCGCGACCTACGGGTCCATAAAGGAAATTAAACGCTTTCCTTATTTATGCTACGTCGGGGCGTGACAGGATTTAGTGGTATCAGAGCCAGGTTATTATTTATCACAAGATAGTTTAGCCAGGTTAGGGTTTACCAGTATATACCCGATTCCACATTCCATTAAGCGTTACACACCCGATGATACGACAGGGAGGATAGACTCAGAACCCAAATGCCTAAGATTATTCTGTTCTGACTTTAAGTAGTACCTTTTTATCAGGTATGGATCCAGCTCCCCCACTATATGTACCAGACAGATTTGGAGGACACTTCGTGATACCTGGGGCAGTGATCCCAGCCTTTCTCGACTTATATCAGGCGGCCGTAGAGCAGTTGGCCACAGCGACTATAGTATCGGAGGTATGGCACCAGGTTCACGTGGTAGGCCTAGTTGACCTGACCCGTATCCGTTTAGAGCTTCGATATTTCGCAGAGGCTCAGCGTCTGGTTTTGGTCGAGATTCTGAGGTTGGTCGATAGCGATGCTTTCTACCTTCCCCTCGAGATCCAGATCGTGCATGCCCATCTTGCTCAGTTGGAGATGCCTCCGCCGGTGGTTCCCATTGCTGAGGACGATGCAGAGGTTGTTCATGTGGTCCCAGTAGGTGGGGAGATTATAGAGGACGGCATAGGTCTAGATGATCTTACTGCTGAGCTCGAGACGGAGCTAGCACTTGAGCTAGCCCTGCCTGAGGAGATGGTAGAGGAGGCAGATGCTCCTGTACCTGCTACATCGTCCACCTCTCACAGCTATGACGGGGTTGGACCGTTCGTTGTTCAGCGATTTCGCCCTGTCGATTCGCTAGATCTCCTGATAGCCGCTTATAGAGATGATTGACGTTCTAGTTATGACTTGTACATATTAACCACTTTTGACTATTAGCTCTGTCTCTTTTTGCAACTGTAATTACATGCATTAGAGTGCAGGGCAATGACCCCATTTTTGTAACATTAACTCTTGCATGTGTCCTAACCCCTATAGATAGGGTAGGCATTGATCTGACCATACATGCTTTTTGTAGCAACTTGACAAGAAGTGATATATATATATATATAAAATATACTCTTTTGAATGTTGTTGTCGTTTAAATTACTTCATAGCACTGTTGCATGCATGTCTCTCATTCTACTACCACTATCATGCATAAAATGGCTGGAGGACTGAAAAACAGGAACCTGATCGAGGGAGCACCCGAGGCTGCTGATCCTACAGGGATGTTTGAAGCATTTATCAGACGGTTAGAAAGAATCGGTAATACGAATGACAACCGAAGAGACCGTCAAACGGGAGACAAGTTGCTTGAGAGATTCCGTGCTCTAAGGCCCGAACAGTTTGCGGGTACCGCGGAACCCTGGAAGGCGGAACAGTGGTTAAGACAGATGGACCGCATGTTCGAACCAGGTCACATCAGCAGGTTCTGTACTGCTCCTAAGCAGGTGACTTATGGTCAACAGGGACAGACTCGCTTGAATGCTGTTATCCCCGATGCCGCTGGATATGATGGAACTGCGTATGAAGAAGGAGATTATGGAGAAGCTCAACCTGATCAGCAAGCAGTAGAAGGTACATTAACTCTGTTTAACTCTCATGTTAAAGTGTTATTTGATACGGGTGCTGCTCTTTCGTTCATATATGTTAATACAATTCGGAGATTGGGTATTTTACCTCATCGCTTAGAGAAAGCTTTGAAGGCTACTTCGCCATTAGGAGCTGCAGTCAGATTAGGACACGTGTGCAAGGATTGTCCCTTACGGTTGGGAAATCGTGAAATCCCTGCTAGGTTGATTGTCCTATCAATGAAGGAGTTCGACGTAATCCTAGGAATGGATTGGCTCTCTCAAAATCAAGTGAAGTTGGATTGTGCGAGGAAGAGAATTACATTCCCCGACCATGAGAATCAACCCTTTGATTTTCAATGTAACCCTTCGGGAGATATGTTCCTCACGAGATGTATAGCCAACATCGAAGTCGTCAGTACAGAGGTGACAGCGTCATCTATACCTGTAGTCAAGGACTTTGAAGAAGTATTTCAAGACGTTTCTGGTTTGCCACCCGAGAGAAGTATAGAGTTCTGCATTGAACTTATACCGGGTACCGTACCGATCACCAAGGTTCCCTACAGAATGGCCCCCACAGAACTATTGGAATTGAAGGAACAAGTTCAAGAGCTCGAGAACCTAGGTTTTGTACGTCCAAGTACATCGCCTTGGGGAGCACCGGTATTATTCGTGAAGAAGAAGGACGGGACGCTCAGGCTGTGTATCGATTACAGAGAACTGAACCGTGTGACTATCAAGAACAAGTATCCTTTGCCTCGGATTGACGATTTGTTTGATCAACTACAAGGAGCTACGACATTTTCCAAGATAGACCTTAGGTCAGGATATCATCAGTTGAGGGTACGGAAGGAAGACATACCTAAGACTGCTTTCAGAACCCGATATGGTCATTATGAATTTCTGGTGGTGCCGTTTGGAATGACGAACGCCCCGACAGTGTTTATGGATTTAATGAATAGAGTGTTCAAGCCTTATTTAGATCAGTTTGTCATCGTTTTTATAGATGATATTTTGATCTATTCTAAGTCAGGAGAAGAACACGAACAACATCTACGGATTGCGATGCAGACACTTAAGAACCACCGCTTGTATGCCAAGTTCAGTAAGTGTGAGTTCTGGTTGCAAGAAGTGAAATTTCTGGGACACAAGGTGTCATCTCAAGGAATTTCTGTAGATTCGTCCAAGACCGATGCTGTGTCGAACTGGGTTAGGCCGAGCAACCCTACAGAAGTTCGGAGTTTTCTTGGACTCGCAGGCTATTACAGGAGATTCGTTGAGGGATTCTCAAAGATAGCAGCACCTTTAACTGGGTTGACGAAGAAGAATCTGAAGTTTGAATGGACAGAGAAGCATGAGCGAGCCTTTCTAGAGTTGAAAGAGAGACTCACGACCGCATCGGTACTAGCAATACCCAAGCCGGATGAGAAGTTCACTATCTTTAGTGACGCATCATATCAAGGACTAGGGTGTGTACTTATGCAAGAAGGCAGAGTTATCGCCTATGGATCCAGACAGCTGAAGCCGAATGAGTTGAACTATCCCATTCATGATTTGGAGTTGGCAGCAGTAGTCTTCGCACTCAAGATTTGGAGACACTATCTCTACGGTGAGAAGTTTGATTTATTCTCCGATCACAAGAGCCTAAAGTATTTGTTCACACAGAAAGAGTTGAACATGAGGCAACGCAGATGGATGGAGCTGATCAAAGATTACGACTTCACATTAGAATACCACCCGGGTAAAGCTAATGTGGTTGCTGATGCCCTAAGTTGGCAGACTCGTGAGACGACCGCCACCTTAATGGTGAGAGAGTGGCGAGCTTTGGAGACTTTGGCGGAATTCGATGTACAGAGTGCTGAAGAAGGAAAAGGACAATTGTTCGGATGTCTTATCCTACAGCCTGTTCTTATCGACCGCATTATTGGAGCTCAGAAAGAAGATGAGAAGTTTCAGACGTGGTTCATGAAGATGTCAGAAAAAGACCCGACAGAATGGAAAGTGGGAGTCGATGGAGGATATCAGTGCAGGAATAGATTATGTGTGCCAGGTGATGGAGAGCTAAGGAAGGATATCCTGGAAGAAGCACATAAGTCGAGATATACAGTTCACCCAGGAGGAACAAAGATGTACAAGGATTTGAAGAGAAATTTCTGGTGGGAAGGTATGAAGAAGGATGTGGCAGAATTTGTATCCAAGTGTTTGACGTGTCAACAAGTCAAAGCCGAACATCAGAGACCGTCAGGATTGTTGCAACCGCTACCTATTCCTGGTTGGAAGTGGGAGCACATTTCGATGGATTTTGTAGTAGGATTGCCCCGGTCGCAACAGAATCATGATGCTATTTGGGTAATCGTGGATCGATTGACGAAGTCTGCTCATTTCATCGCTTATAGTATGACATACCCGGTAGAGAAGATGAGCCGGATATACATACAACAAGTTGTGCGACTTCACGGTGCACCTGTGTCGATTGTATCAGACCGTGACGCACGTTTTACCTCTGGATTTTGGGAAAGTCTGCAAGAAGCTATGGGAACTTCGCTCAAGATGAGTACTGCTTTTCACCCTCAGACAGATGGGCAAACTGAGCGTGTTAATCAGATCATGGAAGATATGCTCAAGGCTTGTGTGATCGATTTTGAAGAATCTTGGGAGACACACTTGCCGTTGGTAGAATTTGCCTATAATAACAGTTATCACGTGAGTATCGGTATGGCTCCGTTCGAAGCATTGTACGGACGACCATGTCGTTCCCCTTTGTGTTGGGCAGAAGTTGGGGACACAGAGTTGTTGGGACCAGATTTGGTTAGAGAAACCAACGAGAAGATTTCTTTGGTCAAGGAAAGAATGAGGACCGCTCAAAGTAGGTATAAGAGTTATGCTGATCGACGCCGGAAAGATTTGGAATTCAGTGTTGGAGACCACGTGCTCCTTAAGGTTTCACCAACCCTAGGAGTGGTACGCTTTGGTCTCAAGAGAGGGAAGTTAGCTCCGCGTTTCATCGGACCGTTCGAGATTTTGGAACGTGTCGGGAAAGTAGCTTATCGACTTGCGCTACCACCGAAGATGTCTGGGGTTCACAACGTGTTTCACGTAAGTATGTTGAGGAAATACATACGAGATCCCTCACACGTGGTTAGTTATGACGATATTGAGACAAGTCATAACGTTTCGTACAAGGAGAGACCTGTGAAGATTCTGGATCAGAGTATCAAGAAGTTGAGGAATAAGGATATCCCGTTGGTGAAGGTTCAGTGGAATCACCATGACGAGAACGAAGCCTCGTGGGAAGTTGAAGCTGATATGAGGAAGAAGTACCCGGAGTTATTTCAGGACTAGTTAGTCTCGATTTCGGGGACGAAATCCTGTTTAAGGGAGGAAGGATGTAATAACCTGCATTTTATATTTAATTTGTAATTTCATTATCATATTAAACTTCATTTGGTATTGACTGCTTCATTTAATTACATTTCTCATGTCCTAAATATTATCCCTTGTGTTATTCCATATTGAAATTCTTTTGGGGTCAAATTATAATTTTTATAAAGTTAGCAATGCCTGTGTGGATTTCAAAATCTGTATTTCAAAACGGTGAAAGTAACTTCTATTGACTCAATCAGTATTTTTATAAAACCAGGAAATTAATTTTTAAGTTAAAATGGAATTCCCGTATTTTTGTGGTGACCACCGCGCCCCGAAAATACCAGTTTATGTTCAAAACTGTCCATGTTGTGTTTAACTTCCACAGATTTTGGAAGTGACCGATTTGGACATTCGCTTTATTTCCAATTATGGCAAGTGATGATTGCCTTGTGCCTTGTTTGGGAACATACAACTTATATGTGCAAATGTTGTGCCAAAAGCTTATTTTCCCAAACACTTCATCTTGGCCCCTACTAACCTATAGCACCCTTTCAAACCTCCTGCAGCTGATATGTATACATACGTATGTATAATTCAGTTTAGATTAACCCTCTTAATCTGCAATTGCTTAGGAATTAGAATGGTTAATCAATTTAGTTGGTTGAGTGAGTATCACAACTCACAACTTGGAGCCCAAGTTCTTAAGCTCTATATAACAAAGCTCTTCATCACACACACATCTTTCATTCTGCTCTTCACAAACACTAAACACAGAGAGAAGAGAGAGTTACACAGAGAGTAATACAGAATTTTATAGAGAGAGCTCTTAATCCCCATAGCCAAAGCTTGGGTTTGAATTTCTTCATTTGGTTTTCTTTCTCAACAATCTCTCTACTCTTAAAACTCAGTGAGTATTTCTAAATCACTCTAAATGTAATTCTATACTTAGTTACTGAGCTTGTGTATGTATAATTGAAGCACCATTGCTAAATTTGTCCATGGAAGCTTGAGCTTCAAAAAAATCACCATTTTCCAAACTCAATCAAAATTCGTTTTTAGAGATGAATATGGAAGATTACACATCCTACATGCCATGTTTAAAGTTATAGAGCCTAATTTGTTCATACCACAAAGTATATTAGAAATTAAGTTTTGACATGTTTTGGTTTTTCATAAAATTGGAGAGCTATGGATCAAATGGTGTTAAATTAATCATAGATTCTTAATCCTTGTTTAAAAACAAAGAGATCCATATATAACATGATAAACATACTTACAGATTTGAAATGGGTCAATTTCAGACCCTGTTTTCTGAAACAGAGCAGTTTCTGCGGAGAAGATGAAGCCTCAGCTTCATCTCGCACCACGATCGCGCGCGCGAGAATCGCGCGAGCGGCCCGCGCGAGCGACCCCTCGCGCGAGCGGCCCGCGCGCGCGAGGTATGCTTCCCCAGGCAGAAAGGAAAGTTTATATATATAAAGGAAAAATTAGGCTGGCCGCGCGAGCGAGGGTCGCGCGAGAACCCCCTTCGCGCGAGCGATCCGCGCGCGCGACCTTGATTGATTCAGACAGTTAGAAAAGTATTTATATAATTGAAAAGTGGGCATATCGCGCGAGCGACCTTTTGCGCGAGCGGCCCGCACGCGCGAGGTCTGGCAGTTTCTGTTTTTGTCTGTTTTATGTTAAGGGACTGTTTGGTCTAACTTTTAAGTACTGATAAGGCCCTGTTTGGGAAATTTAGTTGATCAGAACTCTATGTGGTTATGTTGGTAATGATTAAAACACTGTATTATGACGTATCAATCCCCGTACGCGAGTTGTTCCTTTAATTCGGTATTGTTACTTAGATTCAAGTGCATATCATTCATGTGGGGTCAGTGGTACATGCATGTGGGTGTCAGTCTGTGTGGAAAAGAGTAATGGTAGTGTGGAAAGAGTATGAGTTTGAGTTTGTGGTTGTAGTTTGTGGTTGTGGTTGTAGTTGTGGTTGTGGTTGTGGTTGTGGTTGAGTTTGTGGAGAGGGTATCTTTGAAATGCGACGGTGGCAAATATGGACACTCCCTGACACCCATGGAAGCGTTAAAGTGTGTGAAGCCGAACTCGGACATTCCCTGGCACCCATGGTAGTGCTAAAGTGTGGCCTACGGACACTCCCTGATAACTCGAGTCTGGATACTGTGTGAGGGGTTGCCCCGGTATTTGCATGGCGGTTAGGGTATTCAAAGTGTGAGGCATTGGACACTCCCTGGTACCCCGGACCAAAGTGTGAGGCAAACTGGACACTCCCTGGCGCCCCGTTGCTAAAGTGTGGCTATCTGAGTGTTTCAAAGATACCAGGAGTAGGATAGTGGGATGTTGTGGCTGTCGAGAGAAAAGAGTCGGCAAGATGAGTGTGGTGCATTGTTCTCATACACGGTCCCATCTGTGTAAATTTACCCTCTTTAAATAATGTTGTGGTTGTTTTCTAAACGAGCTCTTTAATTATAATTATAAACTTGTGGATTTAATTTGGAATTGGAAAAAGGTAAATTGGTATGTTTTACATTCAAAGTCATGTTTTTAATACTCACCAGCTTCTTGAAGCTGACGACGTTGATACGTCCTGGACATTCGTGTTCAGGCTTTTCAGGTTATAACCAGGAGGATTCATATGACTATGCGAATTGAGAATGGCCGCTTTTGGAATTAGAGAACTGTTCATTAAATATATGTTTTTAGTTTATCTGTTTGAGTTTTAAACTGTTTTGTTTTAAGGATGACTGTAACAGACACTAAGTTATTATTTTATTTTCAAGGCGGTCTGTGCCTTAGTTGACCCCGTTTCATAATATGTAATAAGTTAGAAAATTTTTGGAAGCCTTGATTGCTTTACTCTGATTATTATGTTTTGCTGTTCGACGTTTGGGACGGAATCGATCCTTCAAACTGTCGCGACCTACGGGTCCATAAAGGAAATTAAACGCTTTCCTTATTTATGCTACGTCGGGGCGTGACATAGGCAGTGTAGCTCATCGGAGTTGGTGGCTAGGGCCATCTGAGCCTTATAGGTTCGGACGTGGTCGATCGGGCTTCCCGAGCTGTTGTATGAATCTAGCCGAGGCTGCTTGAATTTGCGCGGGATGGAAAACCTCAGATTTGGCTGGAGAATGGTGACTCTGTCTCGGTATTGGCTTGATTCGGAACACGGTTTTGACCAAGCTTTTTGGCCACTTCGTCGATCTGCTTCTGCAAGTCTTTGATTCGGGCTTCCACTTCTTCCCGACCGGAATCTGAGGAACTAGTCGGGTTGGTGGAAGATGTTTCTTCATGGCGGGGTGCTGTCCTCTGGGATCGGGCTCGGCTATGACTCCGGGTAACCGTTCGCCTAGGGACAACTCGACTCTTGACCGAGTGGCCCTGGACTGATTCCTGGGCCATATGCTCCTGCCTTTCCTCTCGGGCAGCATGCCCACTGTTGATGTCTCTGGCATTCTCAACACGGGACGGGTTGGCTCGGGCACGTTGTCTGGTCAAGATCGATTCCCGACCGTACGCAATGTTCCCGGGTCGTTTCTCGACCAATGGAGGATTGCTTTGCTGGGCTAGCAGGGCTTCAATTTGTTGCTAAATTTGACGCTGGCCCTCCAAGAGTTGTGTAAGGGTTGCGGTGATTTGCTCAGATGTCAGGACTGCTACAGTCGCCGCCGGGGCCGAAGGAACATCCCGGTCGGACTGCTGCGCAGCCTTCTTACCCTTCTTTGGTGGCATATTGATCAGTCAAGAATTTGTTGATGAGAAGAATTGTCGTTTCCCACAGACGGCGCCAAGTTGATGATGCCAAAAATTGGTAAGAGTAAAGTAAAGCAATTTTAAGAGAGAGAGAGAGAGAGTAAAAGACTATTTTTTGTATGTAGTTCGGCCCTGTTAATGAAGGTACCTACGTCCACGTGTGTGTCTGGGCACGTTCACTAGCAGATCACCGGCGGGCCTGGTGAGCCAACAAAGAGGGGCGACACTACCAGTAATACCGGCCGGGTGTATGCATATAATGGTGAATTTTTTAGAGGTGCTGTGTAGACTACAGAATTATCGGCCCCTTTAATGGGGGGTGAGAGGTCTCTTTTATAGATGTAAGAGACCTACTCTTACATGGATAAGGAAATATAATTCCATTAGGATGTGATTGACACCAATCAAGTAAGTTTCCTAATTGTATTAGGATTGATTGACATTAATTGTCGGGGTTTCCTAATTGGATTAGGAAATGGTTTGCACTTTCTATTAGTCTTCTAGCTTGAGTAGGAAACTGCCCGTAATACTTGGGATCACGCCCGTGATGCTCGGGATCATGTTTGTGGGCCCGGATAGGCTGTTGATTTTGAACTGCTCGGTCATATTTTGGGTGTATCAAACCTGATGGTGGAAAACAGTTTGTGCAAAATCAATACTTTTTGTAGAATGAAGTCGACTACTTTTTCTCCCGAATAATCGATACATGATTTGTATCTAATTTTCTTTCTTTGTTATAATAATTAAACTAAACTAAACTAAACTAAACTAGTTTTATTTTACTAAATATGCATACTAGTTGATGATGCCAAAAATTGGTAACAGTAAAGTAAAGCAATTTAGGAGAGAGGGAGAGTGAGAGAAACTATTTTTTGTATGTGGTTCGGCCCTGTTAATGAAGGTACCTACGTCCACGGGTGTGTCTGAGCACGTTCACTAGCAAATCACCGGCGGGCCTGGTGAGCCAACAAAGAGGGGCGGCACTACCAGTAATACCGACCGGGTGTATGCGTATAATGGTGAATTTTTGTAGAGGTGCTGTGTAGACTACAGAGTTGGCCGCCCCCTCAATGGGGGGTGAGAGGTCTCTTTTATAGATGTAAGAGACCTACTCTTACATGGATAAGGAAATATAATTCCATTAGGATGTGATTGACACCAAATCAAGTAAGTTTCCTAATTGTATTAGGATTGATTTACATTAATTGTGGGGGTTTCTCAATTGGATTAGGAAATAGATGCACTTTCCATTAGTCTACTAGTTTGAGTAGGAAACTGCCCGTAATGATCGGGATCATGCCTGTGGGCCCGGACGGGTTGTTGATTTTGAACCGCTCAGTCATATTTTGAGCGTATCAGCTGCCCCCCATTTCCAAGATTGGCCAGATGCTATATCGGGGCAAGTTTGGAAATCAGTTTGATATTAGTTGCCGCTGTCTGAGTGCTTGAGGAAGCTGCCTCGGGGCTTCTAAGCCTGGTGAGTCCTCGGGAACTGGCTGAGAGTTGAGACCCTGCCTAGCTCGGGACCTTTAGGTGCTCGGGAACTGACCGGGAGTTGAGACCCGGCCTAATTCGGAGTCTTTGAATGCTCGGGAAGTGACTGAGAGTTGAGACTCGGCCTACTTCGGAGTCTTTTTGCTTGAGTTAGCTCCCAGTATGGTTATCTTCTGCCCGTAAACCTTTGTCAAGGATGTGGGTAGAAGGATTTTACCATGTTGGACAAGCCGACCTAAAGCGTATTGCTCTAGGGTCCTTTTTTTATGTTAACTCCCCAGGATGGTTGTCTTCTGCCCGGCCAGCCTTCGTCAAGACTGTTGGGAGAAGAGCTTGACCATGTTGGTGGAGTCGATCTAAATCACGTTGCTTTAGGGTCCTTTTACTCCTCTATCGTCGGCCAACCTAAGAGATTTTAGTCACCTCTATCGTCGGTCTGGACCTAAGTGGAGTTAATGTCTCTGAGTACTGTAGGTGCTCGGGTTGTCCAAGATTTTGACTTGGTTATCCGCGAGGCCTGTAGATACCCGGTGTGATTACCTGTTTAGTTCACTACACCATCTTGCCCCCCAAGCTTTCGCTAAGACGAGGGTCTTAAAGAGGCTATGATCTGTAGGTAATCGACCTGGAACATGGTGGTTGCAGGGTCTTTTGAAGCTTGCCATCGTCGGCCACCTAGGGGGTTTGCCCCCATCGTCGACTGGACCTAAGCGAAGCCGGTGCCTCGGACGTGACCCCGAGGTCTTTTATGCCTGGGTTCGGAGCCCGAGGTCTTTTTAGTGCCTGAGTTCGGAGCTCGAGGTCTTTTTTTTATGCCTCGGGGTTAGGCCCGAGGTCTTTGGATGCCTCGGGGTTAGGCCCGAGGTCATTTTTTCTGCCTCGGGGTTAGGCCCGAGGTCTTTGGATGCCTCGGGGATAGGCCCGAGGTCTTTGTATGAGTTCTCTGACAATCGGTGGAGCCTCATGTGGTGATCAAGCAAGTACCAATGTAGTCGGGCTCTTCTAGACCGATGGAGACAGGAGGTCGAATCAGGATCATTGTGCTTCTGACTTCTCTGTGCTGGAGGTAAAATCGGAACTGTTTGATCCTGACCGATGTGAACTAGAGATCAGGCCGGGGCTGCTGGACTCAGACCGCTGTGAACTGGAGGTCGGGTCGGGGATGCCGGGCTCAGACCGCTGCGAACTGGAGGTCGGGTCGGGGATGCCGGGCTCAGACCGCTGCGAACTGGAGGTCGGGTCGGGGATGCCGGGCTCAGACCGCTGCGAACTGGAGGTCGGGTCGGGGCTGCCGGGCTCTGCCTGCTGTGAGCCGAAGGAACTGTCAGAATTCCCGGGCTGATCTCGCTTCCGCTTATTTCTGGAGGACTCGTTGCTTTCTTGCCCGGTGTCTTTGATCTTTAGAAACTCTTCAGTGTCAATGTATTTTCTAACCCTCTCAGAGAGCTCGACCAAAGTTTCCGGTCAATTTCTGTGGAACGATGCGGCGCACTTGGTGTATTGAACTCCCGAGCAGAAGGCTATGATGGTGATTGTCTCGTTCAAATTGCGGATTTGAAGCTTCTGTTGGTTGAATCGGTCGGTGAACTCCTTGAGGGACTCCTTATTCCGTTGTCTGACTGTTAGTAGTTGCATGTCTGGCTTTGGCCGCTCATGCATACTGGCGAACTGGTTGATGAACTGCTTACTGAGTTGTTTGAAACTGCAGACCGATCGAGGCTCCAAGGAGTAGAACCACTGCATGGCCGGGCCTTTCAAAGTACTGGGGAAGGCTAGGCAGTGTAGCTCATCGGAGTTGGTGGCTAGGGCCATCTAAGCCTTATAGGTCCGGACGTGGTCGACCGGGCTTTCCGAGCAGTTGTATGAATTTAGCCGAGGCTGCTTGAATTTGCGCGGGATGGAAAACCTCGCGGTCTGGCTGGAGAATGGTGACTCTGTCTCGGTATTGGCTTGATTTGGAACACAGTTTTGACCAAGCTTTTTGGCCACTTCGTCGATCTGCTTCTGCAAGTCTTTGATTCGGGCTTCCACTTCTTCCCGACCGGAATCTGAGGAACTAGTCGGGTTGGTGGAAGATGTTTCTTCATGGCGGGGTGCTGTCCTCTGGGATCGGGCTCGGCTATGACTCCGGGTAACCGTTCGCCTAGGGACAACCCAGCTCTTGACCGAGTGACCCTGGACTGATTCCCGGGCCATATACTCCTGCCTTTCCTCTCGGGCAGCACGCCCACTGTTGATGTCTCTGGCATCCTCAACATGGGACGGGTTGGCTCGGGTCCGTTGTCTGGTCAAGATCGGTTCTCGACCGTACGCAATGTTCCCGGGTCGTTTTCCGGCCACTGAAGGATTGCTTTGCTGGGCTAGCAGGGCTTCGATCTGCTGCTGGATTTGACGCTGGCCCTCCAAGAGTTGTGTGAGGGTTGCGGTGATTTGATCATATGTCGGGACTGCTGCAGTCGACGCCGGGGCCGAAGGAACATCCCGGTTGGACTGCTGCGCAGCCTTCTTACCCTTCTTTGGTGGCATATTGATCAGTCAAGAATTTGTTGATGAGAAGAATTGTCGTTTCCCACAGGCGGCGCCAAACTGATGATGCCAAAAATTGGTAACAGTAAAGTAAAGCAATTTAGGAGAGAGGGAGAGTGAGAGAAACTATTTTTTGTATGTGGTTCGGCCCTGTTAATGAAGGTACCTACGTCCACGGGTGTGTCTGAGCACGTTCACTAGCAGATCACCGCGCGGGCCTGGTGAGCCAACAAAGAGGGGCGGCACTACTAGTAATACCGACCGGGTGTATGCGTATAATGGTGAATTTTTGTAGAGGTGCTGTGTAGACTACAGAGTTGGCCGCCCCCTCAATGGGGGGTGAGAGGTCTCTTTTATAGATGTAAGAGACCTACTCTTACATGGATAAGGAAATATAATTCCATTAGGATGTGATTGACACCAAATCAAGTAAGTTTCCTAATTGTATTAGGATTGATTTACATTAATTGTGGGGGTTTCTCAATTGGATTAGGAAATAGATGCACTTTCCATTAGTCTTCTAGTTTGAGTAGGAAACTGCCCGTAATGATCGGGATCATGCCTGTGGGCCCGGACGGGTTGTTGATTTTGAACCGCTCGGTCATATTTTGAGCGTATCACTAGTAAAATTAAATTTGCATGAATAACATAAATATTACTATAAAAATCAAGGAGTAACGATAATATTTTTGTATATGAAAAATTGAAACTTAAAACTTTTGCAATAGTTATTTTAGCTGTTTGCAAACTTGTTCAATACATGCTATACTATATATATATATATATATATATGCAACAATATTTGGAAAAAGAGCCATTGGTAGGAGCACAACGGTTGGGAAATAGCCGTTGGAGGCTCGCGGCACACACAAGGCCGGCCACCACTATATGGCATTGTGTGTGCCGTCCACTCCTTACCAAAAGCTCAAGACTCAGAGTGGGCCGGTCACCATCCTCACGGCATACTCTATGCAGTTTGATTCTCTCACGGATTACACCACTACTACGTGCACCATTTTACACCACTACGTGCACCACTCCTGTATAATAACTTAGCTTAAATTTAGCTAAATTTACACAACACAGTTACAGATGCTCTGAGTTAGATTTTCCCGTGGATAGAATAACCCTATCACATCCAATCCAATGAAAACGTCTCAATCGCGCAGCCAATCAAGGGGTGGAGTTAAAACAATAATTACTTTTTCACTATATTGCATATGCACTTATTAAATGCAGTTGTAGTTCCCGCCAGTTAATACAAAAACAGAACCTACAACTCACTCTCTCTCTTTCTCTCTCTCTCTCACACACACACACACACTCAGGCAAAAGCGATACAGCTTCTGCTCTTCTGCTTTCTCTCTCTGTCTCTGTCTAGCAATTGTTTGTTTCTTCTCTCCGAAAGCGCGCGATACAATAGCAAAACCACCACCCCGTCCCCCCTTTCTCTCTCATATTGATGTTAACATCTGCTTTGCTGCCAGTGCCAGCATTCTCTCTCTCCCTCTCTCTGTCTTAAAAAAAAAAAAAAAAAAAAACCTCTGGTGTCTGTAGGTGGTCGTCAGCAAAATTTGATTGGTGTGATGGAGTACTTCTCTTGTGTAGCAAAAAGAACTAGGTCTGGAACAGATATATATTTCAGAAAACGCTACAATGAATTTAAGAAGAACAGGGGCGGGACCTCGACCTCGTCGGGATCAAATCTTGTGCATCCAATCCAAGGTAAGGTAGTACTACGTACATCTTAGCTTGTCGCATTCCCATAAGCAATATAGATATGGATTTTCTTCAGGAGAGAGGAAAATCAATCTGCGTAATTGATTTTCTTTTCTATTTCAAAATCAAAATCAAACCAAAACGGAGGGAATGTGATTTTCGTACATCAATCATCTATATGGATCTCACGATTTTGTTTGATTCATTGTAGCGTATATATATATATATATATATTTGTTTTGCATATTTGTGTGTGCGTGTGTGAGTTTTGAGTGTGTTATAAACTGTCGTCTCTTCTTGTGCCTAATGGCTTCTGTTGTCTTTATTTTGCCATCAAATTAAAGCACACAAAATACTTGTAGGTATTATTTTGAATTATTCGTTGGTAATGATTTTTGCGGTTTTTTTTTCCCCCAAATAAAGTACTCCGTAAATTTTTCTGGTTTTCAATCATTTTCCTCAGCTTCAATTTTCTGTTTTGCCTGTTGTAAGACATTCATGTATTCCTTTATAGGATACAATGATGATGACCTTTCCAATTCCAAGGATATCGAATTCGAGAAAATTGGTCAAAATAGAAAGGAAGAGGAAGTTCCTGGCTCTAAGACTAAGCCTAAATCAAAACCAGAGCCCTGTGAAGAGGACGATATTGTGGAAGATGATTCATGGGAGGAGCTTGAAGTAGAAGCAAGTCATGAAAATGGTAATAGGAAGTTTTTTAATCTGCCTCTTTATGTTTGTTGTAACTTCCATTGTTTATTTAGCTATTATTGGTTTCAAAGTACATACTCTTTTCCCCCTCTTCTCCCTACAAATTTTGTGTTCTTGAATTTGTAAAGTATATCTCCAAAGAAGGGAAGTTCTATGTTCTCTTTAACCAGCTTATGCAATTAATAACATCAGGAACTGCATAGCAATATTATTATTATTATTATTATTATCATTATTTTCTTTTGTTTTGCTTTTGATTGCCAAGAAGTAGGGAAAAGAGATTCTTAGAACCTTATAAAAGGGCAAACATTCTACGGCTATTAAGATTACAAGTTCGATAGTTTAGTTCTACAGTTCCTAGGAAAACAAAGATGAAGAGGGATCCACTTGTTAATTTCTATTATGCTACATTAGGTAGGACTGGGAGTGATCGAAAAGTAGAAGGAAAGGAAGAGAGGAGGGAGGGAAGAAGAGTTATCCCTAGGGAAAGGAAGGTCATCTTCTCTCCTTTTGGTTGGTTAAATAAGAAGGAAAGGATCAAAAAACATTTGTAGTAATATTGCAAATATGGTTTGTGGGAAACTTCTTCTCTCTCCCACTAGGGTCATTTTTAGGCAGACGAGAAATGTTTGGCCAGGTGAGATATACCTCTCCGCTTCTCTCTTCCTTCCCTCCCAACTTCCTTCATACCAACCAAGGGATTTTTCTCTTCTTTCTTCCCTTGCTGCTTCCCTCATACCTAACTAATCCTTAGAATGTCCTTTGAAGCTGCCTCTTCTTACCAGAATTTGCTGAACAGTAACAAGTTGTAGTTTTTCAGTTTTATAAATTTACTCTATTTTCCTAATTGCTTCTTTGTAGCTGGCGACACTTATTTGTTCTTTTTATAGGTCCTGATGATCGACATATGGAGAGTGAAGTCAAAGAAATCGAGGAGATTGAAGTAGAAGAGCTCGAAGAAGATGTGCACTGTGAATCCGATACCCAACTCAAGACAAACTTGTCTTCGAATGAATCTATAATTATCCTTTCTGACGAAGATGAAATTGACCTTGATGTTTCGCATAGGACGAGATTGAAGATAGGTTTGGAGAAGACGACTCTGGAAGTTGATGGAAGGGTTTGCTTTAGTGATTCAGATGTATTAACAACTTCCAGTGATACAAGCACCCATGATTCAGAATATGATGATTTTGACTCAAAGGGATGTAATTCATCTTTGAGTATGGAGGAGTTGAGCTCTTCTTCAGAAGAAGGGGAGAAAGATGACTTAGAGGAGGTTGATGAAGAAGAGAGTGAAGGTAGTAGTTACAATGAGCAAGACATGGTTAATGATAGTGAGGAAGAGAAAGATATCATATCCAATGGAATTCATGATGAAAACGGAGAGAGAAAAGATGGAGTCAGCACGGACAGCAATGATGTAGAAGATTGTGGGCAGGAGAATGATAGTGGAAAACAAGAAGAATTCAGAAACATCACTAAATTGAAACAGGCTGTCTGTGATGAAGGAGGGAAAGTTAGGAAAGAGAAAGAAAGTGGTAAAGAAGCAAATTTGAGGAAGTCCAACAGCATAGGAGGGAGGGATGCCAAGCCTTGTTTTGAGAGAAGAGGACTGTTTGGTAGGAAGAAAAAGAGAAAGCATAGTTCTTCAACCCGAACATGCGAGAGGGAGGGTAATAATGATGTCTCGAAGAGAATTCGCAAGGAAAAAGGTGAAAGCACTGATAAATTCAACGGTAACAATGCAGATACAGAAGAGTGTGGGGAAGGAGAAGTAGGTAGGAAAGAAGAGGAATCACTGGAATCCTCTAATACAAAGCAAGAGATTGCGGATGAAGACAATAAGTTCAATGGCTATTGCGCCACTGAAAAAGGGTGTGGAAGAAAGAATGTAGGAGAGAAAGGAAAGGTAACTGCAGATTTCACAAAGAGGACGCAAGTTTCTTCTCTTAAAGATAATGATATCCTAAAAATTATTGTTGATTCTACATTGGATACTGAAAAAGCTCTTGAGTGTGAGGTTTATGAACAAGATGCTAAGGAACCATGTACAGTTGAGTTCACACTTCCTTTGAAGTTTAAATTTGAGGATGATGAGCCTGGACCGGAAGAGAAATCAGATTTTGATATAATGGTGGACAACTTGTTTGATGAAATGGATTTTGCTCTCAGATCTGAGGAAATTGGTGGCTTTGATTGCCCTGTGGTAAGTTTTTCTCTCTGAACTAGCAGACCATGACTCTGTTTACTTCATGGAGTTAGTGACGTAAAAAAAAAAGAGAACGTATTGGTCAACTTTTTCCTTTGTCTAGTCAATACGGCTCTGTTTAGTTCATGGACTTAGTGAGGAAAAAGAAAGGAAATCACGAAGAAAATTGTTTTTGTTAATTTGGTTACCAAGGAAACTAGAAATGAAAAGAAAATATAGTAGGAAATAATTTTAAAAATTTTGGATTTTCAGAGTCATTTCCTTAAATCACAACAAAATTTTAAAAATATTAACTTTTAATGTTATCTAAGCATTGAGGGAAACAAAAGAGAAAACACAAGGAAATTAGTGTTTCCATTGTTTTCCTTTCCCTTTTCTTTTCCTTCAATGAATTGGAGAACCGAAAAAGTCTAAGGAAAACAGCGAGGAAAATAGGAAGGAAAAGAAATATAATGAAAAATAAATTAATATATTCAAGATTTTGAGTCACTTCCCTTTTCCTATTTTCTAGAATTCCTATTATTATATTATGATATTTTTCTTATGTCATTTAAGCATAGAGGAACACACAAGCGAAAACACAAAGGAAACATTTTCCCTTATTTTATGTTGAAGCTTGATATACTTTGTTGGGCTCATCCTCTAATGGCTTAAGCTTTTGGAGTAGTTGGTAACTTAACATGGTATCACAGCCTTGTTGTGGGAGGTCCTGGGTTTGACTCTCCATCCCCACTTTGGTGTGCATATATGCACTTTGTTGTTTGTCTCCATTATGATGGAGTTTGGTTTATTTGCTCTCCACGTGCAAGACGGGGTTGCACGTTACATTGTTGGGCCCATTCTCTAACAGCTTAAGCTTTTGGAGTAGTTGATAACTTAACATTTTCCTTTCCTTTTCCCTCTCTGAACTCGTAACGAAGCCTAAACTTCTCTTCTAGTCTTCTCCCCCTCATTCAGATATAGGTGTTTAGCTATGACCAAAAAAAAAAGATATAGGTGTTTAGAATTACTAATCACTTGTGGGTGTTTAGAATTACTAATCACTTGTGTTTGGAGCCTAATGAATATCAAAACCTTGTTAAGAAAAAAAAGACATCATAGCACTCAAAGTGAATGAAACTTGTTATTCTTTTCTAATTTTATGCAATCATATTTTTTCCTTTTTCTTTTTCTTTTATCATCGAGAATCCAATGGCATCATCAATCTCTATTTCCTACAATAAATGGACCAGCACATGTAAATTATGAGAGACTTTTTTTCCAGCCAAGCAATTTCATGATTATCTAATTCCTATTACCAAGTGAAATTTGAGGTTTAAAATGTTGGCCTTTTTTTTCGGAGAAATTAACAGAAGCAAAGCCTGTTTGCTGTATTTTCTCCTTTCCCTCCAGGACAACACATATATTTAGATACTATGATAATGATAATGACTATAATTTATATTGATTTGAAGCATTCAATGTGTTGAAGCTTGATACACAATGTCGGGTGCATTCTCGAACAGCTTAAGCTTTTGGTGCAACTGGTGACTTGACACAACGTTTGTGGATTAGTTTTCATTGATTATGATAAGAAACAACAAGGAAATACGTATTTGAAAGATTGTGAACTTATTTTCTTTCCATTTATCTAATAGACAGCCAAATATAGCAAGAACTTGGTACTTTTTTTTTTTTTTTTTTAATAATCTATTATGTGGTTTTAAGAAATGTTTTGACTTCTTTGAATTGTCTGCAGGTTGACAATCAGAACATAAAAATCCCAGAAGCTGAAACATTTGACAGTGCAAAAACAACTGTTTCAGAACCAGAAACAAATCAAACCATCCTTTGCCGTAATGGGAAGCACCATCTTGCCCTTGACGAGGAAATTGGATTAAGATGCCTCTATTGTTCACTTGTGGACCTTGAGATTAAAAATATAACACCACCTTTTGTAAGTAACAGTAGTTGTATAGTCTTGCCACCTCCCTTTTGAGTTAGAATCAAGAGTTGTATGAAACCATTTTCCCCCAAGGCTCTGTTTGGCTTGTGGATTTAGAGAAGGAAATGAAAAAGGCAAGGAAAACTAATTCCTTTGTGTTCTCCTCCATGCTTAAATAATATTAGAATCTTAAAATTTGCAAAATATATTTGTAACATAAGAAAAGTATTGTATTTTTAGTTTTTTTTCCTCAGCGTATTGTGTTTTCCTTTACTATTTTCCTTATTAACTAAACAAAGAAAAGTATTTTCCTTGTTGTTTTCCCTTCCTCTCCCTCACTAAATCCATGAACTAAACAGTGCATAACAAGCTATGCCTATGAACTTGCTAACTCTTCATCTTGGCAGTTAAAGAAAACATATGCAGGACCATCAGAGAGGAAAAATGTATATGGCAAAGATGACTTCTCTATGTTTGATGGAGTTGGATTTCAAGCTTCAAGGGATAACCTTGAGGATCCTTTGAATCATGCCAGAGGGACTGTTTGGGACACCATTCCCGGAATGAAAAAGACCATGTATCCACACCAACAAGAGGGATTTGAGTTCTTATGGAAGAATTTAGGAGGATCCATTGACCTTTCTGAGTTGAAGAGTTCAAATCCAAGTGGACTGGGTGGCTGCATTATTTCACATGCCCCTGGCACCGGGAAAACCCGTCTCACCATTGTTTTCATACAGACTTTTTTGAAATTATTTCCAAATTGTCGGCCTGTAATTATCGCTCCTGCCGGTATGCTTCTTACTTGGGAAGAAGAATTCAGAAAATGGAAAGTTGAATTTCCTTTCCACAACCTCAACAATTTGGAGCTCTCGGGGAAGGAAAATAAGGCTGCTCTTGAATTTTTAACAGAGAGAAAGCGTCACGACAAACATATGGTCCGTTTGGTAAAGATTTATTCATGGAATGAGGATAGAAGCATTCTGGGATTAAGCTATAATTTGTATGAGATGATTGCAGGAGAGAAATTTATAAAAGAGAAAGGAAAGAAAAAGAAACAGAAAACGAGAGTTGTTCTTGATAAGCAAGTTGAACAGTTAAGGAAAATACTATTAGAATTCCCCGGTTTGATAGTATTTGATGAAGGGCATACACCACGTAATGAGCGGAGTCGCATTTGGAACACCCTCTTGAAAATCCAAACAGAAAGACGGATCATCCTTTCGGGGACTCCGTTTCAGAACAATTTTGGAGAGCTCTTTAATACTTTACGTCTTGTAAGACCAGAAATTGCAAATGTACTTGCTAAAGAAAAGACATTTATGGACATGATTCCATCGAGAGGTGGAAAATATTTCAGAAGGAAATGGAGCGAGAAAGGGGAATTTCCTCTCCCTCGTTCAAGGGCTAGAATTGGTAATTATGCTATAGAGAAGCTCAAAGCTATCATAGCACCATTTGTCCATGTTCACAAAGGTAGCATTCTTCAAAAGAGTCTCCCTGGTATGAGAGACACAGTAGTACTTCTAACTCCATCGCAACTTCAGAAGAACTTCATTGATAGGAATAGGATTGAAGCTTCAAAAGCCACGTTGGAAAATGAACATAAAATGGCTTTGATCTCTGTCCACCCATGTCTACTTTTGCATTGTTCGTTGACTGATATGGAAAAGTCAACCATAGATCAAGTTTCACTAGAACAGATCAGACTAAATCCTGATGAGGGTGTTAAAACAAGATTCATAATGGAACTTGTTCGTTTATGTGATGCAATGAACGAGAGGGTTCTAATATTTAGTCAATATCTCCGCCCATTGCAATTATTGAAGGACCAGCTTAGAGAAATTTTCTCTTGGAATAAAGGGAAGGAAATTTTGCAAATGAAAGGAAAGATTGATCCAAAACAACGGCAAAACTTGATAAATCTTTTCAATGATCCAAAAACTGATGCAAAAGTATTGCTTGCATCCATAAGGTGCTGTTCTGAGGGGATAAATTTAGTTGGGGCTTCAAGGGTCATTTTACTTGATGTTGTTTGGAACCCATCAGTGGAAAGGCAAGCTATAAGTCGGGCTTATAGGCTTGGCCAAAAGAAAGTTGTACATACGTATCACCTAATGACTTCTGGGACTACTGAAGGGGATAAGTACTGCAGACAGGCTGAAAAGGACCGTCTTTCTGAGCTGGTTTTTTGTTCCACGAGCAAGGAAAATGAGAAACAAAATTTCCCTTCTGTAGCTTTAAATGATAAGATCTTGGAGGAGATGGTTGGTCATGAAAAGCTCAAGGATATGTTTGAGAAGATCATTCACCAGCCAAAGGAGAAGAATTTGATTGAAAGTTTTACCTTGGTATCCCTGTGATAGATAGGCTTAAACGAACTTAGTGATCTCAAAGTTATGGTAATTTTTTTTCATGTTCGACTAGTTCAAAGTTTTCATTATGTTTCTTTTCTCTTTGGGTAGTTTCATGGACAGTGATAACTAATATAAGAAAATTTAAGAAGTTTCGGGTTTTGTAGCAAGTTTAGGCTTAGTTTGGCCCCCACGTGGCTTTATAAAAGTAGCTTATGAAATTTATTATTAAGTTTGATAATTTTGTACAAGTGACACATTACTCTTCAAAAAAGATCATGAAACCAAAAAGCAACCTTGAGCTTTTAAAAGCTCCACATTCTAGAGCTTTTAAAAGCTCCCCCCAAAAACGCCCTAAGTTCAATTTTTGCAAAGCTCATAAACTAGCTACCAAATGAATTAACATGGAATTGTGCTTTAAAAAAGGAGAAGCACCAAAATGGGGGCCAAACTAAGCATTAGAATGCTATTACAAAAGGAATTAACAATTGAAGTATGTTAAAATGTGGTCTTTTTGGTGAATTTAAGTGTATCATTTACTTGTTATGGTTATTTTGTAGGTGTTTGAAGGATGGTTGTTCCATATTGTGCTGTCGTGGTGAATTCAAATGACTTTTGATTCTGTTTATAGCAGGTGCATATGAAGCTGACTGCTTTTTGTTCTCCTTTTTCTGAAAAACTTGTTGCTCCATTTTGTGTATAGCAAGGGAGGATGAGTTTACTAGGCTTTGCCATCTGTATTTGGTTGGTTCTGTCGTATGAACTCACAAAGAGTACTTACAATTAATAGATGTACATAAATATGTATTGCAATCATTCGATAGAATTGAAGCTGATGTTTTTTACGCAACTCACAATGCTTTTCGGGCACATCACAAATTGAGAACGAAGTATGAAATGGCTTTGGACCAAAACTAGTTTGATCAAGGAAAACGATGAGGAAACTAGATTACAGTTTCTTGATGCTCATTTTCATGTCTCGTTCATTTTCCTTCAAAAGGCATCACACTCTTTGTTTCCTATGTTGTTGAAGCATTTTTGTCATATGAAGATCATAGAAGTTTCACATATATTGTTAGTTATGTCCAAAAAGGTGAAAGGTGGTAATGGTTGTCTCTATAAATACCCCAATAGTTTCAGTTATATATAATATATTGTGCTAGTTGAATCTGATGTTTGCATTTCTAAGTGAATGGTTCAAATCGCAAGATACCATCATTTATGCACATAGTTTTCCAAATATGTCAGAAATCTGTACTCAATCACATTATGAAAATGGTGGGGGGTTTGTTGGATATTTTCATAATGGACGATCAGTTAACTGATCAATAGAATTAGTAGACTGAAAATCTGTTTAGTCAACTGACTCTACGTATCAGTCGACCGGTTCTATAACCAGAACTCACTGGATAGAAAATTGTAATTTTAGTCGACTAATAAAGAATCAGCCAACAAATAAAAAGTCAATCGACTGCACGTGCGCTGAAAACTGGTTTAACGATAAAAAAAAAAACCCAAGGAAAGTTCCCTGTAGTTACCTACTTTTAATAGGTAACTCTTGGACGAAATTCATGCAGATATTCAGATATTTACATAAATTTGAAATTCCTTACAAAGGGTTATGTCTATTAGTCAATAGATACGTGATCCTCTTTAAATGGATGGATCAAACCAATGTTAAAGCATGATTTACAATTCAAGTTTCATAAGAACTTGCGTGTAAACTAGTGTTCTCTTTCTTTCTAAATTCTCCCATTCATATACAGTTTTATATACATACAAATTGCTGCACCTTAGATATAGTTGCAAATCTCAAAAACATCATTGGTGCAAACGCTGTTGAACACCACAGGTTCACTGTAACCCGTTTGCTGACCAAGCATTGACTAGTGGTCGGGGGCGAAATATGTATTAAGGAAAGAGACATTGTAACATGCCTTTAAGCCGATTTCCTTCAACATCAAATCCATATTCCATATCTAGAAGTTTGGTAGTACACCAAATTTTCAACCAACAGTATTAAGACATACTTTCACATCTAGGTATGGCGTTCTCTTCCATTCGTCAAATTGCTCAAGATTTCGTGAAGTTGGAACGTTTTGATGGATGAAACTTTAGGTGTTGGAAAAAGAAGGTTCACTTCCTTCTCACCACCATCAATGTGGTCTATGTTCTCACCACACATAAGCCGTCAGTAAGACAAAATGGAGAGTCAAACATGCGAAAGGACTAATGGGAGCAAGATGACAACATTTGCAAAGACCACATCCTCAATGCCATGTCGTACGCTTTATTTGACATTTATCAAAATGAGGGAACCGCACAAGCACTTTGGGAAACGTTGGAAGCAAAATACTTGGCCGAGGATGCTTCAAGCGAGAAATTCATAGTATGCCAATTTCTTAATTTTCAAATGGTTGACAATAAGCCGGTGCTCGAACAATTTCATGAGTTCCAACGTATTCTCAAACAATTCACTCAACAAAATATGAAAATGGATGACTCAATAACCAGATCTGAATCATGGTTTGACTATAGTTTTAATGCTGCTTATGGATCCAATAACAAGATTGGCCCATTCGAGCTCTAGACATGGCCCCCCTAGTTTCCCTCATCATTGGAGCCCCCCCAGATCCTTTAACTATTTCAAGATCAATTGTGATATTGCCTTTTGGCCAGTGAGCTGTAAGCAATTCCTGGTATTGTTGAGTGGGATTCTATGGGGAAAGTAATTGGAGGCTCTAGCTCGGTGTATAGCTGCCTCTCGGCGCTCGGTCATTCAAGCCTCAAGGGGAAATACTTGCTTTTTCTGGAAGCAGTGGAGGGTGCCCGACGAAATGATTTCAACAACGTGATCTTTGAGAGTGACTCTCTCAATCTCAATTAGGCTTTAATCCAGCCTCAACATGAGCTCCCAAGGGAAATCTCTGGCATTGGCCTTGATATTTTGAATTCATTGATTGGCATCACTCATCATGCTTTCCGCTTTGTCAAGAGACAAGCTAACAGAGCAGCGCATTGGGTAGCAGCCGAAGCCAAAGCTGATTAACTTTCCCCGGAGTGCGTTTTCAACCAGGCCCTACTTCTCTTCAGAATATTGATACTTAAAAATATTGATTAGTTAACATTTCATTTCAAGTAACAAAACATTTATTATGCAGGCTGACTTTTTAATGCAAAATCGAAAAAAATAAATAAAAAATAAAAAAAAATTGTATTTTAGGAGCCAAATCGAGAATTGTTGTTACAATAGTACATATCGTCTACAAACAATTATTGGCGCATAACACATAACATCTGGAGTACATGAGAAATATGAAATACAGAATTCAAAGCCCAAACATACAAATAAGTACATGAATGAAATTACTAACTGAAGACCCATAAGCACAGCACACATCATAGAAAATGTTGGAATCAGAAGCTGTCTTTGAAATGGAAATCCTCCAGTGAGATAAATGATAATGCTTAAGGAAGCAGTCAGGCCCAAAAGTGTTAGAGAAGAAGAATAAGTTTTGAATTTGTAGCATTCACTTCAAAAATCACGGAGATAGCGTTGTTCTCTCTGACCAGTAGCAGTTCTATGGTCTGTTTTCAGAGAAATATGTAGAGTATTCAATTATCAAACATTGATGAGTTTCTTATACATACAATTGTCGAATTCATTTTCTTTTTGACTATGGCCTATGGTGTTGCATTCTCTAGATTTTTTTTTACTTCATTGACATTGTAAGTATCAAGTTAAAACAAACTGCTTTTCATGCCAAAATTTATTTAACCAACCTTTTGACCACCCTCATAATGGTGGTTATACAAAAATCGGTATTGATTGTGAACTTCGAACCAGATACATGCAAGATCTTATAAATACACAACCGTTAATTTTGTGAATTGTTCCATATTAAACTTAACTAATTACGAACATGTTCATTTGTGAATTGTTTAATTTAATTTTGTGTCCTGTTTGGGTGGTCTCTAAAACAGAGTGCTTCGTTTGAAATTTGACAAGCCAACAAAATGAGATGGAAGTTGTGTTGGATTCTAATGGATATGAAACTTCAAATAATCAGTGACTAAACTTAAAAGATTGAAGCACGTATGAATACGTTGTCTGAAAAACAAGTTTACGTCCCACACGCTGTTGTTTTGTGGACTACGACGCCTTGTTCTTGAGGATACTACGATCTAACAATTGAAGCATAACTCAACTTCAATTGTTCTGAAGAATTGTATGTATATAAGTTGCTCTCAATGACTCTAGAAAGGATGAAGAAGAGAAGACAAAATCTAAGTAAAAGTATATCGAAACTAACTAACTATATTGTATATATAGAGATATCTATTAGATAAGAGATGTCTCTCTACACAAATGATTGTGTCCAAACACCTTTATACTAGAGATATATTAGTATATACTCGTTTATCAGCCATTATAACAGAAGAAATTCAAACAAATTCAAAGTTTCCACATGAAAAGTTGTATCATTTCACAAGCTGGGTCCTGTCGACCGGTCGAACGGGCCCCTTCTGCCAGAACTTGTTTAAAACTTCTTATAGCAGGACCCGGTAGACCGATCGAAGGGGCTCGGTCGACCAGTCGAAAACCCCTCTGCTAGAATCTTGAAACTTAATGTTCCAAGCATTTCCCTGAGTATTGAGCTGGTCCATAGCAATCCTAATGACCCCATTGAGCTTACATAAGCTCCCATTCACACCCTGAATCTAAGAATTCCCCACATGTGAATGATTATGGCTAACTAAATAAAAAACGAAATACAATAAAAACTACAAGAGCAATTCACGGATTTGCAACGCATTAGGAGAATGTCTTTTGGACTTGAACTTTCCCTTAGTGAATATCTATTGGATTTACTTGGTGATGCAGTGTACATTAAGTATTGAATTATTCAACCTTTTAGTGTAAACCAACACTAGATAATGCACCATATATCCTTATACGTGTTAATTCATTCGGTTGTGTTCATTTTGGTCCTAAACATGATCCTTATTCATGAGAACTCTTAGAGAACCAAGCCTTTGAAGTTCTCATAGAAGCGACCCCACTTCCATTCTCATATAGGTGATTCCAATTAAGAGTACTATCATTACTCATCACTATCATTAAATGTAAGTACATAACCTCAACAAATTTTATTACACACTTGAACAATATACATGAATGATGCCACAATGAATGTGTTTACAATATGAACTTTCCCAACTAGTTTTCCTATTGAACCTAGATCTTGGGATCTTCAGTCAACTGGGTTAGGTTTTCGCCAAGTTGTTCAAAGTATTGGCTTAGGCCCATTCCTTTTGTCGTATATTGAACTTGATCTCTAGGCAATCCTTTCGCAAGAGGATCTTCAATGTTTTCCTTTGACTTGACATAGTCAATCTTGATTACACTACTAGAGAGCAACTTCTTGATTTTGTTGTGTCTTTGTCTTATATGCCTTTACTTGCCATTATAGACAACATTTTTAGCTACAGAAGATGTCGCATTGTAGTCACAATGCACAACTACAACCTTTACTGGTTTTGGCCATAATGGAATATCCTCTGAGAAGTTCCGAAGTCATTCGGTTTCCTCACCCACTTTGTCTAGGCTATTGTCACGCCCCGAAGTGCCATAAATAGAGAAAAATAAATTTCCTTTATGGGTTCGTAGACACGTGACTGGTTGTGAGTGTCACCTGATTGTCCAAACATGCTTATAACAATAATGTGATATGGGAAAGTGACTAAGTTCAGCAAAAGCAGAAATTTAAAACATCCAAGTCTTATATCAGTAGTATATTACAGACTAAAAAGATATCCAAAAGTTACATATTACAAGACCCGCTAAACTATTACATCACTCACACAATAATAACAGAACTATAACAAAAGAAAAGCTCTAAAGTCTTCAGGTGGTGAAACCGTAGCCTTCCTCGTAGTAATCTTCACCAGCATAGTCTTCAGTAGTAAAGTCGGCATCTTGATAGCAGTCGGCTCCGTCTGGACCTGCAAAGGCTGGACGTGGAAGATCCAGCGGCATGAAAAGTCGTTAGCGGTTAAGCTAAGTGAGGGTCCTCTTAAGATTACCACCAGTTAAGGTAAGTTATTCATCATTTCTTCTTATTCTCAACTATTTCTCGTTAATCTTTTCTTATCCTCAAAACTATACCTTATTTAAATCCAATCATTTCCTTCGAAACTTAACCCAGAACTGAACTGACCAGACCAACGACATTGACTAAAAGAATACTTAACTCCAAATGCATTTACCGATCAAGAAATAACAACACTCGACAAAGAACCGCTTGATTGAACACATCACTGATGATCCTTAGAACAAGTGTGTGGGATATTAACAGTCTCTTGGTCGAACACGTCATGCCGATCCTCAGGTCACCCGCATGTTACCGAACACGTCATGCCGATCCTCAGACCAAGGGTACGGGATGTTAACAATCACTTGGACGAACACGTCATGTCGATCATCAGGTCACCCGTACTTGACCGAACACTTCATGCCGATCCTCAGTCCAAGGGTGCGGAAAAATAATCAACGACTTGATCAAACACGTCATGACGATCCTCAGGTCATCCGCACTTGACCGAACACGTCATGCCGATCCTCAGATCAAGAACACAAAACATAACTCTCGGATCGACACCATGGAATTAGCGAAAGACCAACTTTGCAAGAAATATCCGAATACGACACAAAAGTTTACTAATCAACTTTGACCGATAGTCACATGATGGAAAACGATGCCCAACGTCCCTTATTTGCATAAAATCTGTTATTGAAGGTTTTATCGTTATCTTACGCGTTCGTACATTTTGTAGTTTAGTTCATTAATAGCTTCCAATTACAACTGTCAAGATTTCGCTATACATCCGACATTCTGTTTTACCCCTCAATATGCTTACGATGAGAACTTACCCAATCATTATCAACGCAATAATCGTGTTGTACAACATACTTAAAGCTTGGGTATGAGCTTTCCAACGGTCATTAAACTATATTCATAACAATGGGAAAACATAGCACGTAGCTTATAGATTTATAACATGGATTTAATACCAAAAACATATAGATGAAACCCTTAACATACTCATCTACGCGATAGAACTACCATAGCACAAGATTTTCATAACAACACAGGTACAGGAAACTAGCATCAACAATCAATACCATGCATAAACAAAACATCATACAAAAAGCTACACAATCTGCCAGGATACATTTTCAGTGTGTTGACTGAAACAATATGATTTATTTGGGCATGATAAATTGCTTTGTGGATCAAACTCAAAACTAAAACATTGTAGATAATAGGATTATCTTCATGTACAAAAAAATCTAGCTTCAATAACATATTTGAGCTGCTCAAAATATTTATTCTACCTAGACATTTCTATACTTTCGGACTGCTATGTTCTAGATTTATAGCACTGCGTTGTACGTGAATTTTACCTATGAAGGAGGGGTTTCTAGACTGAGGTATAGAAGAGTTATTTGTAGATAAATGAGTTAGCGTTTACCACAAAAAAACCTAGCTTAATTCCAATTTTTGAGCTCCTCAAAACATTCATTTTTACTAAACTACATTCTGCTGGAAGTTTCTGTTTTCCCAGGTTTATAACACTGCGTTGTACATGCATTTCACCCATGAAGGAGTGATTTCTAACCAAGCTATAGAAGAGTTATTTGTAGATATATGAGTTAGCTTTTAACACAAAAAAACTAGCTTAATTCTGATTTTTTGAGCTACTCAAAACATTCATTTTACTAAACTACATTCTGCTGGAAGTTTCTATTTTTCCAGATTTATAACACTGCGTTGTACATGCATTTCACCCATGAAGGAGTGATTTCTAGACTGAGCTATAGAGAGTTATTTGTAGATATATGAGTTACCTTTCTTAAAAAAAACCTAGCTTAATTCATGAGCTGCACAAAACATTCATTTTACTAAACTACATTCTGCTGGAAGTTTCTATTTCTCATATTTAAGGATTTGTCTTGCATGTCATGAAAACTTCAACACAACAACATCAAACTCCTACTAAACATTAATACATGCTATATATGTTCTAAATTGAGTTAGATTACTCGCAATTACTCACAATTTACTCATAATTTACTCACTATTTACTCACCAAAACTTGAAATTAAGCTTGATGTTGTTCTTGAGCTTGATGGAGCTTAAACTTCAACTTCAATGGTGTCACCTTCTTCTTCTCCTATATGAGCTTATAACTCCAGCTCTATTTTCTTTACTTAAGTGCAGATTATAAGAGACAAAGTGTGTCAATTGTGTGCATGTGCATGTTATATATAGAAAGTGCATTAGCTTAGGTGTCATTTGCATGTTACATACATAGGACATGTGTCCATTAAGTGGATATGTGTCTAAAGGGATGTCATGTGGTTGCCACATGGCCGGCCATGTGGGGCCCACCTCGGGTTGTGTACCACTTTCTCAGTTTACGTGCATAAGTTCCTCGATATACATGTCGGTCTCAATTTACGTGCAATCGGGTATTATTTCTAATGTCCGGGTACGGGACTAAGTTAAATCTTATTATTGCTGAGTCGGTACAATTACTACAGTCTAATATGATAATACTACAACACGTCCATACCGTCACATAATTAAAATAATAATATAATAATATAGTCGGTCCAATACAGAAATTCGAAAAACTGATATTATTAATGAAAAAAAAATTACAGGTGTTACAGCTATGAACTCTGATTCTATCGTCGAACGTGCTATACACGTTTGCTTAGTTGATTTTCAAGAAATTGTAGCTCCACCTAAAGTGAATATATATCCACTTGTGGACTGTCTCTTGACTATATGAAATCCAATTCGCACTGGAATGTCCCTCTACCACGGGTGGGTATCGTGTGTAGTGTAAACCATAGCTCATGGCATGCTTTAGATATCTTAACACTCTCACAAAAGCATCCCAATGATCTCTACCCGGATTGTTGGTGTATCTAGCAAGCCTTCCCATCGAATATTCAATATCCTGAGATGTACAATTCATGATGTATATCAAACTCCCTATTACTTGCGAATATTCAAGTTGAGATATGCTTTCACCCATATTCTTCCTTAACTTACAATTGGCATCAAACGGAGTTATTACTGATTTGCTATCCAATGCCCAAACTTCTTTAATATTTTCTCAACTAGTGTGATTGTGTGAGAAGACATCCTTCAAAAGTTTGTCTCACTTGTCTACCAAGAAGAACGTCAGCTTTACCATGTCCTTCATGTCAAAGCTTGAGCTTGACATTTTCTTGGTTTCATTGATTACTTTCTTATTCGTTCCTATAATAAGTAAGTCATCAACAAACAAGCATACAATAACACATGAGTCTTCAAACTCCTTGACATCACACACTTATCGCATTCATTGATTTTGAAACCATTTGCGATCATGGTGTGGTCGAATTTCTCATGCCATTGCTTTGGAGCTTGTTTCCAACCATGAAGAGACTTAACGAGTCGACACACTTTATGTTCTTGTCCCTTTACAACAAACCCTTTCGGTTGTTCCATATAGATCTCCTCATCTAGATCTCCATTGAGGAACACGGTCTTCATATCCATTTGATGTGAATCTAGGTTATAGACGGCGACTATAGCGATTACCATCCTAATGGAAGTAATCCTAGTAACCGAAGAATAAGTATTAAAGAAATCTATTTCCTCTTTTTGTTTATAACCTTTTGCGACTAGTCTAGCTTTGTACTTATCTATGGTACCATCGTCTTTAAGTTTCTTCTTAAAAATCCATTTGCAGCCAATTGGTTTACTACCTATAGGTAATTCAACCAACTCCCACGTATGGTTTTGCATCATGGAGTCCACCTCACTATCTAGCACTTCTTGCCAATAAGGCGGTTCGGGTGTACTCATAGCCTCGTTAAAGGTTTGAGGTTCACCTATGGTAACTAGTGTCACAAAATCCGGTCCAAAAGAAGTAGCTTTCCTTGCTCTTTTGATCTTTCTAGGAGCAACTTCGATTTTTTTGTCGTTCTTAGAACTTGAAGAAATCTTTTCAATACTTCTTTTAGGTGCTGAATTTTGCCTTCCTTCCCTAAAAGGAAATATGTTTTGAAGAACTCAACATCTACCGATTCCGTAAATGTGTTGACATGAATGTCTACATTCTCGGACTTAACCACAAGGAATCGATATGCAGCACTATTATTAGCATAACTAATAAATACACTGATGATGCCAAAAATTGGTAAGAGTAAATAGAGCAGTTTAAGGAGAGAGAGAGATAGTGAGAGACTATTTTTTGTATGTGGTTCGGCCCTGTTAATGAAGGTACCTACGTCCACGGGTGTGTCTAAGCACGTTCACTAGCAGATCACCGGCGGGCCTGGTGAGCCAACAAAGAGGGGCGGCACTACCAGTAATACTGGCTAATGGTGAATTATAGAGGTGCTGTGTTGACAGAAGAGTTGGCAGCCCCTTCCATGGGAGGTGAGAGGTCTCTTTTATAGATGTAAGAGACCTACTCCTACATGGATAAGGAAATATAATCCCATTAGGATGTGATTGACACCAATCAAGTAAGTTTCCTAATTGGATTAGGAAATAGTGTGCACTTTCCATTAATATTCTAGCTTGAGTAGGAAACTGCCCGTAATGCTCAGGATCATGCCTATGGGCCCGGATGAACCGCTCGGGATGATGAGTAGACTAGACCATTCGGGCTGATGCTTGTCCGAGGAGTTGTGCATGATGAACTGGCTGCTGATTTGAACTGCTCAGTCATAGGATAGAGCCAATTTTGGTGTATCAGCTGCCCCCCATTTTTAAGGTTGGCCAGATACTATATCGGGGCAAGTTTGGAAATCAGTTTGATGTTACTTGCCACAGTCTGAGTGCTTGGAGAAGCTGCCTTAGGGCTTCTAAGCCTGGTGGGTCCTCAGGAACTGGCTGAGAGTTGAGACCTAGCCTAGCTCGGGACCTTTAGGTGCTCGGGAACTGATCGAGAGTTGAGACCCGGCCTAATTCGGAGTCTTTGAATGCTCGGGAAGTGACCAAGAGTTGAGACTCGGCCTACTTCGGAGTCTTTTTGCTTGAGTTAGCCTCCAGGATGGTTATCTTCTGCCTGTGAACCTTCATCAAGGTTGTGGGTAGAAGAGTTTTACCATGTTGGATAAGCCGACCTAAAGCGTATTGCTTTAGGGTCCTTTTTATGTTAACTCCCCAGGATGGTTGTCTTCCGCCCAGTTAGCCTTCGTCAAGACTGTTGGGAGAAGAGCTTAACCATGTTGGCGGAGCCGACCTAAATCACGTTGCTTTAGGGTCCTTTTGCTCCTCTATCGTTGTAGACACCCCATTTTGTCAGCTATCGGATTTAGGAGACCCATAGCTTGGTGGTTCACAATGATCGTAAAAGACTCAAAAGGACTCTCGGAAGTCAGCTCTATCTCTCAGAATGCTCAGAATGACCAAAATGCCCCTAAAAGCCCGAAAACTCCCAGATTTGGTCCCAAAGTTCTGAAAACATGCTATGTCATAAGAAAAGTGATAAAATGAGTTTTTAAGAAAAATCGGATAAAATCGTCAGCTCCCAGAGACCCCCGGAAGTCCCGGAAGTTCCCGGAAAGTCCCCGTTGACCGGTTTGACCAAGGTTTGACCATGTTTGACCAAGTTTGACCAAGTTTGACCAAAGTCGTCCAAATTCACCAGAATCATTCTAAATCATGAGAAAAGTATTAAAACAAGTTCCAAAAGAAAATTGAGCGAAAACGTCAGCTCCCGGAAACTCCCGGAGGTTTCGAGAACTTCCCGGGAATCCCAAGTTTGACCAGTTTGACCAAAATTTGACTTTGGAACCGGGGCACCGAAATAATTTTCAAACATTTTTCATGGATACTAGAGGTCAATAGCTTTCCAACGGTATATCGCACATAATTTCTGGATCTAAAACGAATTTATTATGAATTTCCAAAGGCGAAAAAGGCAATCAAATCGGCTTTTATCGCATATACCGCAAAACTTTTCAAAGTGACCTATCCCCGAACTATTTTTTATGAAAAGTATACTCCATTACCTTTCCAACGGTATATCACAACTCATTTTGGAGTTCATACGCATTTTTTTATGAATTTCGGACAAAATAGGGCCTTTTCGCGAATACCGGAACCTCTGGGGGCCTAAACGTAAATTTCTGGGTGTCTGAGGAGCAGTGCTGCCGCGGCACTGGCCCACTGCCGCTGCGGCACTGGCCCAGTGCCGCCGCGGCACTCAACTCTCGCAGAGTCCATTTTTGTAATTTTTTGGGGGGTCCAATTTGATTAATTGAAAGTCAAAACGACATAGTTTTGTGTTCACAGTTGTTTGGGACCAATGGGAGTACTTCTAAAACCCCAAAACCACCCCCAAATTGGCCTATATAAACCCCCAATTGCTCTTCATTTTGGGGGGGGGGGGGGGGGGGGGGGCAAGTGCAAAGCTTGAGAAGTTGTAGAGAAGAAGAGAGATAGAGATAGGTTTAGAAGAGAGAAAGGGAGCTTCTCCCATTGATTTTCCATAAGAAAGTGAGTTTTATTCTTGATTTCTTCCATTATCCTTCTATATACTTCACATTCAAAGTCCATTCCAACCCTCATTCTTGAGCATTCTTGAGTTAGGAAGCCACTTCCATGTCCAAATGTCAAAATCTATGAGTGAAACACCAAGCTACAAGTCCAAAATCACATTGATTATCATCTATTGATTGCTATTTACTTGCTTGTTTATATATGTGTTCATCTCTTCTTCCCTCATTTCTTTTTTATTTTCTTTATTTACTTACTAGTTCATCATCATCTAAGTGATGACATGAAGTTTGGGGTGAGTGAATCCTTATGGATAGTAGCTCTTGACCTCAAAAACATGTTTGATAGATGATGATCATAACCTCAATACTTCCAAGGTATTCTTGGAATGTATTGAAGTTATGTTCAAAATAAAATGAATCTCTCCAATAATATTGGGAGTTCTTTGATGATTCAAGGTTGGATGAGGTTCTAAGTGGTCACATGGTCATCTCAAGAGTTTAAGTTCATGCTTTGAACATCTATTTCAAAACCCCCAATCAAAAACTCAAACTCTATTTCAAACCCAAATCCATTTTCTTCAAGAATGATCCAAAATAGTGAGCTGTTCAGATTCAAAGATTTGTTTTGAATTAAATACTCAAGTTATGATGATGAAACTACTTGGTAAATATTCCTAATACATCATAGTTTGTCCCCAATTTTCCCATCAATTATAGAGATGTGAAAGTATTTGTTTTGGATGTGAGAAGTTCATATTCATAATCTGCCTCTGTTCTCACAGAATGTTCACCCAACTTCTTGAACTTATTCTGGATATTTTCATCACTGTACATATATCTTTTCTATTTTTTTTATAAAACTTGGGTGTCTTAGGAAACTTTTGGTATATAATGGGTCATCATAAACCTTTTCTTTGATTTATGAAAAATCATACAAAATCAGTCAATAGTGCAGCTTTTGTTTCTGAGTCATGTGTACATTCTGATTTATTTCTTTTAATCTGTGATAGCTATTGATATTTGGCTTTTTGGGTTATTTTCTAGATACAATAAGGATGATCTCTGATTTTTCTCACATTTTTCTAGGCACGTTTGACCTCCCATTATATTGTTGCAAAGTAATACATGCAGTCTGTCCACTATTCACAGCAAGCACATTTCAACTTTTATTCTTTGATTTGATGCTCATATGCATTCCAAATTAGCTCATATCTTAGGCAGTAGTTCATACTGCATTTGTATATATCCCATGTTGATTTAATCCATTCATTCATGCACATTTTAGATTTCTAAGTCATTTTAGAAATCTATGTACACAAAACACACTATAACCTTTGCACATTTTAGATACATACATTGCATTCATGCAAGATTTGGGATTTTTGTAACTCTTAATCTAAGAAGATTGTAAGGAATGATCACGATCATACGTTCATGCTTCCCCTTGGATCTAATCATCCTTTCTCATCCGTCCCGGGGATTGAGAGATCTTCTTTTCTCAAAGAATAACATGCATCATACTAGCTTGTTAAGCATATTTTGATTTCTTTGTTTATTTGTTTCAAGAACAATTCATGTCCCCTTTAGATTAAGGAAACTTAATTACTTGATACATGATTAGACGATTTTTCCTAGGTTTATTTGTGTGATCTTTCACTTTACATTGCATGATCATATTTGACTTAGATCTTATGAATGATATTTTATCTTTAGATCTTCCATTTTTAAGTTTCTTATGTGATGTAATATACTATCATAGAGTTATTTGTCGAACCAAACATAGTATAAGATGATTATTTGGATGCTAATTGAGGCCCGTCGAAAGACGGGGCGAGTTGAGGGTGTTTTAGTCGTGACAAAGGCTCCTTCCTCTCTCGTACCAAAACCCCGAACCAAGTTCTTTGGTTATGAAGGGCCGGTGCCCTTATCCGCTTGGGTGAGTCAAATTAGGTTTCTTGGTTCCTTAAAGACCAAGTGGCGACTCTGTATCTGTTTTCAACAGACCTTTCATTTTCTTCCTTTGATTCAAATCAATTTCAAAACAATCTCAAACAAGAGAAGTGGTCCGATTCCGCGTGTCCACAATCGTCGGCCAACCTAAGAGATTTTAGTCACCTCTATCGTCGGTCTGGGCCTAAGTGGAGTTAATGCCTCTGAGTACTATAGGTGCTCGGGTTGTCCAAGATTTTGACTTGGTTATCCGCGAGGCCTGTAGATACCCGGTGTGATTACCTGTTTAGTTCATTGCGTCGTCTTGCCCCCCAAGCTTTCGCTAAGACGAGGGTCTTACAGAGGCTATGATATGTAGGTAACCGACCTGGAACATGGTGGTTGCAGGGTCTTTTGAAGCTTGCCATCATTAGCCACCTAGGGGGTTTGCCCCCATCGTTGGTTGGACCTAAGCGAAACCGGTGCCTCGGGCGTGACCCCGAGGTCTTTAGTGCCTGGGTTCGGAGCCCGAGGTGTTTTTAGTGCCTGAGTTCAGAGTTTGAGGTCTTCTTAGTGCCTGAGTTCGGAGCTCGAGGTCTTCTTAGTGCCTGAGTTCAGAGCTCGAGGTCTTTTTGTACCTCAGGGTTAGGCCCGAGGTCTTTGTATGCCTCGGGGTTAGGCCCGAGGTATTTGAGAGAGCTCTCTGACAATCGGTGTAGCCTCATGTGGAGATCAGGTGGGTACCACTGTTGTCGGCTCATCTAGGTTGATGGAGACAGGAGGTCAGATCAGGATCGTCGGAAAAAGGTGGAACTGCTTGATCCTGATCGATGTGAACTAAAGGTCGGGTCAGGGCTGCCAGACTCAGACCATTGTGAACTGGAGGTTGGGTCGGGGCTGCCTGATCTGGACTGCTGTGAACTGGAAGAACTGTCAGGATTCCCGGGCTGATCTCGCTTTCGCTTGCTTCTGGAAGACTGGCTACTTTCTTGCCCGGGGTCTTTGATCTGTAGAAATTCTTCAGTGTCAATGTATTTCCCAACCCTCTCAGAGAGCTCAACCAAAGTTTCCGGTCGATTTCTGTGGAACGACGCGGCGCATTTGGTGTGTTGAACTCTGGAGCAGAAGGCTATGATAGCGGCGGTTTCATCGAGATCGTAGACGCTGAGCTTTTCTTGATTAAATCGGTCGGTGAATTCCTTGAGGGTCTCATTATTCCTTTGAATGACCGTCAGTAGATGTATGTCAGGTTTTGGTCATTCGTGCATACCGGCGAACTGGTTGATGAATTGCTTGCTGAGTTGCTTGAAACTGCGGACTGATCGGGGCTCCAATGAGTAGAACCATTGGGCGGCCGGGCCTTTCAAAGTGCTGGGCAGGCTAGGTAGTGTAGTTCATCGGAGTTGGTGGCTAGGGCCATCTGAGCCTTGTAGGTCCGGACGTGGTCGACCGGGCTTCTCGAGCCGTTGTAGGGATTTAGGCGAGGCTGCTTAAGTTTGCGCGGGATGGCAAACCTCGTGATCTGGCTGGAGAACGGTGACTCTGTCTTGGTATTGGCCTGATTCTGAGCGTGGTTTTGACCAAGCTTTTTGGCCACTCTGTCAATCTGCTTCTGCAGGTCCTTGATTCGAGCTTCCACTCCTTCCCGACCAGTATCTGAGGGGTTGGTCGGGTCGGTGGAAGAGGCTTCTTCATGGCGGGGTGTTGTCCTCTAGGACCGAGCTCGGCTATGACTCCGGGTAATCGTGTGCCCAGGGACGACTCGGCTCTTGATCGAGTGACCCTGGACTGATTCTCGGGCCATATGCTCCTGCCTTTCCTCTCGGGCAGCACGCCCACTGTTGGTGTCTTTCACATCCTCAACGCGGGACGGGTTGGACGTTGTCTAGTCAAGATCAGTTCCCGACCATACGCAACGTTCCCGGGTCGTTTCCCGGCCACGGAAGGACTGCTTTTCTGGGCTAGCAAGGCTTCGATCTGTTGCTGGATTTGACACTGGCCCTCCAAGAGTTGTGTGAGGGTTGCTGTGATCTGTTCAGATGTCAAGACTGCTGCAGTCGACACCGGGGCCGAAGGAAGATCCCGGTCGGACTGCTGCGCAGCCTTCTTACCCTTCTTTGGTGGCATGACCATCAGTCAAGAGATTTATTGATGAGAAGACTTGTCGTTTCCCACAGACGGCGCCAAACTGATGATGCCAAAAATTGGTAAGAGTAAATAGAGCAGTTTAAGGAGAGAGAGAGAGAGTGAGAGACTATTTTTTGTATGTGGTTCGGCCCTGTTAATGAAGGTACCTACGTCCACGGGTGTGTCTGAGCACGTTCACTAGCAGATCACCGGCGGGCCTGGTGAGCCAACAAAGAGGGGCGGCACTACCAGTAATACTGGCTAATGGTGAATTATAGAGGTGCTGTGTTGACAGAAGAGTTGGCAGCCCCTTCCATGGGGGGTGAGAAGTCTCTTTTATAGATGTAAGAAACCTACTCCTACATGGATAAGGAAATATAATCCCATTAGGATGTGATTGACACCAATCAAGTAAGTTTTCTAATTTGATTAGGAAATAGTGTGCACTTTCCATTAGTCTTCTAGCTTGAGTAGGCAACTGCCCGTAATGCTCGGGATCATGCCTGTGGGCCCGGATGAACCGCTCGGGATGATGAGTAGACTAGACCGTTCGGGCTGATGCTTGTCCGAGGAGTTGTGCATGATAAACTGGCTGCTGATTTGAACCGCTCGGTCATAGGATAGAGCCAATTTTGGGTGTATCATACACAATCTACGGTCTTGGGTCCTAGTTTCGTTCGTTTAGGAAGCGGAACTTGTACAATAGCTAGACACCCCCCCCCCCCCCCTCCACACTTTGAGCTTTTTATACGAGGGTACTCTACCTTTCCAAACTTCATAAGGAGACTTGCTAGTCTTCTAATGTAGAATTCTATTAAGAATGACATTCGCTGTAAGAATGGCATCCCCCCACAAATTGTGTGGCACTCTCGAGCTATTTAACAAAGCATTTCCATTTCCCTAAGGGTTTGGTTCTTCCTTTTGGCTACACCATTTTGTTGTGGCGTACGCGACGCAGTTGTTTCATGAATAATCCCATTATTAGCACAATACTCGGCTAGTGGAGTTGAATCATATTCACCTCCTCTATCCGATCTAACTCGTTTTATTGTTCTAGATTATTGATTTTCAATTTCAGCTCTATATGTCTTAAACATATCCATTGTTTCATCTTTAGAACTAAGTAAGTAAACATAACAATATCTACTACTATCATCTATAAATGTAACAAAGTATTTCTTTCCACCTCTTGGTGGAGTTAGTTTTAAATCACATTAGTCGGTATGAATTAAGCTTAGTAACTCACTTGTTCTATCTATGGATTTAAATGGCTTTCTAGCAAATTTTGATTCTACACATGTTTCACATCTATGTGATTTGTCAATTTCAAATTTAGGCAATAATCCTAGATTAACCATTTTATGTGTGTATTTGAAATTCACATGTCCTAATCTAGAATGCCACAACGAACATAACTCAGCAATATAAGAAGAAGCTATAGCATTCTCATTAATAATAATTTTAGGAGTACAATTGATCTTGAAGAGCCCTTCATTGATGTATGTAATACCTATAATTTCCTCTACTTCCAATAATATCAGTTTTCTGAATTTTCGTATTTGACTGGACGTTATATTATTTATTTGTGTGACGGTATCGACGTGTTGTAGGATTACTAATTAGACTGCAGTCACCACACCGACTCGACCGTAATAAAACTTAACTTAGTTCCATACCCAAACTCGGACCCGTCTACACGTAAATCGAGACTGACACGCATAACAGAGACTTTTGCACGCAAACAAAGAAAGTGGCAGAAAACCCGCCAAAAATTGATCTCGTCAAAATCAAGATGTAAAAGTATGCTTTACTTATGCTTTACTTTCAAAAAAATTGCAGTGTGGAAGTAAAGGTCGAACCCACAGAGATTGAATACTACGCACTTTAATTTTTAAAACCTAAATTTAGTTAATTAAGAAAAACGGATTTTGGATTTAATTTGAATTAAACTAATAACAATACAAGTAAATCTAAATTATGAAAGTAATTAAATATTTGTGTTTATAATAAGTTTAAGGAACCTAGGATTGCAAATCCACCACTAGCTTCATAATAAGGGTATTTACGAATTACTTTAACTTATTAAGTTGGATGATAATGGGGAATTGTAGCTACAAGCCCAATTCCTCCGTCAAGAAAATAACTATGGTTCAAGCACCAACATAATCCATCTTCGGTTAGCACGAATTATCCCACACTAAACTAGGGTTATGGTATAATCTGTCTAATCTAGGCATGGACTATTCGGATACTTGATAGCACAATTCAATTTAAGCATCATTACATGTAAATAATCTAAACAAGCACAGCAAGCATAGATCATTGAGCACACTATAGTCAAAGTAAATCTAAGACAAGAATAAACTTTGAAAGTAACGATTTATTCAATAAAAGCACGATTTATTTATAAAAATCCTCGGAACATGTAACTGTCATCCATACATAATAAAACTAAAATAAAAACATAAAATACACCCTATTACTTGGCTAGGGTTTCATTGAAACCCTAGATCTTGAGTTTAGTTGGCCATAGAATTGATGAACGGCAAGAGGTTAATGGAGGAGGCCATGAGAATCCTTGGTCTTCTTCTTCTTCTCCTTTCTTTTCTCTCTTCAATGGCTGAAATTTTAGTTGTATATGGCTGTATCTAATGTTGTGTAATGATGTGTCCTTCAATTTGATTTACAATAGGATTTATATAGAGTTTTGAAGGATTTAGGAAGCTTTACTAAGCCAAATCGTACTAAAACTGCTATATTTACGTTTCTGGACGTCATATGCACAAACCACATTCGCTGGGCACTTTAATTTAACAAAATACATATTTTTGGTTTTTTCACAGGTCGCTCGCGCGAGGTCCTTTTTGCTGCACTGCGCGACGTTTGTAGAATTACGATAACTTTTTGCTCGGAACTCGGATTGACTCGCCGTTTGAAGCCACGCGTCCGTAACTCAAAGATCTAAATTTTATATTACTGGAGAAATTTCTCAAATCCAAAGTATTCCTTATCAAAAATGAGATTTTCGGAGACTGCTACTGCATTCAGCTTTCACCGGAATCACCGTTTGAGCCCAAAATGACTTCCAAAGCCACTAATCATTGAATTTTTGTGCATTTTCAAGTTAAAGCTCCAAATCTTACAAAATTTAGAATACTTATTAAAAAATAACTAATAACTACATGAAATGGGCTAACAAAGCGTATCTTTAGGACTATAAACGGCAACTATTCATCGCCGATCACCCGAGGTGGGACCTACATGGACGGCCATGTGGCAGCCCCATGCTCCACCCCTACACATGTCACCACCTCATGTGACACTTGTCCACATGTTGGACATGTGTCCTAGCATGTATCCATGCAAAGTGACACCAAGCCCATGCTCACCCTTATATAATCATGCACATGCACATGCATCACACCTCTTGGACACTCATAATCTGAATATAGAGAGAGAGATAGGAGATTAGAAGTACATTGAAGCATAGAAGAATAGTTAGGAGAGAAATCAAAGAATTGATATTTCCCTTCTTTGTATACACCTCTATATACACAACCATGGGAACCTAGAATCTGTGATAATAAGTCCTGGAAGTTCAAGAAGATTCCCAGAAGTAAGAAAAGTCAAGAAGTTAGAAGAAGAAGAAGAAGTTTCACCATTGAAGCTTGAGTTCAAGCTTCATCAAGCTCAAATCAACATCTAAGCTCAATTCTAAGCATTGGTGAGATTTCTAACTCACTTTAGAACCTATATAGTATGTAGTCATGTTTAGTTTATGTTTGAGGATGTTATTGTAAGGTTTCTATGCCATACAAGTTTATTTTGGAGGTTAAATCTGTTGTATAGCAGTGCTGTCAAAAAATGCTAAAAGGGCATGAGAAACTGGTTCATGGGAAAAATCGATATCTAGGAATAGCTTTGAGGAACCGGTTTCTGCGTAGCAGTTTCCTTTGTGTTGATTTCCAAGCTTTGTTTGGTTGTATCTCGATCTTGTCAACATGAAACCTTGATATATGATTATTAGAAACTTCATGTGGGTAAATTGGTCATATTAATAACTTATACATGTGTTTATATATATTAAACTTATAAAATGATGCTTGAAACTCGTGAAAGGAGCTTTGATAGTTGTACCTTGACTCTAATATGAATCTAGATGACTTACACTATACGTGTATCTACTTGAAACCTCATTATATGAAGCTTAGAGACTTCATGATAGAGTCATAACGTATTGACGGGCTCATGCATGTATTTTATGTATCAAACATACAAATGATGCTTCGAACTCATGATACGAGCTTTAATAGTTATACATAGACTCACGAATGGATATATATATGGAATGTTAAAATTGCTGTGAACATGTCATACTACTCGTAGGAGCTTATATGTTTAGTTCCCTGAGTTAAATGGTTGTACATTGAATAAAGAGGAGGAATCTAGAAACTGGCATCAGAAACTGATTAGTAGGGAAAAACCGGTTTCTTGAGCCTAACCCAGAAACCGATTAGTGGGAGTAACCGGTTTCTGGGAACTTTTTTCGGAAAAGTTTCCTTAATGAATAATCGAGGCCATGAACTGAATGTTAACGTTTATTCCGATTTCGTAAGTATAATATGACATAAAACAGAATGACGAACGTATAAACGTAACTTCGAAAGTATAATCGGAAGTCATTAATGAACCAATCTCCAAAATGAGTGACACGTGCATGGTCCGGATTACGAAAATGTCAATTGTGGTATGTCAAAAGCAAATTATGATGAGGATAGAGTCGGATAGGTAAATGACAAATATTGAATATTGCACATTTATGTACCAATATAATAGACATAGTGCTCATTTAATCCCCCAAATCCCTAGTTTTACATGCATATTTGAATTAATATAAATTAATGGTGATGTCACTCAAATGCATGTAATTATTTATTTTTACACATTTTTTATGTTTAGGTAAAAATGAAAGTAAAATAAAGGGAAGAAAAGAAGTAGCAATCGCATTGTAGTATCTCCCATATTATTAGTCAAAAGTGAATAGTAATAAACAGTAAAAATTACTGTTTGAATGAGATAAAACAAAAAAAAACCTCAAACGAATTCAACATCTTGGATGTTGATGGTTGATAGTACATAATATATTTATATTTTATTCTTTTTTTTCTTTCACACTTTCTGCTCCCTCTCTTTCTCTCTCTCTCTCTCTCTCTCTCTCTCTCTTAGCTGCGTTTGTCAAAGTGTCAGAGAGGGAGGAAGAAAAGCAAGGCGCAAAGAGGAAAAAACTGCCAAACACTACCTTCGAGTGATGAAAGCAATGACGGAATTGCTCAAAAATCGTCTATAAAATGAGGCATCCCAACAGTGTAAACGACATCATCACAACAATCTCAACACACTGTTAGAGAGAGAATAGTTTAGGGAGGTTATCATGTGAGCACTTCATATTGTCCCTAGAAATAGGAAACTTTAGTTTTTCTTAGCTTTTTCTAGTTCTAGTAGTTGTAAAAATTTACTTTTATGTAATTGATGATTTTATGTTCGAAAAAAATGTAGCAAAACTTTATGTATTGTATTTCTTAAATTAAAATATTTGTTTTCTCGTAGTTCATTTGTCAATTTATAGTAGTAAAAATAGTCCTATTTAAATTTAGATTTAATATTTTTAGTCTAGTAGTACTTATTGTTGTCCCCTAAAATAGTTTGAAATCCCAAATTTCTAGTTTTTTATAGCAATATTTTCATTCACTAGAAGACAGATTTTGCGAGTAAATGCCATATTTCTTAGCCACGTAGTTGTTATAATCACCTACTAAAGTCCCAAGCACACCATATACATATCTCACTCCCAAATTAGATTTGGATTTGGTTTGACCTTATTTGTGTTCTTAGAATTCAACCACTATAACCCCACAAGAATCCAAAGTCAAAAGTTTAGTATTTTATTTTTGGTTCAGTATTTCCATTTATGTATATTTTTTTAGCCTAGTTGTATTATACTTTGTTATTTTGCAGATTCCACAAATTCAACCCCAACTTATGTTAAGTGGAGAAAATAATATAATAATATTAATTTTTACCCTTACCTTGGTTTTACAACTTTAATTTTAATTGGACGGTGATTGCGTGCATCTATTTAATTTATCTTTAAATTTTATTTGGAAGACAGTTTCAATTTCAAAATAGTAGGCTAAAACTTTAATTGAGGATATGCAATAAAAACTTAGAAACCACAACTTCTGTGCATTAATCTTAAATGGGCAAATTTATCTAGATGGGTTATTTTTCCATTTATGGCCAAAAATATCTATGTATCCATAGTTTATGACCATTTAATATGTTTATAGACTATGGCTATATTAGGCTCAAAAGATTACATATTTGAAATAAGAATCTAATTATGTGGATTGTCAAACTATGCCTTTTGTCATAAAAAAAAATACCTAGCATACTCAAACAACTCATATGACAAAATTTATATATCAAATATGTGTTTATATATATTTCTATCCACTAATGGACATGCAATTGTGTAGTGGCAGAGTGGTGGGGATTGGACGCCGAATAACCCACGTCCGTGGCGGGCACGATTTGAATCTGGCTACTGCCCAATTGCCTTTTTATTTTTCTTTAAACTAAACGACGTTGTTTCATATCAAACCTAACACACTTGATATGACCCTGACTAGTGAAAGTTTATTTTTAAATAAAGAATGACTCTGCGGTCTTAAATGCCAAATGCTTTTCAAATGCACAAAAGTTGTGGGATCTAGTGTTGGTTTGCATATGCCCAATTCTTTAAATCCTTTCTTCCAACTTAATTAATATTTCCTGTTTTTAATACTTTGCTCAAATAATACAAGCTCAAATAATTGTATTATTTCTATATTTTACTAGTATTAAATCCAAAAAGTTTATCTTACAAAAATTTAGCTTTGATTTCTTTTTCTTCCTTTTCTTACTATTATCTTAATTAATTTATTTTGCACTGTTAAAATCTTTGCCGTAAACTACTTAGAAAAAAAAATAGCTTTTAATTAGTTTTATTGTAAAAAAAAATATAAAACTAGTAGTTTAGTAAAACCCCACAAAAATCCATCATCTTTTATTTTCTTTTTGTGACAAAATAGTTATTGCTTATCTTTGTTTCCCGTTCCCTGTGGGTTCGACCTGGACTTCCAGAACTCTATTACTTGTATGATCACCTACACTTGGGTGTGATAAGAAAACGCGTCAATAGGATATCGTCAGTAAACCAGGCTGCAGAGGCCGGGATAGTAAGAAAAAGGGTGTAGTTGTTGGGTTATAAAATTGAGTATCCTTTCGGTTCTTTGTGACAAAACAGATATGGTACATACTTCGCTTCTTCGTGATGAAGTTATGGTTCCTTTCGATTCTTCGTGACAAAACGGATATAGTACATACTTCGGTTCTTCGTGACGAAATGATGGTTATGAAATTGAGTATCCTTTCGGTTCTTCGTGACAAAAGGGATATGTTACATACTTCGGTTCTTCGTGATGAAGTGATGGTTATGAAATTGAGTATCCTTTCGGTTCTTCGTGACGAAAGGGATATGGTACATACTTCGATTCTTTGTGACGAAGTGATGGTTATGAAATTGAGTATCCTTTTGGTTTTTCGTGAAGAAACGAATATGGTACATACTTCGGTTCTTTAAGATAAAGTGATGGTTATGAAATTGAGTATCATTTCGATCCTTCGTGACAAAATGGATATGGTGCACACTTCGGTTCTTCATGACAAAGTGATGGTTCGTAGAGTTAAGACTCCTTTCTGTTCTTCGTGACGAAATGGATGTTCTTGAACTCCTCAACACTTCGGTTTTTTGTGACGAGGTGGTTAGTGAGAGATATTTGGGTTAGTAAATGATGTCGGATGTTAGTAATGGATGGTAGTGGCATTAAGAATGTCGAGATGAGTCAACTTGGTTGCTCGTATTCCTTTCGAATACGTAGTTGGTCACGTTAGTAGTCATAGTGCGCCGGCGAGAACCCGAAGACCCTAAAAGTCGTATTAAAGGCAGAAACTGTATTCTTATGTGTGTGACTATATACGTTCCATTTGATTTAGTCTTCTCACTCGGCTTTCATAAGCTAACGGCACTCATGTCGCTGGACATTCCTATGTCCAGCTTATCCAGGTGATGAGTAGACAGGTTATGAAGCTACGCAAGAGGGGAATGTGGAGGAAGAGTACACCGAAGATGACTATGGTTATGCTAGTTAGAGAGAAGACTAGTAATTATCTTTTGTATATGTTTTTGCTTGTAACTAGAAGACATATCTTATCTTTTATAATAGTTTTTGTAAGGCTCGAGAGCCAGAAGACACTGATGTCTCTATAATGATATAATAGCTAGTTAGTACCATGACTTCTTATTGTTTTGTATCTATGTAAGTAGATGTTGATTTTATCCTTTTAGTTATGATGTTTATTAGTAGTATTTGGTCCAGTCACGTGCCTCAGGGTCCAAGATGGAAAATTTAAAATTTTCCCTATTTTAGCTACGTTAGGGCATGACAGGGATTTTTGGTATCAGAGCCTTAGGTTAAGACGCGTACACCGATTGTCCTACGCACTTTAAGTTATAAACCATTAGAACTTTCCCAACTATGAAGATACTAACCTTATGATAGTTTTATATTGGACAGGTTAGCATGGAACCTTTTTACGTCCAGGATGGATTTGGAGGACATTGGATATATCCAGATCACATAGAGCCCATAAACCCAGTGTTACATCACTAGAGGATTCGACAGAGTGCCCTGTAGCATATGGAGGATAATATGTGGCACGACATACATGTATTACGGATTCAGGATTCCGTGATCTTACGGATGGAGGCACACTACAAAGAAAGCATACTTAGGCTCATTCATCTAGAGGCAGTCAGTATGACTCAGGATCGCCATACCTTTGAAGTCATTACTTTTCGAGTGGAGTTGACACCACCACCATTGCCTGCAGGACCCCCTCCTCTTATACCACCACCACCCCCACCGGAGGAGCCCATAGTTGATGCTATTGGAAAAACAGGTTTAAAATTAAATCTAAACGCGCAGCGGAAAACAAAGTTCAAAACTTTTATTGGTAGCCTTGGATCTACTACTTATTAACTCTATAGATGCACATAACAAGATGGAGAAGATTCTATACCTTAGGTCTTGAACCCAATTCTGATTTTTTTCCTTCTCCTTGTGTGTGCAGCAGCAACCTCTAGGAAATCTTCACCCTTATGTCTCCTCGAATGCTCCCAGAGTGGCTAAGGTTGGTGGGAACCCTAATAGTGAGAATAGGGAAGGTTTGGGAACTCTAAACAGGTTCTGCAGCAACTGGTACGTTAAAAACGACGAACTTTTATTTCTGGACGTAGCTGCCCTATATATAGATTCCCATAACCGACCTAACTTTCAATCGATCGAAGTGACTTCGATCGATCGAACTGTCGATCGATCGAACCTCGTTCGATCGATCGAACCTGTCTAGACTTCAATCGATCGAAACAACTTCGATCGATCGAACCAGTCTTGACAGCATTCTCATTTGCCTTTCCAAGCATTCTGGCGGAGCTAAGAGTAGGACCTCCTAGGTTCTTAATTACTGGCTCCGATTAATTATTATTCCATCTAGTCAGTACTCTTGACTAAGGAATCAATAATTAATCAATTATCATTAATGCCACTATAAAATGATAATTGCACTCCAGTGCATAAGAACATAATCACACATACATAAGTGATTGCTAGACTTGTATAATATGATACGGATGTCCCTCTACCAGGCAGTATTCGTATCTATCATTGGGATGTATGTCTTAAGATACTGTCGACCCAATAGATAGTACATCTTATATTCCTCAAGTATCATTCACTACGCTTGGATTACTAAACATGTCAACAACAACACTTTGTTGACAAGGCTGGCCAGCTCTCAGTATCACTCCTAGTGACATTCTCGAGAGAATACTTACTCTTCGTTTTATTGAAGAGGGTAGAATTCCATCTTGACAATATATGTTCCCAACGTTGCATACTTGATTTACCCAAGATACCCAGGTGTTGATCTTGCAAGGCCTCACTGATTGGTAAGTCAAAGCAACCAAGCATACAACTTGCGTCCATAACTGTCTCAGGATTAAGGACATGTATCCCTATACAAGTTTTGAGTTCCTATTGACGGTGACAGCGTTTAGGTGTCAATAGGTTTAACTCAGGTCCGTCAATGCACCGAGTGCACTAGCATATTAACCAAGAGTCAAAGACTCTTATGAATGAGATTCATCATTCTACCCCGTAGACGTTAATCATGCTACAGTGTATACCTGATAAGTTATCCAGACTTATCATCCACTGTGACTTATTTGAAACAACAAGGATTTGTGATTCATATCTCACATGTGTAATCACATACACAAATGAACCACATACAATGTTGTTTAAGGATTCCAGTCTAATATTCATCTCATGAACTAACATGCATAAATGCATTATGATATTCCATTGTCCAACTAACTGGTTTGAGGGCATATTCCCAACAGATGCACCTATCGTCGCAGAGCCAGTCATGGGGTCTGATAGTGAGGACGAGTCTGATGATGATGATGATGAGCAGACGATGACGAGCCAGAGATGGTCATGGAGGAGGCTGATGATGGAGAGGATCCAACAGAGGATGTTGATCCCGCAGAGGATGTTGATCCATCCACAGATGTTGACCTAGCTAAGGATATAGGTGAGGAGCCACCCGAGGGAGACATAGTTGGGGAGGAGGAGCCGGTAGAGGCTGGTGACAATGAGGATCCAGCAAAGGATGCCAATGAGGACAGAGCGATGGTTGTTATGGATAATGGAGGGCCAGAGGTTGAGGATGACCTAGAGGACGACGAGGACGATGAGATGATCGACGAGTTTGACCCATATTTGGACTGGGTTCCACCCGAGAAGATTCCGATTCCAGATGATGCTCCCCCTTATGACTCTGATAAGGAGGACTTTTGGGATAGGATCCCTAGGATCTACAGCTCTACTTGTAATAGGGCTAGTAGCCCATCTTTTGTGTATATAGTTGTTCTAGGGCATGTAACACATGTTAGTAGTAATGTGTACGCCTTTTCTAAGTATATGTTTTTGATACTGTTTACCCTACCATGTATATATTTAGCGTGCACACGCTTTCTTGTAAATGTTTTTGTAACTATGTTGTACCATGTAAATATTTGAAGTTATCAATGAAGACTTGTTTCCTTTATATGATGCTTTACATGAAAATGGGAATGTTGGATGTATTATGTATTGATATTGGAATTGCTATCTATATATTCAGTCGTTTATACATCTTGTAACCATGGATAGGACTGGAGTATACCAGATAGATATTCATGTAGGTACATAAGCATATAAGCACAATGGCGAAAAGACCAAGAAGAAATCGTAATGGACCACCAGATCCCATTCCTGAACAAAATCGATCCTACTGGAATCTTCGGTGCATTTCTACAGCATCTGGACCATATAGGCAACAATCACAGCAACGACAATAACAACAACCCCATTGCACCCCCACCCCAAACACGTGACAGACTAATGGAAGGATTTAAAGCTTTGTGTCCTGATAAGTTTGACGACACCGGTGAATCCTAGCGAGCAAAGCAATGGCTAAGGGATATGGATCGTATCTTCGAATCAATCGAATGCTCCGAGATAGAGAAGCGTCGTCTCGCTATTCCAACTCACTTATGTGGCGGCCGATTGGTGGGAAACTGAGAGGGTAACTATTGGAATGGAAGCTTCGAGGAAGATGACATAGACCACTTTCAGGGAGAAGTTTTTGGAGAAGTATTTCCCCGATAGTGAAAAGGACTAAAGAGAGAAGGAATTTATCAAATTGACTCAAGGAAATAGGACTGTGAGAGATTATACAACACAATTCGAACGCCTATCCCGCTTCGCCCCTCATATGGTTGAGACTCCTCAAAAGAAGAATAAGAAGTTTCACCGAGGACTCAATCCGCACCTTCGACATCTGACATTGGGATACTTGAATCAAACTTTCGAGGCTTTGGTCAGGTTGGCGGCAGGATTGGAAAGAGATGGCTGCCAAGGCTTGAAACAAATGGTACACCGACCACCTCTGCCAAGGAATGGACAACGAGGAAGACCTTTAGCTCGTTTCCAAGGAAGCAAACACCCATGGAACAATGGTAACAAGTCAGAACCCACCCCTTCCCGAGACAAGAACGCAATACTTCTCGCACCACAAGTACCAACCACCGATACCGGGAACAACAAGGATGGATGTGTCAAATATGGGATCCCCGGGCACATGGCTCGAGACTGCACTGCCCCCATGGACAAATATCAAATTAATGTTGTCTGTTTTAACTGTGGCAAGAGGGGACATATGAGCAGAGAATGCAAGGCACCGATAGGATACTATCATGGGCCTACTACTCAAGGTCAAGTTGGTAAGGCTCAACTCAATGCTATCATACCCGAGGCAGCTAGCTATGATGAAAAGGAATAGTAGAACATGGAAGGTACACTCTCATTATAGAGTTACAGTGCTTTTTGATACTGGTGCTACGAATTCATTTATTACCTTTGAGATTGTACGACGATTGGGTTTAGTACCCCAAACACTTGAGGTAGCCCTGAATGCGGCATCACCTTTGGGAGTGACCATGAAGCTAGGAAAGGTGTGCAAGGATTGCACTTTGGCATTGGAGGATATGAACCTACCCGCGGACTTAATTGTTCTATCAATGAAGGAATTCAATGTGATCTTAGGATTTTACAGGCCTACTAAGTATCATGCGAAGTTAGATTGTGCTAGTAGGTCAATCACGTTTTCTGTACCTAGAAGTACACCCTTCAGTTTTTAATGCAACCCCACTATTAATGCCTTTCTTACAAGTCGCTTAGCCGTTATGGAAACCACAGGCTCAAAATTGACGATCGCTTAGATTCCAATAGTTCGAGACTATGAAGATGTCTTTCAGAACATCTCCGGATTACCACCTAAGCATGAGATTGATTTTTGTATTGAATTAGTACCCAGAACGACACTGATATCCAAGGCCCCTTATCGTATGGCCCTAATGGAAATGCTGGAGCTGAAGAAGCAAGTACAAAAGTTAGAAGATCTTGGATTTATTAGACCAAGCACATCACCTTAGGAAGCCCTGGTTCTGTTTGTTAGAAAGAAGGATGGAAATCTTCGACTCTATATCGACTATAGAGAGTTGAATAAGGTCACCATCAAGAACAAGTACTCCTGAAAGAAAACGAGGTTTAAAGTTATTTTTAAATGCGCAGCAGAAAGGTTAAGTTTCAAAAAACTTATTGGTAGCCCAGGATCTACTACTTGTCAATTCCATAGATGCGTACTAACAAGAGGTAAAAGAAATATACCTCAGGTCTTGAACCCAATGAATTTCTTTCTCTTGGATGGTGCAGCAGCCTCCACTAGGTTTTCTACACTCTTATGACTCCTACAGAAGCTTCCTGGAAAGACTAGGGTTGGTGGGAACCCTAATAGAGAGGAAGGAGAAGGATTGGGAGCTCTAAAACAGTTTCTGCAACTTCTGGCGTATTAAAACGACGAACGTTTTTTTTTTTCTGGACGCCGCTGACCTATTTATAGATTCCCAGAACCGACCTTATGTTCGAGCGATCGAAGTGGCTTCGATCGATCGAGCCTTCGATCGATCGAACCACCTTCGAGCGATCGAACCCACTAAGACTTTAATCGATCGAGACAACTTCGATCGATCGAACCCGCCTTGACAAGATCCTCATGTGCCTTTCCAAGCATCCTAACGGAGCTAAGAGTGGGACCTCCTAGGCTCTTTATTGTTAGCTCAGATCAGTTGTTAATTCCTATGACCAAACTCTTTGATTAGCAAACTAACCAATTGATCAGTTAACGTTTACTCCACTATAAAACGATAACTGAACTCCAACGCAAAAGAACATATCCGAAGTGATAACTAGACTTGTATGGTGTACTAATGACCTCTACCTTCAGCATTCGTGATCATATTCAGGTAGTCGAATAAATGTTATTGTCAACCTGAATCATGAATACTTCTTGTATTCCTAGAGTCTCGTTCGTCTCTTATGATTACCAAACATGTTGATAACAATACTATAGTTCTCAGTAATCAACTTGGTGACATTCTCAAGGGAATGCTTACTCTAAATTAGAGGGTAGATTCTATCTTGACAATATATGTTCACAATCCTATGAACATGACATACACAAGATACCCAGGTGTTGATCTTCAATAGACCTCACTGATTGGTAAGTCAAAGTAGCCATATCCATAGTCCGTGTTCATAATCGTCTCAAGATTAAGAACATGTACCTTATACAAGTTATGAGTTCCTATCGACTGTTTGACAGTCTTGAGTGTCAATAGGAAAGCTCAGGTCCGTGAATGTAGTATAAGCACTAGCATATTAACTAAGAGTCATACTTTAGTGATTGAGATTCGTCACTCCATCCAATGGTAGTTAATCATGCTACAGTGTAAACCTAATGAGATATCCAGTCTCATCATCCATTGTGACAAGTTCTAAGTATCAAAGAATAATCATTCGTATCTCACTTGTATGTATCCCATACACACACGAATTACTTACTATGATACTTAAGGATTAACAATCATCTCATGAAAGAAACATACTCAATGAAATGTAAAAATGATATCTATATATTAAAATGTCAATGTCTCATACATAAAGTAATGGTTTGAAGGCACAAACCCAACAAACTCCCACTTGCACTCACAACCATACAGATTACATCTGAGACCTAGACTATCTAAATGACGATCAAAGGTCTTCTGTGGCAAGGCCTTTGTAAACGGATCTGCAAGATTGTCAGCGGTGGCAATCTTGCTGACAGTCACATCTCCACGTTGAACAATATCAAAGATTAGATGATATTTCCGCTATATGTGCTTTCCCTTTCCGTTGTTCCTTGGCTCCTTGGACTGAGCCACTGCCCCAATATTATCATAATAAAGCGTAATAGGTGACAGCGATGCTGGTACCACCTCGAGCTCCATAAGGAACTTCTTGAGCCAAACAACTTCCTTTACGACTTCATAAGCAGCCACATACTCAGCTTCTATAGTTAAGTCTGTAATGCATTTCTTCTTTATGCTCCTCCAACTAACAGCACCACCTCCCAAGGTAAAGAGATGTCTGGATGTCGACTTTCTCGAATCTTTATCTGACATAAAGTCCGAGTCGGTGTATTCCACTGGAATTAACTCACTACCGCCGTACATAAGCATGTAATCTTTAGTCCTTCTCAAGTACTTAAGAATGTGCTTAATGGCTGTCCAGTGTTCTGGACCTGGATTCGATTGATATCTACTAACCATGCCAATAGCAAAGTAGATATCTGGTCTAGTACATAACATCGCATACATGAGACTTACCACTGCCGAAGCATAGGGAACTCCTGCCATGCGATTCCTCTCCTCCTGTGTCTTTGGACACTGGTCCTTGGAGAACGCTAAACCATGCCTGAAAGGTAACAAACCTTTCTTTGAATTTTCCATTAAAAACCTAGTTAGCACCTTGTCGATATGACCAGCTTGAGATAATCCATTCACTTATGATCCCGAAAGAGCTTTATTCCAAGAATATAGCTTACCTCTCCTAGAACCTTCATATCGAAAGTACTAGCTAGCCAAACCTTGACTGTTGACAATGTCGCTACATCATTTCCAATGAGTAGAATGTCATCAATGTAGAGCACAATAAAAGCCACCACTTTTCCATCACATTTCTTGTATACACAAGGTTCATCCAGATTCTATATGAAACCAACCAATTTGAACGCTTGGTCAAAATGAATGTTCCAACTTCTGGATGCTTGCTTAAGCCCATAAATGACTTTTGTAACTTGCATGCCAAGTTACCTTTCCTACCAGCTATGAACCCTTTTGGTTGTTACATATAGATGTCCTCCTCAAGATTGCCATTAAAGAATGCAGTCTTGATGTCCATCTGCCAGATTTCATAATCTAGGCATGCAACAATGGATAAGAGTATTCTGATGGACTTGAGCATGGCTACCGGTGAGAAGGTTTCCTCATAGTCAATGTCCTCCCTCTGAGTATAACCTTTTGCTACAAACCTAGCTTTAAAGGTCTCAACCTTTCCATCAGATCCTCTTCTCCTCACGTAGACCCACTTATAGCCAATGGGTTTAATATTGGCTAGAAGTTCTACAAGATCCTAGACCTGATTACAATCCATAGATTCCAATTCAACCTTCATAGTTTTAACCCAATGAGCTGAGTCTACATCAGCCATTGCCTCTTCGTATGTGGTAGGATCAGATTCAGATTCTATGGAGACAGCTTCAAAAACTTCTCCTAAGAACATGTATCTATCAGGCTGGCTGATAATCCTCCCACTATGATGAGGTATCGGTGCGAAAATGGGTGAAGAAGTGGTATTTTCTTAATTTACATCGTTATCAACTGGGAGTTGGACTGAGGGCTCTCCTTCTATCTTTCTAAGATCTATCCTTCCCTTAGGTTTATGATATAATCATCCTCTAAGAAAATAGAATTCGTACTAACAAACACTTTTTGTTATCTTAAATCATAAAAATACCATCCATAAGTACCCTTTAGATACCCTACGAAGTAACATACTTCCGATCTAGAATCTAACTTGCTCATCTTTCCTTTCAGCATATGTGTTGGACACCCCCATATCCGGAGATGTTGCAAAGAAGGCTTGTGCCTAATCCATATCTCTCGTGGTGTCCTGGGAACAGATTTTCTTGGTACTAGATTTAGTATGTATGCAGCTGTTTTCAAAGCATAACCCCAAAGAAATAATGGTAACTCCAAATAACTTATCCTCGACTTAGTCATGTCTAAAAGAGTCTGATTCCTTCTCTCCGCTACACCGTTCTGCTGAGGTGTACCATGTGTAGTCAACTGTGACAGAATCCCATTCTGTACGAGGTGATCAATAAACTCATTAGAGAGGTACTCGCCACCTAGATCAGATCGAATGGCCTTAATATGTGTGCCAAATTGCTTTTCCACTTCAGCCCTAAACTCTTTGAATTTTTCAAAGGCTTCAGACTTGTGTTGCATTAGGTACACATATCCATACCTCGAGTGGTCATCAGTAAATGTTATGAAATACTCATAATCACCCCTTGCTCTAATATTTATTGGTCCATACACATCAGTATGAACTAATTCCAACAATGCATTGGTTCTATTGCCCTTTACGAGAAAGGGCCTCTTGGTCATCTTATCCTCTCAACAAGACTCGTAGACTTCTATTGGTTCGAGAACCAAATTGCCTAAGCTCCCTTCTTTGACTAGTCAGCCAATTCTATTTTAATTGATATGCCCAAGCCTCATATGCCAAAGCCTTGTCGGATTATGGAAGGTTCTTTTCTTTCAGATGGTACAGTTACCATTGAGTTATTAAGTTCTATACAAGAATCTTTAGAAACATTGGGAGTAATCACATACAAACCATTTGATTTAACACCAGAACAAATAAAAGAACCATTTCTTTTAATCACAACTTCAGTTTCAAAATGAAAAGAATAACTATTATTCGATAAATTAGAAACTGAAATTAAATAATGTCACATTGAAGGGACATAAAGTACATCTGATAAAATCAAAATTTTATTGTCTAGAAATTCTAAAACTATGACTCCTATAGCAACCGCAGCTATGGTTGCGCTAGAACCTAGAGTAAGTACGATCTCTCCATCATTTTACCTCCTAGTTGATCTGAACCCCTGCAATGAATTACAGATATAGTTAGTCGCACCAGAATTAATGCACCAAGTGTTTGAAGTATCCGTAATAAAACTTACTTCAATCACATATGATTCAATCATACCTTGAACTCTTGTAGCTAAGAATTCTAGACAGTTCCTCTTCCAGTGGCCCTTCTCACCACATTGGAAACATTTTCCTTTGCCTTGGCCACCCACCTTTCTTTTGCACTTACCTTTTCCCTTGGATTTTGCAATCTTAGGGACCGGTCCAATACTTGGACCACCAGTGCCAGTCTTCTTCTTTCCTTTCTTGCCTTTCGGAGTAGATCGAGAGGAAGAAGAGCTTTTATCAACGTTCAAAATGTTGCCCCCAGGTTTGATCACCCCTTCCGCTGCCAGTAAAGAACTCATTAATTTGCTCATTGAAAAATCTATTTTATTCACATTATAATTCAGTTTAAATTGAGCACATGACGGCGACAGCGTATTGAGGATCATATCAACTTGGGTCTGTGCATCGATGTTGGCATCTAGGGTCTCTAGCTCGTTCAAATAACTAATCTTTTTTAAAACATGTTCTTTGACTGGAGTCCCTTCTGACATCTTAGCACTCATTATCTTCTGCATAGCTACCTGTCTAGCAGACCTGCCATGCTCCCCAAATTTTTTTTTTCAGGGATTCGATAATGTCCCTGGCAGAATTGTTCAACTGGAATTGGTATTACAACACACCAGGCATTGAGGCCAGAATGTAGCAGCGAGCCATTCCATTCGACTTCTTCCATTTATCGAACTTGCGTTTGGCAGCTGCAGAAGCATTTGCCGCGGGTTCTTCGGGGCATGGGGTGGTGAGGACATATGTGTGATCCTCCGCAGTTAACACGATGTTAAGGTTTCATTTCCATTCAGTGTAGTTATTTCCAATTAACTTGTTTTGAGTGAGTATGGTGGCAAGTGGACTAAATGTAGATCCAGACATTATGATTTATTGAAAAAATCAAAAAGACAAAATAAATATGGATATCATTATTTGACAGTTTAAAGTAAAAGAATCCTTAAAACTCTTATTTTAAAACAAAGTCTCTGGAATATCAAAACGAAAGAATAAAGCCTTCGTGTGGTGGTCAATACTCGATCTTTCGATTAATCATGACTTGTCCGCTATGCAACTCTTGTAAAAAAAGTTATGACTCCCGAACCTATTTGATCTTTAAGTTTCTGAATAATGTCCCATGTGGGATCCCTTATCCATAGCTTAGCTAGTGTATACCATTAACTAGGATCCAATCACAACCGCCTCAAGTAGTGCCTCCGTATGGTGTTCACCCTCTAACACGTCTGATTGATCCTATCCATAGGAAGTTCACATATTGTAGCCAATGAGTAGTGTACCCTTCGTATGGAATGATCACCCCTGGCGAGGTGACACAGAATGCACTACTCATCTTACAGTGAACCGTTAATGGAAGATCGTAGGTGTTATAAATAAGACCCTCTCCCACTAGTTTTGGTACATAAGGATTTTGCTTTTGAAAAATTGTTTCCACACATTACCCATATATATCCAATGTTTATTAATGCGTTGAAAACGGTTTTTGAATTTTATTTTAGAAAACTTGTTTTACATGCATGCAAGTAGTAACAATATAATTAAATGCCAATCACAAACAAAGCACATAAACAAAAAATTAAACTGAAATAAAAACATCCAAACGATGCCTCTATCTTCCATGGCTCTATCTCCATAGAACCTCATTCTTGGTTTGATCGCCTCCAACTCCATCTTCATGGACAATGGCGTACTCCTCCATCCTTATGGATTTTCTAATTCTATTACATTGATCTTGTACTTCTTTCAAAGCTTACAATTTATCTAGAAATAGAAAAAACAACAAGAAAAAAAAGAAGGCTAGGGAAACCGGTGCGACTTTCCTTTTCATAGGATTGAAGTCGCAACGCCCTTTACACATGCCTCAAAACCAAACCAAAATTATATACACTTTAAAATCATCCACTAATCACTAACATCTTAATACAAAATTAAAACTTTGATCTTGGTGCCATGGGAGATATCAGACTAATCGTGCTACAAAAATGTTAGTTGTGCGCACATCCTAGCATATATAACAAATATATAATCCATTGGAACCCTTAATTGATTTACACAGTACATAAACTCTTTATGCACTGATTTAGAACACAAAACAACATCTCAGTTCTCTCTCACACTTTGATCGATCGGTAGAGGTTTGATCGATCGAACCTTCGATCGATTAAACATAGTAAATCGATTGAACCTTCAGTTTCACAGAAAAGTTAGAAAACATTTTACAGCATATTTAAAAATTAAAGCATATATTTTAAAAACTTAAAAACTATAAATTGAACACCTGGACAGAGAATCGATATCGATCAATTGAACGTCATTCGATCGATCGAACAGAACAAAAATTCGATCGATTGAAACTAGTTCGATAGCTTGAGAACAGACAAAGTTCGATCGATCGAGACTACTTCAATTGATCGAATTCATCATGCATCTAATGCAATCAAAGATTTGCATTCTGCTGCGATAACACTGCAGAAACAGATCTGTGACGATGCAGTTTCAAAAACAGTTCTAAAATCAACATGCAAATCAAAACTAGAGTTCCAAAATGCATCTATAGATCCAAACGAGCATGGCTCTGATACCCATTGAAGGAAAAATAGGATTAAAGTTATTTTTAAACATGCAGCGGAAAGGTTAAGTTTCAAAAAATTTATTGGTAGCCTAGGATCTATTACTTGTCAATTCCATAGATGCATACTAACAAGAGGAAAAAGAAATATACCTCAGGTCTTGAACCTAATTCTGAATTTTTTTTCTCTTGAATGGTGCAGCAGCCTCCACTAGGTTGTCTTCACTATTATGACTCCTACAAAAGCTTCCCGGAAAGACTAGGGTTGGTGGGAACCCTAATAGAGAGGAAGGAGAAGGTTTGGGAGCTCTAAAACAATTTCTGCAGCTTATGGCGTATTAAAACGATGAACGTTTTTTTTTCTAAACGCAGCTGCCTTATTTATAGATTCCTAGAACCGACCTAATGTTCAAGCGATCGAAATGGCTTCGATCGATCGAGCCTTTGATCGATTGAACCACCTTCAAGCGATCGAACCCGCCAAGACTTTAACCGATCGAGACAACTTCGATCGATCGAACCCGCCTTGACAAGATTCTCATGTGCCTTTCCAAGCATCCTAGCGGAGCTAAGAGTGGGACATCCTAGGCTCTTTATTGTTAGCTTAGATTAGTTGTTAATTTTCATGATCAAACTCTTTGATTAGTAAACTAACCAACTGATCAGTTAACGTTTACTCCACTATAAAACGATAACTGAACTCCAATGCAAAAGAACATATTCGAAGCGATAACTTTGTATCGTGTACTAATGTCCCTCTACCTTCAGCATTTATAATCATATTCAGGTAGTCGGATAACTATTATTGTCAACCTGAATCATGAATACTTCTTATATTCTTTGAGTCCCGTTCACCTCTCATGATTACCAAACATGTTGATAACTACTTATCAACAAGACTGCAGTTCTCAGTAATCAACTTGGTGACATTCTCAAGGGAATGCTTACTCTAAATTAGAGGGTAGATTCTATCTTGACAATATATGTTCACAACCCTATGAACATGACATACCCAAGATACCCAAGTGTTGATTTTCAATAGACCTCACTGATTGGTAAGTCAAAGTAGCCATATCCACAGTTTGTGTTCATAATCGTCTCAAGATTGAGAACATGTACCTTACACAAGTTATGAGTTCCTATCGACTTTTTGACAGTCTTGAGTGTCAATAGAAAAGCTCAAGTCCGTCAATGCAGTATAAGCACTAGCATATTAACTAAGAGTCACATTCTAGTGATTGAGATTCATCACTTCATCCAATGGTAGTTAATCATACTATAGTGTAAACATGATAAGATATCCAGTCTCATCATCCATTGTGACAAGCTTTAAGTATCAAAGAATAATAATTCGTATCTCACTTGTATGTATCTCATACATACACGAATTACTTACTATGATACTTAAGGATTAACAATCATCTCATGAAAGAAACATACACAATGAAATGTATAGCTGATATCCATATATTAAAATGTCAATGTCTCATACATAAAGTAATGGCTTGAGGGTGCAAACCCAACACCTCCTTCTCAAGATAGACGATTTATTCGATCAACTTCAAGGAGCGATGACCTTTTCAAAGATCGATTTACAATCCGATTACCACCAGTTACTTGTTAGGTCGAAAGATATACCATCCAAGAACTTATAATGTACATATCATGTCGAGAAGATGAGCCGACTATACTTGCAAAAGGTTATGCAATTATATGGAGTACCGATGTCAATAGTATCAGATCGAGATTCGAGATTCACCGCTGGATTTTCAAAGAGTCTTCAGAAAGCGATGTGAACGTCTCTGAAGTTAAGTTTCTACATTTTATCCACAAACTGATGGACAAACAGAAAGGATGAACCAAGTAATGGAGGACATGCTCCGAGTATGTGTTATCAATTTTGAAAGTTCATGGAAAACTCACTTATCGTTGATTGAGTTCGCTTACAACAACAGTTTTCATTCAAGCATAGGGATGGCACCATTTGAAGCACTATACAGAAGACCGTGCCGATCACCTTTGTGTTGGCTAAAGTTGGGGATTGCAAAACTGTTGCGACCAGACTTGGTTCAAGAAGCCAATAAAGGAATCAATATGGTAAAGGAAAGGATGAAAGCAGCGCAAAGTAGATACAAGAGCTACACGGACAAACGACATCGAGATTTAGAATTTAAAGTTGGAGATCATGTGTATTTGAAAGTTTCCCCAGTTCAAGGCATTGTAAGGTTTGAACAGAAGAGGAGAAAGCTATCACCGCACTACATTAGACCATTTGAAATTCTGGAACACATGGAAAAAGTCGCCTACAGGTTAGCATTACCACCAAAGATATCGGGAGTTCATAACGTATTCCATGTGAGCATGCTAAGAAAATGTCTATAGAACCCGACACATGAGATTGATTTCAAAGATATTGAAGTAAATGACAACACTACATTCGTCGGTGGACCTGTAAGAATTATGGATCGTGGAGTCAAGAAGCTGAGAAACAAAGAGATCCCGATGGTAAAAGTTCAGTGGAAGCACCATGATGAAGGAAAAGCTTCTTGGGAGCTGGAATCGGAGATGCGAGATAAATTTCCTTTTCTATTTAGTAATAGTTAGTCCTGATTTCGAGGATGAAATCTTGTAATAGGAGGTAGAAGATGTAAGACCTATAATTTCCTCTACTTCCAATAATATCAGTTTTTTGAATTTCCATATTTAACTGGTTATAATATTATTTATTTGTGTGACGGTATCGGCGTGTTGTAGGATTACTAATTAGACTATAGTCACCACACCGACTCGATCGTAATAAGACTTAACTTAGTTCCGTACCCAGACTTGGACATTAAAAACAATACTAGTTTGCACGTAAATCGAGACCGACATGCATAACGGAGACTTTTGCATGCAAATTGAGAAAGTGGCACAAAACTCGAGGTGGACCCCATATGGCTGGCCACATGACAGCCCCATGGACCACCCCTACACATATCACCACCTCATGTGACACTTGTCCACATGTTGGACATGTGTCCTAGCATGTACCCATAAAAAGTGACACCTAGCCCATGCGAACCCTTATATAATCATGCATATACACATGCATCACACCTCTTGGACACTCATAATCTTCATATAGAGAGAGATAGGAGATTAGAAGTACATTGAAGCATAGAAGAATAGTTAGGAGAGAAATCAAAAACTTGATCTTTCCCTTCTTTGTATACACCTCAATATACACCCATACACTTAACCACACAACCATGGGAACCTAAAATCTGTGATAATAAGTCCTAGAAGTTCAAGATGATTCCCAGAAGTAAGAAAAATCAAGAAGTTAGAAGAAGAAGAAGAAGTTTCACCATTGAAGCTTGAGCTCAAGCTTCATCAAGCTCAAATCAACATCCAAGCTCAATTCTAAGCATTGGTGAGATTTCTAATTCGCTTTAGAACCTAATAGTATGTATTCATGTTTAGTATATGTTTGAGGATGTTATTGTAAGGTTTCCATGCCATGCAAGTGATTTTAGAGGTTAAATCTATTGTATAGCAGTGCTGTCAAAAAAACTGCTAAAAGGGCATGAGAACCGATTCCTGGGAGAAACCGATTTCTGGGAATAGCTTTGAGGAACCGGTTTGTGGGGAGAAACCAGTTTCTGGGTAGCAGCTTCCTTTATGTTGATTTCCAAGCTTTGTTTGGTTATACCTTGATCTTGTCAACATGAAACCTTGCTATATGATTATTAGAAACTGCATGTGGGTAACTTGGTCATATTAATAACTCATACATGTGTTTATATACATTAAACTTATGAAATGATGCTTGAAACTCATGAAAAGAGCTTTGATAGTTGTACCTTGACTCTAATATGAATCTAGATGACAGTTTTCTGAATTTCCATATTTGACTGGTTGTTATATTATTTATTTGTGTGACGGTATCGACATGTTGTAGGAATACTAATTAGACTGTAGTCACCACACTGACTCGACCGTAATAAGACTTAACTTAGTTCTGCACCCAGACTTGGACATTAGAAATAATACCCGTTTGCACGTAAATCGAGATTAATACGCATAACGGAGACTTTTGCATACAAACTGAGAAAGTGACACAAAACCCGAGGTGGACCCCATATGGCCGGCCGCATGACAGCCCCATGTACCCCCCTACACATGTCACCACCTCATGTGACACTTGTCAGTTTAATAACTCATACATGTGTTTATATATATATATATATTAAATTTATGAAATGATGCTTGAAACTCATGAAAGGAGCTTTGATAGTTGTACCTTGACTCTAATATGAATCTAGATGACTTGTACTATATTTGTATCTACTTGAGACCTCGTTATATGAATCTCAAAGACTGCATGATAGAGTCATAATGTATTAAAAGACTCATGCATGTATTTTTATGTATCAAACATACAAATGATGCTTTGAACTCATGATACGAGCTTTAATAGTTATACATAGCCTCATGAGTGGATATATGGAATATTAGAACTGCTATGAATATGTCATACTACTCGTAGGAGCTTATATGTTAAGTACCCTGAGGTTAAATGGTTGTACATTGCATAAACATCATAAATCGATTAGTAGGGAGAAACTGATTTCGGGAGCCTAACCCAGAAATCGATTAGTGGGAGTAACCAATTTCTGGGAACTTTTTTCGAAAAAGTTTCCTTAATGAATAATCGAGGACATGAACTGAATGTTAACATTTATTCTGATTTTGTAAGTATAATATGACGTAAAACAGAATGACGGACGTATAAACATAAATTCGAAAGTATAATCGGAAGTCATTAATGAACCAAACTCCAAAATGAGTGACGCATGTACGGTCGGGATTACGTAAGTGTTAGTTATGCTATGTCAGAAGCAACTCATGCTGAGGATAGAGTCGGATTGGTAAACCAGGCCGCAGTGGCCAGGATAGTAAGAAAAAGGGTGTAGTTTTTGGGTTGTGAAATTGAGTATCCTTTTGGTTCTTTGTGACAAAACGGATATGGTACATACTTCAGTTCTTCTTGATGAAGTGATGTTTATGAAATTGAGTATCCTTTTGCTTCTTCATGACGAAACGGGTATGGTATATGCTTCAGTTCTTCGTGACGAAGTGATGGATATGAAATTGAGTATCCTTTCGATTCTTCATGACGAAACGGATATGGTACATACTTTGGTTCTTCGTGACGAAGTGCTGGTTATGAAATCGAGTATTCTTTCGATTCTTCGTGATGAAACGATATGGTACACACTTCGGTTCTTCGTGACGAAGTAATGGTTATGAAATTGAGTATCCTTTCAGTTATTCGTGACAAAACGGATATGTTGCACACTTCAATTTTTCATGACGAAGTGATGGTTCATAGATTTAAGACTCCTTTCGGTTCTTTGTGACGAAATGGATGTTCTTGAACTCCTTAACACTTCGGTTCTTCGTGACAAGGTGGTCAGTGAGAGATATTTTGGTTAGTAAATGATGTCGGATGTTACTGTGGATGGTAGTGGCATTAAGAATGTCGAGACGAGTCAACTTGGTTGTTCGTATTCCTTTCGAATATGTAGTCGGGCATGTTAGTAGTCATAGTGCAACGGCGAGAACGCAAAACCCTAAACGTTGTACTAAAAGCAGAAACCGTATTCTTGTGTGTGTGACTATATACATTCCATTTGATTTAGTTTTCTCACTCAGCTTTCATAAGTTGACGGCGTTTATATCGCTGGACATTCCCATGTCCAGGCTATCTAGGTGATGAGCACACAGGTTATGAAGCAACGCAAGAGGAGAACGTGAAGGAAAAGTACACCGAAGATCACTATGGTTATGCTAGTTAGAGAGAAGACTAGTATTTATCTTTTTTAAATATTTTTGCTTCTAACTAGAAGACATATCTTATCTTTTGTAATAGTTTTCGTAAGGCCCGAGAGCCAGAAGACACTGATGTATCTATAATGATGTAATAGCTAGTTAGTACTGTGACTTCTTATTATTTTGTATCTATGTAAGCAGACGTTGATTTTATCCTTTTAGTTATGATGTTTATTAGTAGTATTTGGTCATGGATAATTCGGTAATGCAACCAGTCACGTGCCTCAGGGTCCAAGATGGAAAATTTAAAATTTTCCCTATTTTGGCTACGCCGGGGCGTGACAAGGTAATCCTTTCCTACATACATTCTCCTTTAGTTAAAATAAACTTATCGGATTCGAAGACAAGCTTGAATCCTTTCTTACTAAGCATAGGACCCGAAACCAAATTCTTACGAATTTTGGGAACATGCAATACATCCAAAAGAGTTTATTTCCTTTCCAAAAGTAAGCTTTATAACCACATTGCCTTTGCCTTCAACAGTCGCAGCCGCGGCATTTCCCATATAAAGCCTCTCACTATCATCTGACTTTATGTAGGTAGAAAACATGTTTCGATCCCCACAAATGTGCTTGGTAGCCCCGGTATCCATCCACCAACCTTTTGAGTCAATTACAACACAAGACTCCATGATTAGCACTGCAAGATCGTCGATGTCCATCATGTTAACTTGGTTAGGCTTCTTGTTCCCATTAGGTCCTTTCTTATGACGACAGTCGCTAGCACGATGTTTGAGTATTCCATATACCCAACAATTCCCTTTATCTTCTTGGGATCTCGGTCCATAGACCCATTGTATGTAGACTTCCTTTTTTCTTCCTTATTTTTAGACTTAGAAGTGGGTTTTGAGGACTCACCTTCAACGAGATTAGCTTTTAGTTCTGTAGTACCTTGTTGTCCCTTCTTGTCTCCCTTACGATTATCTTCTTCAATTCTTAAATGGACCACCAAATCCTCCATCGAAAGTTCCTTACGCTTGTGCTTAAGATAGCTTTTGAATTCTTTCCACAAAGGCGGCAACTTCTCAATTATGGACGCCACTTGAAATGGTTCACTAATTATCATCCCCTCTAAGATGATTTGATTAATGATCACTTGAATCTTTTCCAATTGCTTAACCACCGGTATTGAGTCCACCATTTTAAAATCTAAAAATCTGCCCACAATGAACTTCTTTGTACCAGCATCCTCGATCTTGTATTTTTTTTTCCAAGGATTCCCATAATTCTTTAGCAATAGTGATAGTCGAATAGACGTTGTAGAGAACATCTTTATGTCCATTTAGGATGTAATTATGAGATAGAAAATCGGAATGGTTCCATGCTTCCAATGCGGCTTGTTGTTCCTTTGACGGATTTTCAGTAGGAACCACCAGCTTATCTCGACGTAGAATGTGAAGCAAGGTTGAGGGTTGTGAGATAGAAGAGCATCTTCATTTTCCATCATTTGAAGTCTTCTCCCTTGAACTTTTTGGGCTTCTCGGCATGAGTATTCTTCACAATAGTTGTAGTAGAAGTAGATTCTACGGCCATCATTCAAACTATAAACTTATTTTTCTATTGTTGGATTCTAATGGATATGAAACTTCAAATAATTAGTGACTAAACTTAGGATCGAAGCAAATATGAATACGTTGTCCAAAAAATAAGTTTACATCCCAAATGCTGTTGTTTTGTGGACTACGACACCTTGTTCTTGAGGATACTACGATCTAACAATTGAAGTACAACTGAACTTCAATTGTTCTACAGAATTGTATGTATATAAGTTGCTCTCAATGACTCTAGAAAAGATGAAGAAGAAAATATAAAATCTGAGTAAAAAGTATATCAAAACTAACTAACTATATTGTATATATAGAGATGTCTATTGGGGTAAGAGATGCCTCTTTACACATATGGTTGTGTCGCAACACCTTTATACTAGATATATATCAATAAATACTTGTTTATCAACCATCATAACAGAAGAAATTCAAAATTCAAAGTTTCCACATGAAAAGTTGTAACTTTTCACAAATTGGGTCCATTCGAACGGGGTCGGTTGAATGGGGCCAATTGACCGGTTGAATACCCCTATGCCAGAACTTGTTTAAAACCTCTTATAGTTGTTGACCTGATCGACAGGTCGAAGGGACCCGGTTGACCGGTCGAAAATCCCTCTGCTAGAATCTTGAAACTTAATGTTCCAAGCCTTTCCCTGAGCATGGAGCTTGTCCATAGCGATCCTAACGATCCCCTTGAGCTTACATAAGCTCTCATTCACACCTCGAATCTTCTTTAATATTTTATCAACATAGTGTGATTATGTGAGAAGATATCCTTCGCAAGTTTGTCTCACTTGTATACCAAGAATAACGTCGGCATTACCTATGTCCTTATGTCAAAACTTGAGCTTAACATTTTCTTGGTTTCATTGATTACTTTCTTGTTCATCGAATCTAACAAGTTGGAGGTAGACAATGGACTCATTGATGGAACCCATGGCCATTTATATAATTTTCACAAATGGCCATAATGTTTTCATCTGAAGCTTATTCGGTGGATGAGTGTGGATCCATATGAACATCGCATATGCCACAACATTATATCACTATCACTTTGTATCTATAGCAATGGATGGAAGTTGGACATCAAGCGATTTTTAATTGGAACTGCAATTCGGTGGCTTTTAGCTTGAGTGTCCACGGATTTTATCAGACATAAATATTCAGTGATTTGTGGTATCCATGTATACTGTCCTCTTTTAGTAACAATCCAAAATGCCCTTTTGGTTTGTGTTACACACATTCAACATGTGTGTTAGGGTACATACACATAGATAGATAAATTATATATGATGGTGTGATCAATTTATTTTAACTAGTAAGGGAGTATACACACATATAGATATACACAATTTTTAATAAATGCATTTTTTTTCCTAATATTTTGTAGAGGTGGATGCAGATAATTAATCTTTTAGGAATTTTTTTAACTATTTATCCTTATATGTCATTTTGTAGAATGGTGTAATTATAATGAGAAAATTTTATTGAGTAATTTTATTTGGTACAAAGGTAAAGAAGGGAACCAAAGAAGAAAAAAAAAAAAAAAAAGGAACAAAAGCTATCCCACCGCTGTCTGCGAGTAGGAGTTGGACAAGATCGTGAGAGGAGTATCAACAATGACAGAAGAAAATTCTGGGTAACTCCTTCGTTAGCCAAAAATTCAGCACACATGTTTCCTTGAAATAATTGGGGTGGCTATTAAAGAATGAAAGTTTCATCGTTAATGCTTAGTTGGGTTTGAGGGAAGAGGGGAAGGAAGGAGAGGGGTAGAGGTAAGTAGAAAATTTTGAGTACTTTAGGCGTACCATGTGGTATGCTTACGTAGTATTCTCCAACTAATGAGAGAGCCTTTTTTTGGGTGGGACTCACTCAAAAGTGAGACCCCTTGCATGTAGGGAATGCGGATCCCACTCAAGAGACTCTCTCTCATTGGTTGTAGGGTACCACACAGTACTAGTGGTACAACCAAGGTATCCAATAACTTCTCGAAGGGAAAAGAGTAAGGAAACAGTTAAAATCACTTATTTTGTAGGATGAAAGAGAGGAAAGAGGGGAAGAGAGGAAAGACGGGAAGAGAGGAGGGGTTTTACTTCTCTTCGGGCCCACAAATTTCAGTCTGTCGAAAAGTGGAAGAAATAGAATATAGAGAAAATGCTTCTCTTATCTTTTAACTTTTTATCCTAAAAAATAACGGTATTTAATTTAATATAAGATTATAAAGTTAAAATGTATAATATTTCTTTATTTCCTCACTTATGTCTTGTTTTACCAAAACACAATGAGATAATACTCTCTTTCTTTCTCTAAGGAAGTAAGGATGCCTCTTCCATACTCCTGTATTTCCTTCTTTCCATTTTTTTCATTCTTTCTACCAAAAGTAGCATAAAAGATGGGTGCAGAGAATATAGAGCTGAGGTGATAGAATTTACTAATGAGGTGACATCCAATTAAAACGTCTCAATCTTGCAATGAGTGGAGTTAAATTGCTTTCAGTAAAATAATTACTCTCACTAGATTGTATTAATGCAGTTGTAGTTCCCGCCAGTTATACACATAACAGTACCCACCTCTCTCTCTCTCTCTCTCTCTCACACACACACACACACAGGCAAAAACCAAACAGCTTCTGCTCTGCTTTCGCTCTCTCCAATTCGCCTCTGTTTCTTCTTTCGGAAAGGCGATCCAGTAGCAAAATCACCAACCGGCCCCTCTCTCTCTCTCTCTCTCTCTCTCTCTCTCTCTCTCTCTCATTTTACTATCTTCATTGCTGTCAGCATTCTCTCTCTAAAAAACCTCTCTTTGTCTCTTGGTCTTCAACTAGTTGATCAAGCTATTCTTCTTCTTTTTTTTTTTTGGGGTGTGATGGAGTACCAGTACCACTCATGTATAGCAAAAAGGACAAGGTCTGGAACAGCCAAGTATTTAAAAGAAGTCCACCGTGAATTCATGAAGATGAACTACAACTCTTGTATAGCAAAAAGGACTAGAGCCGGTACAGCTAAGTATTTCAGAGAATTCCCCAATGAAAACAGTGATGAGCCCTCAATGTCACAGACTTTGTATCTGTTCCAAGGTACATCTTTAGAGAGAGAGAGAGAGAGAGAGAGAGAGAGAGAGAGAGAGAGAGAGAGAGATTCTGTTTTATGGTTTCTTTGTTTTTCATCTGTTTAGGGTATTATGCTCTCATGACTGTTATAATGATTGATTGTAGCGTGTGGATGTATATATTTTTGAATTCCTGCATCAACATTTTTTGAGATTTGAGTGTGTTATAAATTGGTGTCTCTTCATCTTGTGCCTTCTTCTTTGTTAGTTAATTAGCTTTATTTTGGGGTCCAACCAAATAAGATTACTACATGTTTTGGGAATTGGTGTACCCCTTATATATTCCTGGTGTTAGTTTGAATACATGGTTGATAATGAATTTAGCTCCTTTTTCCCTAATACAGTAATTTTTTATATGGTTTTCAACTGTAGAATACTGATTGGAATGCCCTTCCATGTATGTTATTAGTACCATTTGCCTATCTCATTAATGACAAAAATACAAGTATATATATAGTTTTCTATCATTTTCCTCCACAATATCTCTATTTTCTGTTTTGCCTGTTGTATGAGATTCATGTGTTCCTTAACAGGGTTCAATCATGATGATCTCTCCAAGGATACGGAAATTGAGAAAATTGGTGAAAATGTAAAGGAAGAGGAAGTTCCTGACTCTAGGACTAAGACTAAATCGAAACCACTGCCCTGTGAAGAAGATGGATTTGGTGTTTCGAGTAGGACGAGGTTGAAGATCCGCTTGGAGAAGAAAACTCTGAAATGTGATGAAGGGATTTCCTTCAGCGATTCAGATGTACTACCAACATCTAGTGGTACAAGCACCCATGACTCAGAAGACGATAATTTTGACTCAGAGGAATCTGCGAGTAATAGTATGGCGAAGTTGAGATCTTCTTCCGAGGAGGGTGGGAAAGATGACTTAGAGGAGGCTGATGAAGAAGAGATCAGTGAAGAAAAGAACGACAACATATTCAATGGAATTCATGAAGAAAATGGAGAGATAAAAGATAGAGTCAGCAATGATATAGAAGATCGTGGGCAGGAGAGTGAAAGTGGAAGACAAGAAGAAGAATTCAGGAACTCTACTAAATGGAAACAGGCTATCTGTGATAAAGGAGAGAAAGCTAGGAAAGAAGCAATTTTGAGCAAGTCCAATAACATAGGAATGAGGGATGCCAATCCTTATTTTGAGAGAAGAGAACTGTTTGGTAGGAAGAAAAAAAGAAAGCTGGGTTCTTCAACCCAGACATGCGAGAGGAAAGGAAGTAATGACTCAAAAGGAATTGGCAAGGAAAATGGTGAAAGAAATGATCAATTCAATGGTAACAATTCAGATATAGAAGATTGTGGGGAAGGAAAAGTAGGTGGGAAAGAAGAGGAACCAGTGGAATCCCCTAATACAAAGCAAGAGATTGCAGGTGAAGATAATACCTTCAATGGCTATTGTGGCACTAAAAAAGGGTGTGGAAGAAAGAATGTAGGAGAGAAAGGAAAGGTAACTGCAGATTTCACAAGAAGGAAGCGAGTTTCTTCTATTCAAGACAATGATATCCTAAAAATTCTTGTTGATTCTACATTGGATACTGAAAAAGCCCTTGAATGTGAGGTTTATTATGAACAAGATGCTAAGAAGCCATGTACAGTTGAGTTTACACTTCCTTTGAAGTTTAAATTTGAGGATGATGAGCCTGAACCGGAAGAGAAATCAGATTTTGATATAATGGTGGACAACTTGTTTGATGAAATGACTTTTGATCTCATATCCAAGGAAGTTGGTAGCTTTGACCGCCCTGTGGTAAGTTTTTCACTCTACAGCCTAAATGACTAGAGTAAGACTCCGTTTGGTTCATGGAATTGGTGAGGGAAAATAAAAGAAAATATATAGGTAACATTTTCCTTTTGTCTAGTTACGTAGGAAATGGTGAGTGAGACTTCTCTTCTAGACTTTCTAACAACTCTTTTGTTTGGAACCTAATCATAGGCAAAAGTTTGTGAAGAAAAAAGACGTCATAGCACTCATAGTGAAAGAAAAGTTTTTGGTCATCGAGAATCCAATGGCATCACCAATCTCTATTTTCTGCAGTACACGGATCAGTGCCTGTAAAATGTGAGAGACTGGTTATTGTGAACTAAGTAATTTCATGAGTTATCTAATTCCTACTACTAAGTGAAATTTGAGGTTTATATGCTGGTCTCTTTTAGGAGAAATTAACAGATGCATAGTTCGCCTCCTCTGGAGAACACATATATTTACATACCACAATAACGACTATTATTTACATCGGTTTGAAGCATTGAACGTGTCAAAGAGTGATACGCCTTGCCAGGCCCATTCTCTAACAGCTTAAGCTTTTGGAGCAACTGGTGACTTGGCACAACGTTTGTCGATTAGTTTTGATTGATTACAATTGGAAACAACAAGGAGATACGTATTGAAGGATTGTGAACTTATTCCATCTATCAACTTTGACAGCCAAATGTAGCATGAACTTGGTACTCTTTTTTAAATCGATTTTTTGCAACTTTAAGAATTCTTTGAATTGTCTGCAGGTTGACAATCAAAACACAACCGTCTCAGCAGCCGAAACTGATCAAACCATCCTCTGCCGTAACGGGAAGCACCATCTTGTCCTTGACGAGGAAATTGGATTAAGATGCCTCTATTGTTCTCTTGTGGACCTTGAGATTAAAAATGTAACACCACCTTTTGTAAGTAATGTTGGAATTAAAAATTGTATGAAACCATTGTTCCCTAAGGCTCTGTTTGGTTTGCGGATTTAGAGAATGAAAAGAAAAATGAGAGAAAAACTACTTTCCTTTTGTTTTCCTCATGCTTAACTAGCATCGAAAACTAAAAATGATCAAAACATAGTGTAACTTGAGCAAAAAGGGTGGTAATTCATAATTGACTAATATCATATTTTCTTTTTCTTACTATTTTCCTTATTTACCAAACAAAGAAATTTATTTTCCTTGATTATTTTTTTTTCTTCCTTTGCCTCACTAAATCCACAAAACAAATGGAGCTAAGAAGCTACACGCCTATGACTTTCTAACTCTTCATTTTGGCAGTTAAAGAAGACATCTGCAGAAGCATCCAAGAGAGGAAATATTTATGGAAACAATGACCTTTCATTGTTTGATGGAGTTGAATTTCAAGATACAAGGGATAATCTCAAGGACCCTTTGAGACCTAGCAAAGGGAGTGTTTGGCACATCATTCCTGGTATCAAACAAACCATGTATCCGCACCAACAAGACGGATTTGAGTTTTTATGGAAGAATTTAGGAGGAACGATTGACCTTTCTGAGTTAAAGAGTTCAAATCCAAGTGGAGTGGGTGGCTGCATTATTTCACATGCCCCTGGCACCGGAAAAACCCGTCTCACCATTGTTTTCATACAAACTCTTTTGAAATTATTTCCAAATTGTCGGCCTGTAATTATCGCTCCTGCCGGGATGCTTCTTACTTGGGAAGAAGAATTCAGAAAATGGAAAGTTGAGTTTCCTTTCCACAACCTCAACAATTTGGAGCTCTCGGGGAAGGAAAATAAGGCCGCTCTTGAATTTTTAACAGAGAGAAAACGCCAAGACAAACATACGGTCCGTTTGGTAAAGATTTATTCATGGAACAAGGATAAAAGCATTCTGGGATTAAGCTATAATTTGTATGAGATGATTGCAGGAGAGAAATTTATAAAAGAGAAAGGAAAGAAAAAGAAACAGAAAAGGAAAGTCGTTCTTGATAAGCAAGCTGAACAGTTAAGGAAAATACTATTAGAGTTCCCCGGTTTGATAGTACTTGATGAAGGGCATACACCGCGTAATGAACGGAGTCGCATTTGGAACACCCTCTTGAAAATCAAAACAGAAAGACGGATCATCCTTTCAGGAACTCCTTTTCAGAACAATTTTGGAGAGCTCTTTAATACTTTACGTCTTGTAAGACCGGAAATTGCGAGTGTCCTCTCCAAAGAAAAGACTTTTATGGACATGATTCCATCGAGAGGTGGAAAACATTTTAAAAGGAAATGGAGAGAGAAAGGGGAATTTCATCTTCCTCATTCAAGGGCTAGAGTTCTTAATGAGGCGATAGAGAAGCTCAAAGCTACGATAGCACCATTTGTCCATGTTCATAAAGGTAGCATTCTTCAAAAGAGCCTCCCCGGTATGAGAGACTCTGTAATACTTTTAACTCCACCATATCTTCAGAAGAACCTCATTGATAGGATTGAAGGTTCAAAAGCCACGTTCAAACTCGAACATAAAATGGCTTTGATCTCTGTCCATCCTTGTCTACTTTCGGACTGTTCGTTGACTGAGAAGGAAAAGTCAACCATTGATCTAGATTCACTGGAACAGCTCAGACTAAATCCCAATGAAGGTGTTAAAACCAGATTCATTATGGAGCTCGTTCGCTTAAGTGATGCGATGAATGAGAGGGTGCTAATATTCAGTCAATATCTCGACCCATTGGAATTAATAAAAGTCCAGCTCAGAAAAATCTTCGGGTGGACTGAAGAGAAGGAAATTTTGCATATGCAAGGAAAACTTGATCAAAAACCCAGGCAAAACTTGATAAATCTTTTCAATGATCCGGAGAGTGATGCAAAAGTATTGCTTGCATCCATAAGGTGCTGTTCCGAAGGGATAAATCTAGTCGGGGCTTCAAGGGTCATTTTACTTGATGTTGTTTGGAACCCATCGGTGGAAAGGCAAGCTATAAGTCGGGCGTATAGGCTTGGCCAAAAGAAAGTTGTGTATACATATCACCTAATGACTTCTGGGACTACTGAAGGGGATAAGTACTGCAGACAGGCTGAGAAGGACCGTCTATCTGAGTTGGTGTTTAGTTCCACGAACAAGGAAAATGAGAAAAAAAATGTTCCTTCTGTAGCCTTCAATGATAAGATCTTGGAGGAGATGGTTGTTCATGAAAAGCTCAAGGATATGTTTGAGAAGATCATTCACCAGCCAAAGGAGAAGAACTTAACTGAAAGTTTTACCTTAGCATCGCTGTGATAGATGAGGCTTAAATGAATTTGGTGATGTCGCAATTATGGTAATTTTTTTTTCAATGTTCAATTCCAGTATTTACATTTTCAAGTATCCACTATCTAAAATTTTCATTATGGTTCTTTTCTCTTGGGTTGTTTCATGGACAGCGATTACTTCTATAGAGATAAGACTCAAGGATATTCAAGTTTTGCAGCAAGTAGAGAATGCTATCACAAAAGGAATTAACAGTTGAAATTAGTGTATTAAAATGTGGCCTTTTTGGTCAAATTTATATGCTTTTGATGTACTTGCATGTTATGGGTATTTTGTAGGTGCTTGAAGGATGGTTGTTCCATTTTGTGCTGTCTTGGTGAACTCAAATGACTTTCGGTGCTGTTTATCTCAGGTGCACATATGAAGCTGACTATTTTTTGTTTCTTTTTTGGGTTAGACTTGTTGGTCCATTTTGTGTATAGCAAGGGATGATGAGTTCACTAGACTTTGTCATCTATATTTTGTTGGATCTATTGAATGAAGTCACAAAGAATACTTACAATTAACAGCTGTACATAAAAATATATTGCAGTCATTCGATAGATTTGAAGCTGATGGTTATTACGCAACTCACAAAGCTTTTCGGGCACACCACAAATTGAGAACCAACTAGGAAATGTCTTTGAACCAAACTGTTTTGATCGAGGAAACTAGATAACCTTTTCTTGATGCTAATTTTCATGTCTCATTCATTTTGCTTTCAAAAATATCACTCTTCTTTTCCTACGTTGTTGAAGCATTTTTTTGTCACATGAACAAAGAGAGTTATTTATGTCCAATGCGTAGTCATGTCCAATAGGTGAAATTTGGTAATGGGTGTTGTATCTTTAAGGCTCTGGCCCCCATGTGGCTTTTTAAAAGTGGCTTATGAAATTAATTATTGAGTTGTTTGATAATTTTATACAAGTGACATATTATTCTTACAAAAATAACATCATGAAATAAAAAAGCAACATTGAGCTTTTAAAAGCCCCTCCCCCCACCCACAAAAAAAAGCCCTAAGTTCAATTTTGCAAAGCTCATAAACTAGTTGTCAAATAAATTAACATGGATTTGTGCTTTAAAAAAGGAGAAGCAACAAAATGGAGGCCAAACTAAGCCTAAGTCAGGTCTGGCACCAGAAACTTGATATTATGTTCAGCTTCATGTACTAACTAATTAGTGTCAGCTACATGTGCTAAAGGCATTTAATTGTTGCCTCAAAGTTCTACACACCAAATGACTTTATATTACATAGATCCACCCACTCTTGTTGCTGAGGATGTGCCTTTTTAGGAGGTTAACTTAAATGCATTTATTTGGAATGTTTGGCAATGATGAAAACAAGAACAGATTCAAACCAAGTCTTACTTTTACTTGGTTTTTATGAAAATCAATGGGATATGTTGGTCTGATAAAGAACCAGTTCTTGTCACATTGTTAAGTCCAATACGAATTCCTATGTGGTTCTTCTTTGAACAACAGAACTAGTTCTTCTCTACCGTGACTTTCATTATTGCTACCTTTTAGTTATAAAATAGCATCCCTCTGCAATAAAAGTTGTTTGCTTTTTCTTGGTGCTATTGTGGCAGGTGGTTTAATTTATGGAGTTGAATAGGGTGTTTTTCTTCGAAAGATGTGGATGATAATGGTGGAGTCTCGCAATGATGAATAAGGATCTTGAAACTGGAACATTGTGAAATTGAAGGGGAAAAAAAAAACCATACATATTACTTAAAAAAAAATTTGATGTCAAATTCTAAAATAGAAATTCCACGTTTCCAAACGTTACACAAAATATTTGAAGACTGTTTATTTTGAGTTTAGAGGTGCTGGTCAAACTTAAGGCCAAAATTAAGTAGTCTTAACATTTTCAACCTTAAATTTTCTGAATTGAACAATTATGCCTAGATTTAATCGACTTTGGCATTACTTCACATGTCATTTTATTTTAATTTCCCCTTCATGTATCTTTTGTTTTGTTTTAGGCTTGTAGCAACTGATGTGTTCATCACCATCGTTTGAGTGTTTGATCTTTAAATCTTTGCTTTCTTCAATGTGGATCAATAGTTTTTTTCATCTCCAGTCAATTCATGATTGTAATAGCATCTAACCTTAGTATGTATCATGTTGCATCAAAATCAACTTACACCCAAAAAAAACAAAAAAAAAAATAAAAATACTAGTGAATCACATCACTCTGTATCTATCTATGAGATGAAGTCTTAGGCTCTGCGTAGTAAACGGATTTAAGGAAGGAAAAAATAAAAAGTTAAAGGAAATTGAAGTACTGTTTTCCTTGTTTGTTAGCAAGAAAAAAATATGCACCAATCAAACAAAGCCTTTGAAGCATTTATGCATTTTCTACACTTAAAAATTGTAAATTGTGCTAGGTGTGAATGAAAAATAAATAGACTTATAGAAATGCCTTTTTCTCATTTTCTTTAAACCAATTGCATATGATGTCACCATAATCTATTACGGAGTATTATTTTTACAACAATCAATTAGAATCTGTTCGTGTTCTCATCCCTTTTCATATTTTTTTAAAATTTATTTTGGGTCATAATCCCTTTTCTCATCTCATGTATAGAAAGGGCATAAATAGAATACTGTCACACCCCGATTTTTGGACAACCATATATTTAATCCAGAGCATGTATCTAGACTAATATTCAATTTTCAAAACACCGAGAGTGACACTCTCACACAAGCTAATAAATAATTTATTTGAAAATAAAATTTTATGCTCATTAAATAAGGACATGTAATCCTGTGTTAATATAAAAATTCTATATTATTAAATTTATATTCCCAATCCTCCATTTCATTATGAAAGAAATAATATTCCATTACAAATATAACACCATTTTAATTTACAAAAGAAATACAAAGTTCATTAAATAAAATTTCTTACAAAGTTCATCTAGAATAAAATAAAAATAAAAAATATAAAGTCTATACATTCGGTGGTCAGAGCAACTATAACGTTCCAATGCCCAAAGACTCCACAACCAAGCAGAACGGTCACATCATCAAAAGCAATATCCTGCACATGTCATCCAACTACGTTTCACACAGAAACGCACCCGAATGCATAACACACTCGGGTCAGTCACATGACTGGTATGAGTTAAACAAAAATAATAAAGTCTGAGGGCTCCAACCTGAACCCGTAGACTACAAACCACATTACAACACTATTGGGCCAATACAGGTAGTTCCACACACATATTTGGACAAAAGGGTAGTTTCCATTTATGTGGTGGCAAGTAGTTTAAAAAAAAAAAAAGTAGTTTCTTGCCCAAAACCCAAAGCTACTACGATTTCATACTTACGCATCTACTTATGGTGAGCCAAACTTGTAAAACATTAGTGGGCCCACCATCCTGCAAATTGAATGATCACAAACCAAGCAAACAATTCCGTATACAAACCGTCCACATTCTAACTCAAATGTCGCATTCATTATTCCACGCTTATTAGTCTTATGAAATAATCCATTTTCATTATTTATTAGCATTAAATTTATCTTTGTATTCCCTAGGTTCACCCCTTGGCCACCCTCCATGGTACAGCCCACATATATATCCCATGTGTGCCCGAACATACTACCAACACCCACTCCGGTGCCAGTTTGGTTGGGGTATCAACCAAACTAGGTATACACAACGGACGGCTGGTCAATATGTCAAGACGTCTATACAATATAAGCCGAGCATAAGGCTTAGGCCAGCTTGATCACGAAGCCACTGACAAAAAAGTACACTCAACAAGTCTTAAGTCAGCTTGATCACGAAGCCACTGGCAAAAGAGTGCGAGCTACCAAAAACAATAACACAACAAAGGGGAGTAGTGAACACTAAGATCTATGTCGCAATTATCACTTATCGTTCGTATTATTCCCAATAATTGTGAATTTCACGTTTATCAAATAGTTCCGTCTTATCATCCAATTACATCTTTAACTTTTAGATGTATTTCAATTTCTTACAATAAAGGGTTTTATCAATTAACCCATAACAATCTTCCCTAAAAATTCCAAATCAAATTACAAGATCCCCAATATACTATTCAACGTATCTAATTTACTCATTTTTATCAAAATGACCACACAATAAGGTCAGTTATTTCAGGTATACTAACTCAACCCAACATTCAATATCAGCCTATAAAAAAACACATAATAAAAATTCACATTCTCATATCGTAAAGTATTATAACAATCGTTCCACAATATTTTCATCGGACTCAACTTTAATGACTATCACCCATTTTTTTTTATAGCTCAACATTATATGAGAATTCATGCATCTCTAAGTAATTTTCGTTAAGTCATACGAACGAATAAAAAAATACACAACGAATCATATTTCTCCAATTTCATACATTTTAATATAAAAAAAAAAACTGCTACTGAAATCTTCAATTTCTGCTCAAACGGTGCAGAATCATGAAAAATACCATTAGACGAAAAGTGTGCAGAATCGCGTTTCCTATAGGCTTAAGCGGGCAGAATATTCAAATTCAAAACCACGATTTTCTAATAATTTTCTAAAGTTTCTGCAACTGTGTGAACTACACATAAAACGAATTTCACATATATTTTCTAACAAACATGAATATTTCACATATGGTTTTTATCAAACTAACGATTCCCCTAACCCTTTTGAATACTCTAATGTCATGATCGCAAAATCACACGAAGGGGAAAAGAAAATATCTAGATTACTTCAACAATAACAACGTATCCATTACAAAGGTTTAACCCTAATAATTAAATTAAATATGTACGTACTAATTTAATTACTCCCATATATACATATACATACGTGTATATATATATGAATACACAAAGTTTAACTCACCGAGTTGATAAAAAAATGGCAATCACGAATACCCCACGATCCACACGTGACCACGAACCCGGGACCGTTCTCCTTCTTCTTCCTTCTTCTTCTTCTTTTTCTTCTCTCTCTCTCTCTCTCTCTCTCTCTCTCTCTCTCTTTTTCTTCTCTTCCCTTTTTGTTTTAATATGGGGGCTAGGGTTTTTAACATAAGTAGATATGTACACTACACACACAACACATGTCAAATAAACACACATAAATATATAAATCCCGTTTTTTCTTCTTGTGGGCTCACAAAAGAGATCTATATGAGCCCAGAATGCAGTACAAAGTATTAAAATGAGTAGCCCAATGGTTACCCATGACCCCGGTACTAAGTTTTAATGTTAATTACATTATTTAACACATTCGCGGGCCTGTAAACACTATATAACAAAAATAAATATCAACCCTTCACTTTTTTTTTAACAAATATAAATTAATAAAATATAACTCCCAAACTAAACGCGCTCACTCATGATTTAATTGATACGTCCACCAAACACTTAAATTTTTCAACACATGTCTTACATAGGCACACTCATATATTATTGCTAAATGAAAAAAATTAATTAAAATAATTATTTACACACTTAAAAATTTTAGGGTTGTTACATTCTACCCTCCTTAAAGAAATTTCGCCCCAAAATTTGTAGCAACGGTAAATACACAATTCAGTCATAAATAAAGTTAGGCACGCAATTTTCATACAAATCATTGATTACGTTTAGCTCTCAACTATACAAGACCAAGTACGCCGAGCGACTAATCCAAACAAGGAAAACCTCATATATATATACTTTATTCTCGTATAATTAATCGTCAAAAGGTAATCAACAACATAAAGTTTGATGTAAAGATTGTGAATATAAACTATGCATGTAACATGCTCACAGTTAATCAAGAATTCTAACTATATGCCCATGTTTACCTCTTACCATGTCCCCCATTATACCTACTCGGGATACCCATACTTATTATTCAAACATGCGTTCAAGAATATACATAACTCTGCACTGGAAATAAGACTGCGAAGATAATAATGCGGTCGAAAATAAACCAACACGTGCTCAGATTCATCATAGTTGTAGAAAATAGAATCCCGTTGATCCGATAGATGCTCCAGAATATAATAAAAAGCCCGAATAAAGATACAAGAATTATGCTCAATACCAAAATACTTGTTCATAAGTATAGCTCCATAATAAGAAGTCCGAGATAACCGAATTATAGAACACATATGAGAATACCAGTCGATAATAAGGGAAATAATATATATGATTTTTCCCGATAATAACAAAATTTTCGATACTCCAATAGAATAATAATCTCTCGGATAATATGCCTGTAGATACCAGATAATTCTGAAGGCCCGCTAATAACAATATAAATCCACTGAACAGGAGCTCCACTGTTGATCATCCTCCAACTCTCCTCTACTACCCGTCATACCAATAATATGTATGCATCCACTATTATGCAACTCAGTATATAACAAATGATTTCAACAAATTAACATATAATGATAGACTCGGAAAGTTATGTAATTAATTGATTAAGACAATTAAATAACATGTAGACAACACATGGATAACACATAAGTACACATAACCCGAAACCCAAATAAATCCGTGACCTATAGCTCTGACCCACTAACACAATGCCGAGTATCCCCTAAACACCTCCCAATCTAAGGCAACCAAAAGCTCTGATACCAAACTGTCACACCCCGATTTTTGGACAACCAAATATTTAATCCAGAGCATGTATCTAGACTAATATTCAATTTCCAAAACACCGAGAGTGACACCCTCACACAAGCTAATAAATAATTTATTTGAAAATAAAATTTTATGCTCATTAAATAAGGACATGTAATTCTGTGTTAATATAAAAATTCTGTATTATTAAATTTATATTCTCAATCCTCCATTTCATTATGAAAGAAATAATATTCCATTACAAATATAACACCATTTTAATTTACAAAAGAAATACAAAGTTCATTAAATAAAATTTCTTACAAAGTTCATCTAGAATAAAAAAAAAAAAATATATATATATATATATAAAGACTATACATTCGGTGGTCAGAGCAACTACAACGTTCCAATGCCCAAAGACTCCACAACCAAGCACAACGGTCACATCATCAAAAGCAATATCTTGCACATGTCATCCAACTACGTTTCACACAGAAACGCACCCGAATGCATAACACACTCGGGTCAGTCACATGACTGGTATGAGTTAAACAAAAATAATAAAGTCTGAGGGCTCCAACCTGAACCCGAAGACTACAAACCACATTACAACACTATTGGGCCAAGACAGGTAGTTCCACACACATATTTGGACAAAATGGTAGTTTCCATTTATGTGGTGGCAAGTAGTTTCTTGCCCAAAACCCAAAGCTACTACGATTTCATACTTACCCAACTACTTATGGTGAACCAAACCTGTAAAACATTAGTGGGCCCACCATCCTACAAATTGAATGATCACAAACCAAGCAAACAATTCCGTATACAAACCGTCCACATTCTAACTCAAACGTCGCATTCATTATTCCAAGCTTATTAGTCTTATGAAATAATCCATTTTCAATATTTATTAGCATTAAATTTATCTTTGTATTCCCTAGGTTCACCACTTGGCCACCCTCCATGGTACAGCCCACACATATATCCCATGTGTGCCCGAACATACTACCAACACCCACTCCGGTGCCAGTTTGGTTGGGGTATCAACCAAACCAGGTATACACAACGGACGGCTGGTCAATATGTCAAGACGTCTATACAATATAAGCCGAGCATAAGGCTTAGACCAGCTTGATCACGAAGCCACTGACAAAAAAATACACTCAACAAGTCTTAAGCCAGCTTGATCACGAAGCCACTGGCAAAAGAGTGCGAGCTACCAAAAACAATAACACAACAACGGGGAGTAGTGAACACTAAGGTCTATGTTGCAATTATCACTTATCGTTCGTATTATTCCCAATAATTGTGAATTTCACGTTTATCAAATAGTTCCGTCTTATCATCCAATTACATCTCTAACTTTTAGATGTATTCCAATTTCTTACAATAAATGGTTTTATCAATTAACCCATAACAATCTTCCCTAAAAATTCCAAATCAAATTACAAGATCCCCAATATACTATTCAACGTATCTAATTTACTCATTTTTATCAAAATGACCACACAATAAGGTCAGTTATTTCAGGTATACTTACTCAACCCAACATTCAATATCAGCCTACAAGAAACACATAATAAAAATTCACATTCTCATATCGTAAAGTATTATAACAATCGTTCCACAATATTTTCATCGGACTCAACTTTAATGACTATCACCCATTTTTTTTTATAGCTCAACATTATATGAGAATTAATGCATCTCTAAGTAATTTTCGTTAAGTCATACGAACGAATAAAAAAAAACACAACGAATCATATTTCTCCAATTTCATACATTTTAATATATAAAAAAAAAACTGCTACTGAAATCTTCAATTTCTGCTCAAACGGTGCAGAATCATGAAAAATACCATTAGACGAAAAGTGTGCAGAATCGCGTTTCCTATAGGCTTAAGCGGGCAGAATATTCAAATTCAAAACCACGATTTTCTAATAATTTTCTAAAGTTTCTGCAACTGTGTGAACTACACATAAAACGAATTTCACATATATTTTCTAACAAACATGAATATTTCACATATGGTTTTTATCAAACTAACGATTCCCCTAACCCTTTTGAATACTCTAATGTCATGATCGCAAAATCACACGAAGGGGAAAAGAAAATATCTAGATTACTTCAACAATAACAACGTATCCATTACAAAGGTTTAACCCTAATAATTAAATTAAACATGTACGTACTAATTTAATTACTCCCGTATATACATATACATACGTGTATATATATATATATATGAATACACAAAGTTTAACTCATCGAGTTGATAAAAAAATGGCAATCACAAATACCCCATGATCCACACGTGACCACGAACCCGGGACCGTTCTCTTTCTTCTCCCTTTTCTTCTTCTTCTTTCTTCTTCTTCTTTTTCTTCTCTCTCTCTCTCTCTTTTTCTTCTCTTCCCTTTTTGTTTTAATATGGGGGCTAGGGTTTTTAACATAAGTAGATATGTACACTACACACACAACACATGTCAAATAAACACACATAAATATTAAATCCCGTTTTTTCTTCTTGTGGGCCCACAAAAGAGACCTATATGAGCCCAGAATGCAGTACAAAGTATTAAAATAAGTAGCCCTATGGTTACCCATGACCCCGGTACTAAGTTTTAATGTTAATTACATTATTTAACACATTCGCGGGCCAGTAAATACTATATAACAAAAATACATATCAACCCTTTACTTTTTTTTAACAAATATAAATTAATAAAATATAACTCCCAAACTAAACACGTTCACTCATGATTTAATTGATACGTCCACCAAACACTTAAATTTTTCAACACATGTCTTACATAGGCACACTCATATATTATTGCTAAATGAAAAAAATTAATTAAAATAATTATTTACACACTTAAAAATTTTAGGGTTGTTACAAATACGATTTGAGTTGAATGTCAAAAAAATTAAGAGAGCCAAGAACAACTATCAGTTTTATTGGGAGAGGCATAACAACTTGAGTTGTAGGGTTCTTTAGGTGAGGCTGTGATTGAATTAGATCGGATCCCCTTCTTAGGGCCACTCGAAGGCGTTTTCACCTAAGGTTACGAGGATAAGTGTCAGTCATCAACTAGTTTCCTTCGAGTGGCGTCTCACTCCTGAATGTGCTCGGGGTACCTCGGAAATATTAGATACTAACGGACCTCGGTTGGGTCGATCGGGTGACTAATCCTTAGACCATTTTGACTGTTTAGATACATATATTTATTTAAAAGAGTGAGTATTGAGAGAGGGGGAATGGTGTATAGAGAGAGGAGAGGAAAATGGAAAATATGTAAAAAGATGGAAGAATTTCAAAATTTCAACATTTAAATTTAAGAAATGGGTGAAGAGTTAGAATAATTTTGAACTTTTAGATGATGTCTCGCATCAAGAGTCCAAAATGCTCTTGCATCAAAGTGATTCCTCCTATATAACGGGTATGTTTTGGCAACAACTTTGTTTCTCTGCTATTCAATCACAAAAAATGGTCAATGACAAATTTCTGTGATTGACTATTTTTTTTTTTTTTTTTTTTTTTGCGATTGAAATGTAGAAGTTGATTTGTCAAACAATTTTTAATTTTTTAAAAATTATGTAATCATTTTTAAAGTTCGAAAAGCTATTGCCTCATGGGCCTATACTAAGCTATTTTAACTAAGATCATTTGCAATGGTGTAGTACAAGAGTACTTTTTTGCTCAGCCAAACACTCTATTGGATGAGCATGTGAGACCACCACTTTTTATCTTTTGTTTATCCCTATTTTATCCTTGAGTCCAAGTATAGTAAAATTAAGTTAAGTTCGCACAACCCAAAAAAAAAAAGAGAGAGAGAATTCACAGCAATGTAGGAGTTGAAACCGCAGAGAGAATGTCGAAAGGACTCTCATAATATCATTTCCCTAAGCGCACACCGTTTTGGTTGGCAATGTCACACATTACTGCGGTTTCACCTTCATTTTTTTTTCCTCCCTTTAGGGTAAAATTTCACACATAATTTTCACATAACTTTTTGTACACAACCCATAAAAGTGTGTCTATCTCTTTCTTGTGTCTCTCTCATGTGTAGTGACACATAAAAGAGATAGCCACACTTTTGTGCGTTATATATAGAAAGTTGTGTGAAAGTTACGTGTGAAGTATTACCCTTTTTTTTAATACTTAAAAACACAAAAAAAACAAAAAAAAAAAAAAAAAAACGAAAATGGCGAAGACGCCAATGCCTTTAGCGTTTGGCTATCAAACAGCTTTTCTATTTTGCTATTTTGTTTATAACAGTAAAACTCAGTTGAATGATATACTTAAGTTTCACTAGGCTAATGCTAATGTCAAAGTAGAAATTGTTAATGTCAAAGCAGAAAGTATCGATAAAATTTTAGCAATAATTATTTAATGCCAAAGCAGAAATTGCTAATGTTAAAACAGAAAGTGTCGTTAAAAGTTTTAGCGACAGTTTAATGTTAAAGCAGAAATTACTAATGTCAAAGCAGAAAGTGTCGCTAAAGATTTAGCGACAGTTTGACATTAGCATTAACCTTTCACTCTTATACAGTATACACTACACTAATTTAACCTACCAATTGCACAGTTGAGAAACCACCCCTACACTAATTATCCTAATTTCCCCTACAATCCTACACCATGGCATATGCTCTAATGAGTAATGCTATGTTTCTAAAAATTGGTATCCTAAATATAGTTCTCAACACATGTGGTAATTTGACCACTTCCAATAATGGTGGGATTATCTCAACATTCTCTAATAAAAATTGAGTAAACCCATTACCAAAAGTGTTAGAAATCAAATTTGGGATATAAATCTCCTCAAAGGAAAGTAAATTTTTGGATAGAATATCAATATTTCTTAACTAAAAACAACAATGTTAGGCACAAACCTTCAACCACACCTCAAACCATACTTTAAATGCATGTACCTTTTGTGTGAATTTTTCACACAGGGTCCACACATTTTTGGGAAGCACAGTGTATATGTATTTAAAGCATGTATTGTGGTTTGAGGTGTGATTGAAGATGTGTGTGCCTAACATTATTAAACTAAAAATATATATAGGAATACTTTATGGGGATATTAGGTCATAGACCCCTTAAAATTATGTGTTTTTAGTAAAAAAACCCACGTTTATTTTGCAGTTTTATGAAAAGCCCCTCGCTACTTTTTCGTATTTGATGAAAAGCCCCTCCGCTCACAGATTATGTCATATTATCTGTGAACTTTAAATATCATAACTCACTCGTTTTTTGGTCTTTTTGGGTGATTTTTTTTTTGATATCATGTATTTTTTCGAGATCTACGCATTAGATTTGAAAGTTGTACAAAAAAAGTAATTTGGAACTTCATTTTTCATTTTTATCTTTCAGATATATAATATTATCTGTTTACACTATAATATTATCCGTTTTGCTAATTTCAAAATATCAAATTTTACGAAAAACGGACTTGTATAACAAAAGTTATAGCAATTTTAGTGTAAAAAATGCCTAATGCGAAAAAGAAAAGTAGCATGGGTTTTAGTTTTGAAGAGTTTTATTTGAGGGGGCTATGGTCGAAGGTCCCTACTTTATGTTGGGTATACTTGGAACACACCCATTCACACATCTTTTGAGTTATTCACACAACTTTTGGGACACAACCCAAAAGATGTGTCTATTTCAATCCTGTGATTATCTCTCTTCTGTGTTTATTGTGGGATCTACTGATATCACAGGAGAGAGATATACACAATTAGGGTTGTGTCCTAAAAATTATGTGAATAATTATTATGTGAATGGGTGTGTCCCAAACTTTTACCTATCTGTTGGTGGTGGGGCGTGGAGAAACGCGCGTGATAGAGGAGTAGAAGAAAAGAGTGTGGGCAGTGACGTAGTTATTACTGCAGTGAGAGACACGACAGATTGAGAGAGTTAAAGAAAAAAAAAAAAAAGAAAAAGAAAAAGAAAAAAGGGGGTGATTATATAAGGAGAGAGACGCGCGACCCATTCGATTTCGAGATCTCCTAAAAAACCTACCAACCTTTTGACCCACCTTCCAGGTCAGTTGTTACCAGAATAACTAGTGGAGTACTACTAGTATTACTAGTATTACTGTTCTCTCTCTGTCTCTCACAAACAACACATGTTACACAACACAACACATGCACCCCCTACCTCTTTCTCGTTCTTCTTCTTTATATCTCGCACTGTCGTCATGGTTCCCGCCAATCTATACAATCTTTGTTCTGTATAAAACCCTAGTTTTTTCTGTCTCTCTCTCTCTCTCTCTCTCTCTCTCTACGCTCTAAGCTTCTCCAGGTGAGCACCCAAAATAACTCCGGAAGATTAAACCTTAATCATCCCTAAAACTAACTCTGTTCCCCATGGGTGTGATTACTTTGATTCTGTAATGTCAATTTTATGCGGATTTGTTTGTTTGATTTTGTTTGGTCTATTTTGTTGTTTGATCGGTCGATTTTTTTTGTATTGGATGCAGAAAAAAAGATATATAAATTAAGGGATTTGAGGATTTGGATATATGTCCCTCAACCAATCAAGGGGTGAGAAGAGCCAGTCGTCATATTACAGGAAATTGGGTCGATCTGGGAGCTCTGGTCCGCCCAGGAACTTCTCCGGCGGTGGTGGGAAGGGTGGCGGTGCTGGTGCCGGAACTACCCCTCCACCACCTTCTTTATCTTCCCTCAATTCGCCATTGTCTAGGTAAATTACGATTCTTTTTTTTTTTGTTATGCATAGTTATTTATATTTATATGTATATTGGAAATTAGGGTTTTGAAAATTTTGTAAATTTTTTTTTGGTTTATGACGATTGTGATCTTTTGGGTTGTTATTATATAGCTATAAGAAATCTAATAATGCACAAGGTGGCCAATCTAGGGTAAGCGTTGTGAGTGTAAATTCAGATGCTAATAATGCTTCTGCTGCCCATGCTGTTCAGAATGGCGCCCATTTACAACCCCAATTACATGGTATGTGATCAATTTTGTGTTATTTTTTCAATACTTGCCCTTTCTTGTACCGGGTTTGCTTTGTGTCAGTGTTGCCAAAGCTCATGTCTGGGGTTCAAGGGTTGAGAGAGAGAGAGAGAGAGAGAGAGAGAGAGAGAGAGAGAGAGAGAGAGAGAATTTTAGAGTTGGGAGCATTGTCATTTGTAGAACATGGAAGTAGAAGAAGAGAATTTGGTTATATGATGTCTCTCCATTTATGTAGAAACTTGTTTGCTCGGTAACAATGTGAACTGAAGTGTCTGGTTTGCCTGTAACAAACTGTATCTGTTTTGGTGTTTGTATGTTAGGAGCATCTGATGCACCAGTCACAGACATTACCATCAACCCAACAGATGCCTCATCTCAGAAAAGCACCCGAGCTGTTCCAAAGGCTCTGTCATCTCATCATGCCACACTCATCTCTGACACTATGGCCCCTACCCCTCAAACACCTGTGAAGGGTACATCCATTATGCAATTAAACTGTGAATTTTTTTCCATCATATTCATGAATTGCAATACATTTGGTACTACTTTCTTGAGCTAATGTTTGAGCTTCTCAGTTTTTATTGTTCTCGTCAGTTTTTACTAGGTCTTATTGTAAGTATTACAGTACTCAGTAATATGCTTACTGTGTCTTCTGATGGCTTAGGCCCAGGTGATATGTCTAGGTCGTTCCCTCTTCAATTTGGGTCCATAAGTCCTGGTTTCATGAATGGAATGCAGGTACTTCAATGCTCTCTTGCACTTTTGTGTATATTTGTTTCTTTTGTATATATTGATTCATTGATTCCTAAGGTCATGCGTATTGGTATATGATCTTGGATTTTATGAAATTCACCTTTATCTGTTGGGTCTAACAATTGGGTATTTTGTTCTTTGCTTGTAGATACCTGCTCGAACAAGCTCAGCTCCCCCAAATTTAGATGAGCAGAAATGTGACCAGGTTTGTAGGTTCTCTTCCTCTCGTCTGTTTGTTCATAAACGACGTTTTCCATTTTTTTTCCTTGCAAATCTGGCGCATATATCCTTCTATGTGTTTGAGGTGGTTAAGGTGAATTGATATCTTGAAAACATGCTCCATGTGGAATTTGCATTTGGCATGAATGTTAATCAGTTTGTGGGATTGTGGATGGAGCCTACCCAACAGATGCCTTTTTCACTCTTGGTGTTGGCCATTGTTTTGTGGTATTATGATTGTAATCACTCACGCCTGATTTATTGATAT